>JACCIC010000034.1:1025000-1085000 GCA_018907035.1 Sycobia sp. Sy_11 | reverse complement strand
GTTACGCTGAATGGATTTTTCGAGATTAGCAGGCCTAAAAATTGGTCGTTTATAAAGTTAAATTTTTCTAAGTAGCTTTTCGTAAAATCCATATTTCAAGAAGAAATTACTGGTTTACATAACGAAATTTATTTAATTTTCTCGAAAAACAGCCATTTTAAAATACAAATGGACCTTATCGAGTAAACGACGGCCCGGAATAATTGACATTAAATCACTAATGGGTTGAAGAAATAAACTTAAAATTGAAAACACTCAATCTTTCGCCAATAACTTTTTTCTGTCAAATTCAGATGTATGTCTTATAGCTTAGATCTACCATTTTGCAACTAAATCCAGTTCATTATAATTAAAGTTCTCTGTAATGAATACCACTCGAATCAGATAACTTATAATGATAATTTTAAAACGAGTTGCTATAAAAGTTCTTTTTTTCAAATAAGACATATTTCGTATTTAAATTTCATTCATTGCTAAAAGAGTATATTTGGACAAATTCTTGTAAATACTTAACTTTTCCGTAGGTTATTAACGGAAATTTTATTTTAAGATGCGAGATTTACTGTTTAAATGTATTTTTTTATATGATCTGCTCTAAACTTATCTTTCAGATTGAAACACTTCTCTAAAATTATGCTCATAAATTGAATAGTGTATTGGTGACTCTTTAATGTAACTTTTTACATGAATATATATATATATATATATATATATATATGTCAAAGCGTTTTAATATTTGACGTATCTGCCCTCATAAATGGGGAGTGACACGTGCGCGCGCGAGCTTTCGAAGTAGGGCGATACTTCTACACAAGTTAAAATACACATCTTGTACAAATAAGCTCTGTATATGACGAGTTCTTTTTTACGCATTTTTTTCACATTTTAGATTTGTTTTTATCGCAAAGTAAAATCGCAAAATAAGTCCCTCCGAAAGCAAGTTTTGCATTTTCGCGAAAAATATCGTTTTCGGCTTTCGCAAAATTTAGTTCGCACAATACTAAGTTAGACTGGAAAACTAGGTTGAAATGTTGTAAAACGTTTGATGTTTCCAAATCGTTCTATTAATGTTTCGCATACACCGCTCAATTTTCGAATTTCTTATTTTCGACAATTGCTTGGTCGTCGGCAGTGCTTATAATAAATAGAACATAATAAAAATTTTTTTATATTTTTCATCTATAATTAGATAGATTTCATTATTTCTAGCGTAAATGTACATAAATAATTTGTACAAAATTTTAAAGTAAAATATGTTTCAGTTCGTGGATCGCAGGAATTGGGTTTTTACTTATAAGTTTAAGACTTCGTAAAACTAACTGATAGGGGAATTCATTGTCAGGTTTCGCATTAAACTTGCCGAATATATGAGGCAATATTTAGAGTTTCTACGTCACAACAACCATTCCTGCAATATTTTTTATTTAATTTACAACTAAAGTTATTAACAAATGAATCTCGAATGCCTGTTTCAAATTTTAGGTTCAGCTTGAAACTCGACGCGTGCTTAAACAGGAGCGCAGCATATTTGTCACAATGTCAAGTGGGTGCCTGAGTTCTTAAAAAAAAAAGAAAATCTTTGTGAAAAATATCTGGTTTTTATCGCTCATTTTTGTTCTTTTTAATTAAATTAGATTAAAAACAGTATCGCGCTGGATTTTGATTTTCGCGAGTTCTAAAACGCTCTATTTCAAATTGAAAATCTATATGATTCCAAAAGACAAAACACTAAAAATCTATTGAGAAGATATGAAAAACAACAGTTCATCCTAAAAATCATAACTTTTTCATGGTTTTTCGGCTCTCATGATGTAAAATTTAATCCAAAATTGTTCTGCAATTTGATTATCATATCTCGTAAACTAAACTGTTTTACGTGATAAATAATTAAGTACTATATCAGTGATAAAAAACATTTCATTACTTTTTTAATAACCATGGCAACCTTTTTTAAAATTATTTATCACTTAAAAATTATAAAGTCAATGTCTCTCTTAATCTTGAAAATTCTTACTGATTTATACATTCTTTTTTACACTTTATCCACGTAATAATTTCTATAAACTGATCTCTTGGAGTAATTAAAATAAATCTATAAAAAATAGCTTGAATAAAAAGAAAAATATTCATGGAAATTAATAAAAAGCTTCTATAACAATATTCAAAAATCAAATCATCTGAATTTTAGAGGTAAACTAAATCAAATCCTTTTGAATTTTAATGTATTCAAGACTTTCGATTATGCATACTTTGTATTGTCCATCAACGTGAACTTATTATGGTTGTGTGTTCTGACATCCACGACACCCACGATTGTTGCGCCCCTGCACAAGAACATACACATAAATTGTTTAACAATCGACGTGATAAATATCGTAAAGCAGTGGATCTCTCCTGCTCCCTCTAAGGTGCAAAAAATCAGTAAATCTGCAGCTTATATGTTCTCTACATCCGTTATACATAAGAATCACACCGAGAAACGTGCGTTCAACACTTACCCCAACGATCTCTACTTGCAAGCCGCCGCAAGGTGACACCATGTGTGTGCGTGTGCGTCGTGTGTATGTGTGCGTGTATGTGTGTGTGTGTGTGTGTGTGTGTGTGTGTGTGTATGAACTATATCCGAACACCAGACCGAGAGTGGCAAGCAAAAACACCCGGCGAACGGGGGGGGGGTTAAATATGTCAGCGAAGAATAATTAAGTGTCGCACTTTCACTCGGTCGATGTATATAGAAATATATGCATGTATATACATATATATATATATATATATATATATATATTTATATTATTTATTACATACATATATATATATATCCATAAGGAAGACAAAATAAATGTAAGCCCCGGCGCGGCGGTTGGACCACCGGTGCTTGCGCGCGCGGATGCCGACGACGACGACGACGACGACGACGACGAAGCGTATGGGCGGCGCGAAGGGCGCGCGTACTAATAAGTCAGAACTGCCTGCACCGGGGGTCGTGACGACGCGCCCGCGGGGTGAGACTGCCGCGGGGAGACTGACGGCCACCGCTGGATCGGGATCGCGGGGTCTTCCCGACGGCGTGGTCCAGAGAGAGAGAGAGAGAGAAAGCGCCGGCGACGCCCCACGCGCGCGTTCGTATTATATTTATAGTCTTTGGCATCGGTCCGCGCGCGCCACCGACCGACTCCTCTTTTCCTCCCCTGTATAATACGCTCGAGTCTCTCTCTCTCTCTCTCTCTCTCTCTCTCTCTCTCTCTCTCTCTCTCTCTCTCTATCTTTCTGTCTCTTTCGTTCGCGCCCGCACATATTCACACACACACACACACACACACACAGACACGCGCGCGCGCGCCCTTTTTTACTCTTTCTCGCAGTTTCTTTCCCTGATCTCCGCTGTTCCGGCGGACATCGCGGCCACCCGTTCCTGTCGAATCCGCGAGGTTTGTAAGCGTATGGCAACTCTCGGGGCATCGATACGATAACGGACGCTCGCATGTATACCAAATATATTATGTATACCAGACGTCAACACAGTATGCGGAAATGATGGGCTTTGATCTTGGATCGGCGATTTACCGGCCTTTCCGATGCGAAGATCTCCGTATGTATAGGTATGTGCGTATTGCCGCCGAGCGGGCGCGACGGAGTTTTCGCGCGCTGATTAATCGAGGCGCGCGTGTGCGACCTAAATTTACTAAGCCATGGATGTCGTGTATGTGATGGAGGGCACGTATTCTACGAAGTGCTCGGTGTAGCCCTGCGTGAATTTGTCGGATCTGCCGGCGTTATTGTCTTCTGCCTGTTTTCTAAAAGAAAGGAAAGTCAGGTGAAAATAATGTGTACAATAATGCACTTTTTCTTCGTTTCGGGTGTCGTTCAATGTAGAAATCGAGAAGATTCCGATGCGTCTTTTCAAACGACACGGATCCGTCGATGTTTTCGAAACGTATTTTGGCCTGCTGAACATGAATTTTGCAGGTGCAATGCTAAGCAAATCACATTGTTATTAATAATTTACTTGTTGAAATTAGCATTTCCATAACACCATCGCGGTGAATGTTGAGAAAGGTCAATATATGTGACAATGAGACGTACGATCTTTGGCGTGTTGTTCGGTTGAGCTTTCAGGTGATATTGCTGTATACGTGTTAAGTGAATGTTTTGTTATTTTTTGATCATTCAGAAAGCTACATATATTTTTAAAGTATGCTCGAAAGTGAAGCTGCCAGTTATTAATGATGGATTTGATCCAAAATGAACGAAGTAACTCCAGTTAACTTCCAAAATTAGTATACTTTTGTCGTACTTTTTCATTATAATTATAATACTTACTTTTAATGAAATTTTATATAGTACACCTTTCGTGGGAATCACTGCTTGTGCATTTCATTTCGCAGAAAGAATAATATTGCAAACAAAAGAGTTCTAATCAGTCTATATTCGTCAATCTCTACTTTCTAAGCTATTGTCAATTGAATTTCTACAAATTTTTCACGCATTTGAGGCGGATTATCTGACGATCGTAACGTGTGTAAAATATATCGAACTCCAATTGACGCAATAATTATGAGAACCTACGATTTTCTAAATATTGGTTCATTAGAAAATTTTTTTATTTACATACTAGTCTTTCTTCGAATCCAACACGAAAATTAGGGCTTTTCATTTAAAAAGTTATCAAACTATATAGTATATTCAATTTTATTTTTTTGCAAGTCGAAAAACTTAATTAATGCTTTTTAATTATTAAGTAAGAAAATATAATATCTTAAAAATGAAATTCTTGTCAAACCCTTAAATTTACTGCGTCTATTTTGGAAATAATTGGAGTTACCCAACTCAATCTAGATGAAATCAATCACCCGTATTTGGTGGTCTATCTAAGAAGTTACAAGACTAACAATAAACATGGATCCTTATTTTGTAACATTGGATTTATTAAATTTTCAATGTTTTTAGTTCTAATAAATATTTTTGAATTTTACAAAATCATGCTAATTCTTAGAGGAAAATGTAACAAATCTAGATCTGTTATATTTTATTTCAATACATAATCTTGTCTCCTTTTAAAAACAAAGAAATTCTCAATAGCAATGTATCTATCGATTGCTCAGTATTCCATCCTTAAAATTGATATTCCAGACAGCAAAATACATCTTGTAACCCATGATGTTTTATCAAAAAATAAAGAAACATTTATCGTTCCTACATTACAGCAGCTATAGTAAATAGAATGAGAGTATCCATTTGACAATGGAAACATATTAAGTTTCGATGCGTTAAACACGAGACTAAAGAAATGATGTAAAGATTCTGACAGCCGGGCCGCACAAAAACTGGGACTACTACTTGGGCAGCGACAAAAAATGAACTTATCATAAAGACAAGAATTACAAATTGTAAAATCACGTGACATATCGATTGCTTAGTTACATTATTTCAAAAACAGGTCAAAATTACAAACAACTTTTTTAATTTTTCAAACATTTCCATTATGTTAATAAACACCTTTTCAAATTATGATACATCGACATCATCGCCGGCACAGTGTAACAAAGGCATTGACATTCGTATATAAATTATTTTGTAATATAAACAAATTGTATATAAATATTCAAACTCTACTGTAAAGGTCGATAGTTTTTCCCTATAATTATAAAATCGATTCGAATATTCAATTTCCCCAAGAAAAATGACTTTTTCTTTTTATTTAATTATTTAAAAATTATTTAAATAATTATGAAAAAATGAAGATTTTGTTAGTAGAAATTTTTTCTCAATAATATAGACCATATTAAGTACAAAAATTCTGAGATTCCTCCTTGAAAAGCGCATAACTAAAAAGTTTGGACTTATTATTAAATAGTAATTTTTTTTTTTTTTTTTTTTTTTTTTTTTATGTTATTTAACGTCGCTCAATTTATGCTTCCAAATACCGGTGCTAATCAGCGACGGAGTTCTACGATGTGTTTGTAAACAAAGCACATGTAAATTATTGCAGCGGTGCCTGTATCAATCGGCCGAGACCGGGATTTGGACTCGGATCACCGAGTTACTAGTCCTTCGCTCTAGCGATCGAGCCATCGCAGGCCTCTTTTAAATAGTAATTAATTAATATTCTATTAAAATTCCAAGTTGTACTACGTACTTCAAAATTAAGTAATTATATTGAATGAGCTAAGCTCGAATTTTTTACAAATAAACAATGATTTTAGGACACGTAGGGTCATTTTTCGCAAATGTAAATCATATTATTGTGGAACCTTCATCGTTGATTATTTTTAGGTTGCAATTATTAGATTTAAATAGTCAAAAATAATTGAGTAATATTTAAACACATTATATGATTTTCAATGTTCAAAATTTGTAAATAATTGTGATATTACAAGTAATCAAAGTTTTTTAAAAATGTTAAATTTAAAATGTATAGAAACAGCTTTTTAAGACACGTTTTTCGAATACGAGACTTTTTGCATAAAATATGGAAATCTTTTGCATATAATATGAAAATATTTGCATAAAATGGTCTATATTCCCCAAAAATGTTCGGTATAAAATATTAACTGTATTATATTTGTTTAAACAACTGCAATTAATATAATATTCCAGAGGCCTACGATGGCTCGATCGCTAGAGCAAAGGACTAGTAACTCGGTGATCCGAGTTCAAATCCCGATCTCGGCCGATTAACACAAGCACCGCTGTAATAAGTTACATGTGCTTTGTTTACAAACACATCGTAGACCTCCGTCGCTGATTAGCACCGATAATTGGAAGCATACATAAAGCGACGTTAAATAACATAAAAAAAAAATAATAATAATAATACCCCCCCTGTTAAATAAAAACACTTCCAAATTCACATTCTACGCTGGTCAAATTCAATAAGAAAAGTCTTATTTGAAAGAAATCCAAATAACTTAATAATCCAAAAATCGGCTAGTCAATAAAGTGAAATGCAAGTATTTATCCAACATTCTTCACGCAAATAATTCTAAAAATGAAAATGTACTTTTCAAAGTTTTCTGTTTGATCTTATACGCGAACTTTCCGAAGCCTGCAGGCATTTCGACAAAAAAAAGAGCGCATAATCTGAAAATATATATAAGGCGTTCTCGTGAGAATATGTACTATATAATACGACTTTTACCTCAATAGCAATGTACTAGAAAAAGAGGCCGCGCATGAGCTTCGAAGGCTTTTGCTCGCGAAATACGTGTAAAACTAACTGTGGGGCTGTCTACAATTTGTGACCAGTACGTATACCAGCAGATACCAGTTGCCAGAGGTTTATAGGCGTGTATAATGTATGTGTGTGTGCGCACGCGTCTCGCGACGCTGGTATATATCATCGATAATTTTGGCCGAGTGAAATTCGCGAAACAGAAGTAGGGTGTCTATCTTGGCCTTAATCAAGATGAGCCAAGTCAAGCGTCGGTTTCGGAGAATATTAAGACGCGATTATCGCCATCGCGTCCATTTTAGCGCGCCCTATATACATACATATATATATATATATATATATATATATATATATATATATATATATATACTGTGTTTATATATATTTATGTATTGTCCGTGTGCTTGTTCGTGCGCGTATAAATCCGATTGATAGGACTGAATTTATAGAAAAAATCAAATTATTAATATATCCATCTCCCTATTGCAAAGATCTGCAATTATATATGTATATATATATATATATATATATATATATATATATATATATATATATAATATAATAATTATAAAGAACGGCGCAGGGTTAATTCGATAAACCATGGTATTCGGTAACCTACTATACTCCAGAATTTTCACGTACAAAGTTACAGCCCAACAAATATCCCATGTAGTCGTCTTGTTAACCTCGATACGAGCTCTCTGAATGATTCCAACTTTCTTGGGTATCGAATTCCACCATCAATTGCGATATCAGCGCTGCATATGACATCGCCTTGAGGAAGGTTTTACGTATACGATATGCACGACTTTTTTCAGAGCAATAAAGCTAATATGTGATCTTGTTGCACTGTCATTGTGCATACGATGTTCTCAGCCTGTAATCCAAAGCTACGCCAAGATAGACCGCGTTTGATCCAAAATAGTGATTTCGTGGAGAAAACAAGTTCCCCCGATCCTCCTACTTATATTTATTTGCAAAGATTGCAACTTTGATCTTATTATCTCTCAACTGTAATAGTTGTCACTGCGCCAGATTTTCCACGGTTTTCAGTGCTGGCTGTCTAGTACTTATCAAGGTGGCCACTGGTTAGGAATGATCCAGGCGTCATGATAAAGATATTAACCGCGCTTTCAACAACTCGACATCTAATGATCTTTTGGCCGTTCAACAAAGTGTCCCACTTTGGAAACTTTTTTTAAAAAACTTTTCCTTATCGTATATTTATCGTAATATCATAGTATCCTAAAGTTGTTATTTATACTCACAGTATAGTATTGCAACAACAAGTATAGTAATACTTGTCAAATATTATTATTATTATTATTATTATTATTATTATTATTATTATCTTGTCTGACACTATATAAAGCTAAGACGCAATATATGCGAACAAGGTGAAGAATTTGAATTTCCCTGTCTTGATCAAGGTGCAAGAAATAAGAACATCAACATAAACATGAAGCGGAATTTCTGAATTTTTTGTAGATTTTATTATGTACCTGTGCTCACCAACACAATTTTTCTTGCTTTAGAGATTTATTGACAGTAATATTTAGAAAAAAGTTTAATATGCGAAGTAGTTTGTCAAGAGGTAATTTTATATACATAAATACATGAGTCATAAATTAAACTTTATTTCCTTTCGCATTATAAATTTTTGAAGTATATTATTCTATAAGTACTGTTTATTATATTATACATCGTTTTAACAAATATTTAGAAAAGGAACTTTAAAGTTTCTTTTTATTTATATTTAATTAAGAAATTCAATATAATATATTTATATTTTCTTGTTACGTATTTTAATACACGTTCAAAATATGTAGACAACGTGAATAATTCGCTTTTAAGTTAGAAATCTATTCAAAATTTTGTTACAGACCCTCATCGTGCCACTAATTTTTCCAAGTTTTGGATTAAATGGACTGGATTATTTCTATCGATTATTTAATCCTCTTAAATAACATTGTATAATAAATCACACTGTCTTTGCAGTGTAGCTTATATTTTTTATAGCCATAAAATTTTACCGAAGACCATAAACTAAATTTACTAATATTTAATATAGTTTTTTAATATTTTCGTAGTTTGTAAATTTAATTTATTAGAAGATTAAAAATGACCGTTGAATAATATTTTTAAATTCAATTTTTTTCAATTTCACAATAATTTTATTAATAATATTTCTTGAAACTGATCAAATCAGTATATACTTTATTATTGACAGTGTTTATTGACGACTCGTAGAAAATATTTTATTTGAGGAAAAAATAGTAGTACCTATTTTCTCATTAAATTTTATTTGAACCCCAATGCTTTGTACAAGAGGCAACAATAACTTTTCTGTGCTAAAACTGAATTCACAAATGCTGCTACTTATAAAAATGTCATCAGATAATTAATATAGGAAATTTATCTTTTTCACAATCCTTGGATATCATATTAATGTTTTTAAATTGTGCATATTATTTTAAGATAAGCGATGCAATATTGATATGCAATATTGATTCATATTGTCACTTATAAATTTAAAAAAAATATTTCACATTATTAAATTATTATGTATAATTAGAGCGAAGTTGATGGCGAAACGGTGAATCAGGATGTACAATTGTCACCGAAATATCAATTCTTTTGCTATTTCATTCGTCATACATAAAGTTTAATAAAAGTAAAGCGCTTATGGTGTTCTAGTCGAATTTTGAATAAAAATAAAACAATGCATATCCAATGATCTTTCGTTGAGATTTAATATTCATCGTATGGTTTATAAAATGAAACTATCGAACATTATAATTATTGAAGGAGAAGAAGAGGGACCAACGACTTATTCCATTTCAACGTTTAAAGTCTCAACCGTTCAGGTCCATTTTATCCTTTCTCAATTAAACTCCGCGATAGTGATTACTGGACTCATCCCGCCGTAAACTATATTCGATTTGTAACTGTCTACAGCAGTTATTACAGTTTTATCAACGTCGAAGTATCCCACGATCTGTAACAAAATGTGTATATATATATATATATATATATATATATATATATATATATATATATATATGTCTGTCTGTCTGTCTGTCTGTCTGTCTGTCTGTCTGTGTGTGTGTGTGTGTGTGTGTGTGTGTGTGTGTGTGTGTGTGTGTGTGTGTGTGTGTGTGTGTGTGTGTGTGTGTGTGTGTGTGTGTGTGTGTGTGTGTGTGTGTGTGTGTGTGTGTGTGTGTGTGTGTGCGTGTGTGTGCGTGTATCCAAAGTGTTTCGTGTGCTTTTAAACACAGCATTAACAGTGAATATACAATGAAGAAGAAGTATGGTACCCTCCCCGCCCTCCACCCCCCTCAAACTCGTGCTTACAGTTTTATCCTTCAGATTTATGATGTCGACGGTGCCTGTAGCCGAGCCGCCGACTATCGCGTGATCGCCGGATGGATCGCCGTTGAAGTATTGAGCGGCGTACAGATATTCGCCGGCGAGGGATGACGGGCGGTTCGGCGGGTTAATTGTCTCGATCAGCTTGCCGGTGGTTATATCCCAGAGCTGAAGACTGTCTCGAACCACCCACGAGCCGGTCAATATTTGCGTTCCCTTAAATATAAACACTTAAATCTATATAATGCTAGTATATAAAACTTGATAGTTGACATTTTAATAATGAATAAGCAACGATTCCATAAAAACTGTGCAGCATAAATAATTGAAAGTTTCCAGTGTTTAAAATTACTTTCTCTGTAACTATAGCTATAATGGAATATATGCGTATACGCATACACACATAGTAAAGAATATATTCATTAGTCTTTCCCAGTAACAAATAATAATTTTATTACATTATAGCAGTACAAATCTGTACTTGGCCGTGTATGTATGTTACGTACAAAAATTATTGTATCTATATATTTCAAGGGAATAAAAATAACTTTATAAAATGAAATATAAATATTCATTTAAAAAACATTTACCGTTCTGTTGAATTAAATTTCATATTTATAAAGTTTATTAAGAAGAATTTTACAACATATATATTAAGCAAAACTATTATTTATGGAAAAGATTACAATGCAAATCGTTGGTCTTACTTGCACATCAACGGAGTCTCCGCAAATTCGTGGTCCATTTATCGACATAATAGATCCATTGCGTATCCGCGTGTCCCAGATCTGCGAAAATTAAACAAGGAATCTGTAAAACACAATATTATCTACAGGCGATAAAATATCGGCATTGAGTTTTAATATAAAGAGGAAAGATGTCAGCACAGTACGATCGACAGCTGTAGACCTCTGGTAGAAAAATTATGAAACCATAGCAACTGTTGCTTTTCGAAAATTATATATAATATAATTTTTTTGTTTTTGTTTTTGATAGAAACTTTAATTTTAAAAAGAACATTTATAAGTAGTCAATTAGGAAAAATTAATCTGATATCAGTGAATTATTTATCTTTATATTACTGTATTTCACTTTCATCAGAATTATAGTACTATAACAGTAAAAATGTCAAAATTATATTTTCTTATCGTTTATTATGAGTCTTCTGTAGCGTTCTGCTATATATAAAATATTATTCAAGAACTAAGGTTAAGTCTGGTTTAATCAGTAACCAAGCATATAATTATATCAGAAATCCTTATAAATCATACCGTTAAATCCGTTAATCATAGAAGTAATAAGTTTACATTCAGCTTGTTACGTATAATAAAATCTTGCTCCCGAATAGTATAGATGTTACACTATTCGCCTGTACTACTTTTAATAATTGAAAAATGTTACTTACCAAAGTTGTATATACGCATTTTGCAAATGTAACATGTTATGCATAATGTTATTTCGAATTATCATACTCCTTTTATAGAAATACATTAAATTATTCAAAATTTTTATCTATAATTAGAATAAGTTGATTTATCGCATATTAAAAAAAATTTTACACGTTTTTATTGATATTTCGATTGAAAATTATATTTATTTCAAAAACTTGCTTTAACTAACTTTTAGAGTATCGTCCCATCCACCAGTAATAACAATGTTAGATTTTTGCGGGTGGCATTTTGTAGCAAATATTCTCATGTTGTGATATTTAACGGCATTATCTTCCAGCACATCCGCAGTATCCCTTCTATAAGATCTAATTAACTGTGAAATTAATAAAATACAAACCTTAAAAAGTGAGACACGAATATTTTTATCAGTAAGGCACGAATATATACGTATTTAATTTTTTATTTTAATATTTTCACTGCTAAATACTTGCATACATAAGCCAAAAGTAATATATATATATATATATTACCTTTGAAGTTTCCAAATCGTACATTTTAAGCCCTGCATCTTTGCCACCTGAGAAGATGTGATCTCCAGAAAAGTCGATATCGATCGCGTTGATTTCGTTATCCAATTCTACGAGGTGACGTGATTTTTATTATATTTCTTTTATTTGAACTACAATATATCAAATGTATACGTTCTTAATAGTATATAGATCTGTTTAATGAGTGAAATTTCGGCGAACGTCGAAGAAAGTGCAAATATAAAGGCGCGCGCAAACTCACACACGCACATTATACCTTCGGCAAATTTCCAAAATTCGACCTGATCAGTTTTACATATAAATATTCTGCCGCACGCGCTGGACGCAAATAAAGTATTTTTGTCAAAGGGATGAAAACGACAGCATGTGATTGGCAGGGCTGTATCTAAGCTGCTCTTCAGAGTCGTTCTTATTACGCCGTTATACCCATTTCTCAACTGAAAATGATTCTTAATGTAGAATAATGTACAAAATATTTTTTTCTATTTTTCTTATATATATATATATATATATATATATATATATATATATATATATATATATAAAGAAATGAATATAAAACAAAATTTGAGCATTGAGAGATGTCATTGACAGAGCAATTAAATTGTCCTATAAAGATTTTCGACAAAATAATTTACAGATAGTAAGAGAGACTTTTATTAATAATGGCTATCCAATTCAATTTATTAATAGATTGATTGCTGAGAGATTGTTTGACATTTATAATACCGAAAATAGACATAGTGCAGGAATTGATGTTAACGGAGGCAAAATTATTGTCTTGCCATATGTTAGAGGATTGTCTGAAAGAATTAAAAGAAATTTTCGGAAATATCATGTTCAAATTTTCTTTAAAAATAGTAATAATTTGAGTAGATTGTTTAATAATTGCAAAGATAAGGATGATTTATGTTTAAAGTCAGGAGTTGTTTACAAGATTAAATGCATGGATTGTCATAAATACTATATTGGACAAACAGGTAGATATTTAAAAAAGAGAATTTATGAGCATAAATATAGTTTACGTAGCTCACATATTACTTCTGGTTTAAAAGAGCATTGTTTAAAGTTTTTACATTCTTTTGATTTTGTGAATGTGGATATTTTGGAACATGGTATTAATAATAAGTATAAACGGGAGAGTCTTGAAAGTATTCACATTTCCAAAAATCGAAATAATGTGAATTTAATGTTAGAGTCTGGTAGATTGGACAGTGTTTATCATTCCTTATTAAATTGATTGGTTTTGGACAATTTGTGTAGAGGGGGAATTTATATTTAATTAACTAAATTTGGTGGTGGGGATGGGTATATATAGATTAGAATATAAGGTTTAGATTAGTCCCTGATGAGGAGCCGTAGCGAGCTCGAAACGTTGGACAAGTCTTCAATTAGGTAAGGGTGTTGGGGACAGTCAGACTGCACTTTACTAACAAAGAATTTTTTCAGCTAATATTTTATTTTCAGATTAGTCTACGGGGGTGAATGTAAACAAGGACAGTCTGACTGTCATTATAATTTTAATTTAATTTTTAATTTAATTTTTATTTTTAATTTTAATTTTTTTTATTTTTTTATTTTTTATTTTTATTTTTTTTTATTTTTTTTTTTTTATTTTTATTTTTATTTTTTTTTTTATTTTTTTTTATTTTATTTTTATTATTTTATTTTATTTTTGGATGGAATTGATTGGACTGTAAGACCAATAAAAAAAAATATTTATTAATTTATATATATATATATATATATATATATATATATATATATATATATATATATATTGGTATACATACTTGAATGCATCCCGACCCGTAACCGGCTGCAATGGTCTCCCCGTCAGGGGCGAATTTCGCGCAATACAGACCATAGAGGGTGTCGGGATAACTAACTTGCCGAGTAATGCTTTTGTGATTGGACAGTTTCACGCTCGATTTCAATCTCTTCGTTTTGATCCATTCGTACCTTTCCTCGATCTCCTCCTGTGATATTTTGCGCTCCACCAAAAAACCTGGAAACTGTATATTATATCTATAAATTAGATAATCGGAGTATTATTTAAAAATGTTTTATTACATATTCTATGATTATATTTATGTGCAACAAAATTTTCGTATATGAAAATCCAAATTTATTACATCACCAAATATCAAAGATTGGTAAACAGAGTTTTTAATTGAAAAAAATTTTTACATTTCACCGATATAAGTTCTAAATGCACCTGCTTATAATTCTTCAACGCTTCTTCCCTGTCTTTCGAAGCATATTGCTTTTGATAATGGCGGCGAAAGAGCACCTCGGTATTGCTAGACGACGAACTAGGAAGTTCTAATTTATAATATGTACGTTAAAAGAAAACGTGTGAAAATTTATCGGATCCGCTTATTATACCATCGTTCGTCTCTTCGGTCTTCATTGTAGAATAATCCACGCGTACAATTTGTTTATTTCGTCGTCGACGTATGCCAGTACCATCTCCGATGCGACTTTCATTTTGTTGAATAGTTTAGAATTATTTGAAACGATCATCTGGATCCATCAAAGGGAAGATTTTGTAAATAATCTAAAAAAATGTATAATTTTTGTGTTTTTAATCAGCGGATTTCTATCAAACTGCATTATGTTATCATCTTTATATACAGTTAAATGCAAGAATTTTCCTCGACGACTTAAATAAAAGCAAGCCTCGGACGTTATAATTTTGTCTCAATAAAAATCCAACAGTGCCAAGCCACGAAATATACTTGCAACTTTTGCACGCGCGTACTATGTATAATACTGGTATACAAAACCAATTTTATTATTTTTTATTATTATTTTTTTTAAAATTGAATTACGTCCCTGTAAAGGACAGAAGAAGAAAAAAGATCCGAGCGCGCAGTCAATGAAAAGACGGACGGTGCGCGGGGCGCGGGCTCGCGCGTGAAAGAGAAGTGGAGAATTGGTTGCATCCGTCGCAGTAGCGTTCGGCCGATCCGACGATATACTACATGTATTACATGGTGGGCGCGATGGTCTGGCGGATATTGTTTTTGACGATTTTGATGCCAAATCTGTCGGCTCGTGCGAAATCGGCAATAAATCTGAGTAAGTTTTCAAGGATTCGTCATTTTTCTTAAAAGTAATACACACACACACACACACACACACACACACACACACACACACACACTTATAATAGAAAAATTTGCAACGTAAATTGAAGTAAAGATGTCATAAATTAATTGCACAATAAGGAATACCGCTTAAACATATGAGCAATATAGCTTACTTGATGCAATTCAACTTCAATATCATTTGTTATAAATTTATTTTCTTCTCTCTTTGTTTCCTATACTCGGTCTTTTTATTCGATGTAAAGATAATTATCCGTGCTCGACCAAAGCTGCGTTTCATTATAAACTGAAATAGTTCCGCTTGTCAGAAACGAAAATGATGCTTGGTCGAAACATCGTCGCAGCGTTTATCCAATTACGGCCCTATTCAGGCTGCACGATCGTTAAATGTGTCATCTCAGTGTATGGGAGCATCAGCTCTTCTTTCATGATCTGTATACATTAATAAAGGGCGGGAACACGATTGACATTGAATAACTTATATTAGAGTTTCCTCGATACCTTCGCAATAAACCTAAAAAATTTTACTGCTTCATCAAACTGTGCATCTGGTATTGCAGACTTCCAATGATAACGCGCTGAAATGAAAGCACTTATAATATAAATATATACTTATATATAATTTATTCATTGTTGTATCCATAAAGAATAATATAAATAATATCAACCATATATGAGATACAATTTTTATATTTCTTTGGATTTGTCTAAATTTACTTATCACTGATATATATTTAAGCTGCAGTAGAAAATTTTACAATCAATAAATCGATAAATGAATTAAATTCTTGCTTTCTTAAGAATTTCCACTCTGGAATGAGACATGGGCCGACCGCTTGAGGCAAGATTTACTTTTGAAATACGACAAATTTTCAAGGCCCGCGCAACACTACAATGTAACGACCTTACTGGTGTACCTCAACATCATGCACGTTGAACTCGTAAGTTTCGAAATGCATCGGATCGAGTAAAAGAGAAAATAAAAGAATAATAATTTTCACATTTTCTATAGCGAGACATTTAACGTAACATTTGTTTTGAGTATCTATAGGACTGCAAGAAAAGCACAATGAGCGTCAATACCTGGGTGCGCATGGTAGAGTTCTAAAGCTTTTCTTCGTTTTTTAACAACTTGAAAAAAAAGTTATGAATTGACTTCCAGCAATATGTGAAATACTTTTCAGACCTGGAGTGACGAAAAATTGAAGTGGAATTCTCAGGATTACGGTGGAATCCAAGAGTTGTCTTTAGGTATTCACGAAGTCTGGCAGCCAGATCTTTATCTCTATAACAGGCGAGTACATAGATACTTATTACTTAAAAGTACAAAACAAGTTCGTTTTTAAATTAATGAAATTTTATGAAAGCATTTCTTGTCGTGATAATACTAAATCAGTTTTTACTTTGTTTGAGCTAGTTTAACAAAAATTCAAACATTAATCAGGGTTGAATTAAAAATGACATTTCGTAATGTTGAAAATGTGCTCGTATATAATTTAATTCACTCTGATTTCAAAAAGTATCGTTCAACGTTCGAGACACACGAGAGCTACGTTTTATTTATGGTAACTGAAGAATATTTTAAAAAATTATCAAAGAATTATTATAAATCGCATCTCGCATTCTAAATAATTCTCAAAATGTTTCGACGCTTAAATTTTTTGGCCAATATTTACTTTAATACTTTTCATTTCTTCCGTATTTATCTATCTTTATCTTTTCAATAAGAATGTAGTTCATCAGTAACGGATGATTTTTTACACAGGAATATAGTCAGTATAATTTTTATTATATTACACATTTAATGTTTTAATTAAGCCGTGAAAATTTTCAACAGTGCTTTATATGGAATTGAGAACTATGAAACTAGACATTGTATAGTGCGGCACGACGGAGAGGTAACTTGGATAGCTCCAACTGTTTTTCACAGTTCCTGCCAACTTAATTTTTTACTATGGCCATTCGAAACTAATACCTGTATGCTATACTTAGGTTCTTGGACGTACAATGGTGATGAAATCGATATGAATATACAAGATAAAGGATTTGATGTTCGTAAACCGATATTCTTAAATGCCTTACATTATTAAAATTAAAATGTTTAAAAATCCATATAAAATTCATTTATATTTTCAAAGACAATTTTCTCCAAGGAAA
Source organism: Sycobia sp. Sy_11 (assembly GCA_018907035.1). Classification (NCBI taxonomy): domain Eukaryota; kingdom Metazoa; phylum Arthropoda; class Insecta; order Hymenoptera; family Epichrysomallidae; genus Sycobia; species Sycobia sp. Sy_11. The sequence goes on along the minus strand of JACCIC010000034.1, from coordinate 1,067,251 downwards.
TACTTGAATAGGAATTTATGATAAGAATTTAATCAGTTAATTTATCAATTTTAAATTGAATTTGTATTAGATTCTTCAGACACAAGTGTGAAAAGTAGATATCTTTGTATGGGTTTTCATGACTCTGTCCACTATCAATTTCATTGCTCCAAAGACTTTACTATGTATAGTTAAACTTGGAAGAATATTGATTTTAATAAATTAGAATGTAGAATTCATCTTTTGTCTATAATTATTATGATAAATCAAAGAGTAACTTTGCATTTTTGTCTATCAGAACAATCTAATACAGATTCAAATTCAAACTTAGAGAAGATTAAAGTTTTGTACAGCGAAAGTAAATAATTGGAGAGGTCGATCAAACAGGCGTAAATTAGTCTGGTCTAAAAAATTAAAAATCTGTTATTGTATTTAATTTTTCAGTTTAAAAATTGTCGAAATTGCTGTTAAAAGATTTCAATACTTAAATTTACTTCATATTTCAAATAATATTATAAAAACTTCTTTTACGTAATAAGCTAACTACAAAATCATTTAACTTGTTATCTAATAACTTGTCGTACATAATTAAACAAAAATAACATTCTTTGAAATTAATCCTTGGGAATAAAATTAAATGTCAAAATGTTAAGTACACAGATTAGTAATTTTTTTTCTTTTTTTATCTTACTTCAACTCTCTTTCAAGTAAAAATTTAAATTATCGCTTACAACTCTAAGATTAATTAATATATATATATATATATATATATATATATATATATATATATATATAAATATATATAAATTCACCTTTGTTTCAAATAATAAAAATAGAAAAAAATTTTAATGTTCTTAAGGTGGCTCATGTACGTTTTAGAACTAGTACGGAGATCTATATGAAAATTTAATACACTATAATTTACATTCTGATTATTACGATTTGCTTTAAAAAATCCTTTAAACGATCTAAATATTATTAAATAAGTTTTAAAATATCATTTCCATATAGGAGTTTATTGAGCATTTATTGTTTATTGAGATTTTATCGTTTCTTAATAAATTGCATTAATTATAAATGTTTGATAAAACGCGAATATGAAAATATACTTGATATTGAGGTGTTATAATTGCATCTGAGATTCAAATTTGAACAAGTAACTCAGTTAAAGAAATTACAATATAATCATGAAGTACTCGCAGAGCCCCGCGCTAGGTACAGCATCAAATCGTATAAGCCACCTTAATTGCTTTACACTAATGCTCAAAGAATAAAAAAAACTAATATACGTAATTAAAATTATTATAGTTGCAGTATTATTCTGCAGGTGAATGGAAGGTACAAAATATATCAGCTAAACGATCAGTTGTAATGTACGACGTGGAGCCCTACGTTACCTTAAATTATGAAATAAAAATGACTCGAAGTTCAGAGCTATACTATCATGTGATTTTCGTAGCATCTATACGTGAGTAAAAATAATGCCATTTAAAGCGCATTATTTCCTTACTGATGTAATTGCTTTTTGATAAATAATTTTGATACAATTTTCAGCAATTGTCTTTCTAGTTTTGATAACTTTTTGGTTGAAGCCTCAAAGTGAAATGAAACTCATTCTAAACATGTGTGCAGTAGTAATAGACGTGTTATTTTTGTTATATTTTGGATACAGGGTGCCAGCAAGAATTAATAATTTGCCATTGATAGGTAAAGATATTATTATTAAATATAGATGATAATTAATACACTGCACTGCACAATTACTACTTTTTATTGTAAATGGTATTATAAATAATCCCATCATATTTTAAGTAAATTGATTTTATCTCAAGATAGTTAATCCAATTTCAAAATGGCCAAATTAATGATTTTAATAAGTATTTAAGATTGTAATTTTCACAAATCTATGATGGCTTCAACGATGTCTTATCAGTATCAAGTCAGTGACTTGTGTACGTAAAATATCTTAGAAAATTGCTTAGAAAAATATCATTTAGTCTTTAAATTAGCATTACATTTTTAAAAAAAGGAGCTACTTACTTGATTAAATTGTAGGGATAAATTTGCTTAAAATTTATATAAAATCTCCAGATATTCATGTGAAGCTGATATAAATCGGTAATGTGTTACATAATATGATAATTATTATATAGCTAGTTTTATAGAAAATATCCTAGTCTGAAAATCTTTATAGGCAGCTTATGCATAAGCTTGGTTTATATATATATGGCATGCCACAATTAAAAATATAAACCTTTATAAAAAAAACGTCATTTATTGTCAATGTATTAACAAATAATACTAATGATAAATAATCATAAAATAATAAAAATGATGGTTTATAGCTGTAGTAGAGTGACGACTTTGTTTTTGCTCTAATCAATAGCTAACTTACAGTTTTCGATCGATCGACTTAAGATTTGCTACATACTAACAATCAATTTATATTAATTTGACGCTCATTTGAAGAAAATAAGAAAAAAAAAAATACATTTATTATGAAATTGTTGTTTAAATATTAAGATTTATAAAATACATAATTTTGGAACAATTAAAAAACGTGTTTGAGTAGTCTTATAGTATTTTAAACTGCATATAAAATTTCCAAGATCAATTAAAAACTATCAAAAGTTATAGCTGTCTTGCAGTATAAAAAAAGCAATTTTGATAAGCACGTGTTGAAAGATAAGCATTTACTTTTAGAATTGAATAGAATTGAGCCTATTCAAGTTTCTATATATCTACCGATATTTTTCTTACGTATTTAACACTGTATAAAACATATCACTTAAAACACAAAATTTTTGATTTTCAAACCAAACTATCACGGAGTTATACTCCGTAGACCCTCGATACAAATACTCGTATTCGAGTGACTTCGTAAATCAATCATGTTAACGAGTGAATAAATTACTCAGACTTAGTTTATTCATGACACGTATATACTAGAGTTACTGGTATGTAAACGTAAATAGAACTCGCTATATATCAGTTCAAATGTCAAGTTTAATTTAGTGAGATCGATTGTACTATGATACAGTTATTAATTTTTTACTTCATATTTTAGTGAGATTCTTTAGTGGATGCCTTTGTCAAATGACAGTATCCATTATAATATCTAGCTTGGTTGTACATATTTCTACACACTCGTATGAAGCACCCGTTCCTCGGTCAATTAGGAAATTGCTTTATGGAAAAACTGGAAAATATCTCGGACTTTTCGGAGTCATTCGCGAGGTGAGATATATAAATAACACATTTCACTCTAAATTCTTAAATAACTATATACCTATGTTAGTTGTACGAACATTTATTTATCTATAATATATATTTAATACGATTTTCCATATAAATTGTAACTTTTTTACTAGAAAGTATTTTCTATAATTAAATATTGTTGTACTTCCGTTATTCGTTTTCAGATTGAATTTCAAAAATTGGCAGAATTTCAAGAATTAGAGAACACTGATGACTATAATAGATTAAACAATTCGGATTTATCAATTAGTGAACTGGAGAATGGCGATGAGGATCAATTATGCGTTATTCCACAATCGCAAAATATAAAGCAACTTGAATGGGTACTTCTAGCTACGGCTGTCGATCGGATCTCATTTTTTTTATTTTGCAGTATTTTCACCATCATGGCCATCGCTTATATTCGCGTCAACAACGATGCGTTTTCGAAAAAATTTAACTTCATTAATTTACCACCCTCCTCGACCTCCAATAATTTTACAAGCAATGATTATTTTTGAATCGACATTAGCATTCGATTTGTAGTTAACAACCAATAACTAAATTTAAAATTTTAATAATCGAATAGGAAGAGACAGAGACTATTTAAGTTTTTTTTTATTTCTTTTATTCTACTTTAGTGTAATACAAGTTAAATTGATCTTTTCAAAATAATTTCTTCTTTACTTGAGTTCGTAGTTCAAATAGCAATATGATTCACTTTCGTGAAAAGAGTGTAAACTGCACTTTACGACCGCAAAGCTGATTATTGGTATTTTTCGTTATTATTACATGTACTAAACTAGAAAATTCAGATCATAAGTAGAATCAATAGGTATATATTCTTAAGCTATAGTTGATCTTTAATACTAAGAACGCCTCTATAGGCACAAAGTTCGATTTTACACCCTCAAATCATTAAATTTTTACGCCCCGTCTAACGAAAAATAATATAATGCTGTATAAAAAATAATTCTCTTAATATAAGTTATTATTAAGATTATGATAACATAGATGTTTTAAAGAAATTTTTGATTATAGTTAACGTAAGGGTGGAGTGTATTTATGACGCACTTTTATCAGTAGTTAACTTTTAAATAAAATATAACTTATTTCGGTTGTATAGATATATACAACTTTATATTTTCGTCATTATTAATATTTAGAAATTAAGAAACTATTACATCTTATAAAAGCTTATGTAAATATTTAATTTAATGAAGATTTCGGTAGCACGTTGCAAAGCCAAAAAAATTTATAAACTTTAGGTATTTGTATTTTTAATATGAGAATAAAAAATAAAGGTTATAAGTAAATTTGTAAAATATAAGAATCTAAATTCTAAGATGTGTATCTCACCAATCGTTGCGAAAAAAAGAGGGATGAGTATGAATATAGACGTACACACATATTTCTTGGATTATTGTTCTTATAGTGAGATTCATTCAATCTCTTGGGATAGGTCTCTAGAAAAAAAATCTTATTAAAACAAGTAATATTAGTTTTTATATAAGGAAATTCGCAAGAAAGGTATTTTAACTTCGACAGATGGAGAAAAAAGGAGAAAAGTTAAGCGATTCTCGCCCAAATCTCTCTTTATTAAAGATCAAATATAAATTAATTTAGCCCCAAAAGCAATTAATATTATTTTTTGAATGATAGAAATATTAGATGGAAGAAATATGGAGTACATCCTGATTAATTTAAACTAATTTTCCTTTTAATAAATATTGTTATCGGTCTTACAGTCTTTATATACTATATAATATTATAATAAAATAATGACAGTCAGACTGTCCTTGTTTATTATCGCCTCCGAAGCATCAAGAAATAGAACTTATTACTAAAAAATAAATTAGATTAAAAATTAAAAATAATAAAATAATAAAATGATGAAAATAATAAAAATAAGTTATATTCTATGTTAGCAAAGGACAATCTGACTGCCCCCCCCCCGCCGCCATGAATTTAAATTTACCTTATAGATGCCTGACGTTTAGAACCGTTACGGTTCATCTTCAATGACTAAACTGTATAAAAACGGCAAGACTTATATAAAGACTGTAAGACGCATAAAAATATTTATTAATTTAATTCAGAACAGTCGACACAAGTAAAATTTTTAATTTTTAAATTATCCTGTGCCAATATAGTATAATTCCCCTTATTATTAGAAATCCACCTTAACATACAATATCAGCAGGAGAGGATCGACAGTATAGTATACAGCTCGAATATTGAGTATAATCTGTTAGATTGTTTATATATAATTCTTCATATTATCTGAAAATAGAATTTTATGAGGCAAAAACTCGATTGGGGACTTTGATTTATACATCCTGCCAATTGTAGTCCAGGACCGCACTATATTTACAGAATTATAAACAGGTGAGTGTTGGAAAAAAATGCGCTGAAAAGCACCCTCTCTATGAATAAATCGTGTATTTTGTTCTGCACACTTATTCTTCTCGTGGCAGGTTGCTTGGAAACAACTTTTTTTATTTTTTTAGAAAATATTTATTATTTTTTACTTTTTTATTTAAACGATTAAGGTATAGAAATTAAAATTGTCTGTATAAATTACGAAAAAATATTTAAAGTATCCCGAAAAAAAATAAGTAGAATGTTGTCGGATTTTGCAATCTCGAGCACAAGCAGGATAGAATTTGGTGGACCCGCAAATGCATGTCAAAATAATTCTTAAATTATATTTTCATAGTACTGTATTTCCACATTATAAAGAAGTGAGGACATAGGCAAGCTTTTAATAAACAACTTTTTTATTGAATAATTTAAGTAATAATTTCAAAACATACTCGAATTGATACTCATAATAAATACTTGACTATGTATAAATTGCTTTCAATACTTTCTTTTGTTTAAATTAAAAATAATGGAATACAATTCTGATATGTCATTTTATTCTTAGGGAATCTCTCTCTCTCTCTCTCTCTCTCTCTCTATATATATATATATATATATATATATATATATATATATATATATATATATACACTTCTGTTATTTAATTAATAAAATAAACTTTTGACAAAATCTGTTAAGCCAACCTGAATTCTGAAACTTTGGTTTTCATTGGTATTCATTCGTATTTACATATACTTGACTATGTCCAAATTGATTTCAATACTTTCTTTTGTTTAAAATAGAAATAATTGGATATAATTCTGAAATATCATTTTATTACAATAACTTTTTTTTTAAGAATGAAGAATAGTTATGTGTCATTATGAAGTATTATTAGGAAGAAATATCATTATAAATAAATACATTAAAGAGAAGAGTTTTTAAACGATTCGAATGTCCAAAGTACTATACTTCCCTTATTTTATACTTTTGTATAAAGTAATTTTAAAGATGTATTGACCATGATGAAAAATGCTCACATGTAGAAAATAATATGTATTTTGAAGAGAAGTTTACAAAAATTATTAATTCTCTTTTTATTGATAAAATACTTGTAATTATTTCAACAATTTATATAATATATAATATAAAAATTACTTGCAAATCATATAATCACATTACCGTATATATGAAATATTTTTAGTAATATAATATTTGAAGTTTATCTAAATTAGTTATGCATTAAAAAATCTCCTAAATAACATCTTCAAATATGTCAGCAGTCTATAACTTATTTTTTCATATATTTTAAAACTAATTAGCAAAAATATTTATGGAAAACTGTGACCTTTTATTCATTTCTTATTATTTTGCGATCTTATTATATTCATGTTATATTTTGACTTGTCAAAGTCTCCATCTCTTTTAACAAAACGTTTGAATTTTAGCCTTTTAGAGTAACTATTGCTTTGTCCAGAGCCTTTTGGTTTTGACATTGTAGAGCTAGATTATGATTTTTCAGAATTTGCATTATTTTGATTAAAATTTTGCAATTCCGAATTTTCCAAAACTTGCAATCCAAATCCAAAAATTTTGGGTTTGGATTTTTCGAAGTTTCTATTTCTTTGCTTAAAATTGGTAGATTCTGATTTTTCAAAATTTCGATTTCCTTGCTCAAAACTTTTCAATTCTGATTTTTCAGAGTTTTCATTACTGTGATTAATACATTTTGAATCCGCGTTTTCCAAGTTTGTACCTCTTTCCACAAAACTTTTGGATTCTGAATTTTCAGAATTTGTATCTCTTTTACCAAAACTTTTGGATTTGGATTTTTCAAAGTTCCTATTTCTTTGGCCAAAATTACTGGATTTTGATTTTACAGAATTCCCATTTCCTTGATCAAAACTTTTCAATTCTGTTTTTTCCGATTGTTCAGCACTTTGATTAATACATTTTGATTCCGAATTTTCAGAGATCATATCTCTTTTACCAAAACTTTTGGATTCTGAATTTTGAGAATTTGTATCTCTTCGACCAAAACTTTTGGATTTGGATTTTTCAAAGTTCTTATTTCTTTGGCCAAAATTGTTACATTTTGCTTTTTCAGAATTTTCATCTCTTTGCTCAAAACGTTTTAATTCTGATTTTTCAGAGTTTTCATTACTGGCATTAAAACATTTTGATTCCGCGTTTTCCAAGTTTGTACCTCTTTCAACAAAACTTTTGGATTCTGAATTTTCAGAATTCGTATTTTTTCGACCAATACTTTTCGATTTCAATTTTTCGAAGTTCCTATTTCTTTGACCAAAAATTTGGGATTTTGACTTTTCAGAGTTTCGATTTTTTTGATCGGAACAGTTGAATTTTGATTTTTTAGATTGTCCAGCAATTTGATTAATACATTTTGATTCCGAATTTTCGGAGTTCGTATCGCTTTTACCAAAACTTTTGGATTCTGAATTTTGAGTGTTTGTATCATTTTGATCAAAACATTTGGATTTTGATTTTTCAAAATTCTCATCGCTTTGCTCAAAACTTTTTAATTCTGATTTTTCAGAATTTTCATCACTGTGATTAAAACATTTTGATTCCACGTTTTCCAAGTTTGTACCTCTTTCAACAAAACTTTTGGATTTTGGATTTTGAGAGTTCGTATTTTTTCGACCAATACTTTTCGATTTCGATTTTTCGAAGTTCCTATTTCTTTGACCAAAAATTTGGGATTTTGACTTTTCAGAGTTTCGATTTCTTTGATCAGAAGAGTTGAATTTGGATTTTTTAGAGTTTACAGTGTTTTGAATAAAATTGTTCAATTCTGTGTTTTGAGAGTTTGCATCTCTATGACCAAAGCTTATGTTTATAAAATCACTTACTCTTAAACGGTAACATCTCTGTGCTGGACTTCCATATAATGTTAAACCACCTATACAAAATCATTTAAATATTAATCTAACATAAAAATGATTTCAGAAAAATAAATTGTTATTTCATACCATCAAAGATAGAATCAAATAGAATTTCATAAATGTTACTCCATTTATCTTGTTTTTCTTGAATGCCTATTATGGTTCCTTTCAATCCTAAAGGGACTGTAAAAAATTCGCGTATGCATACAATTCTATCAAGTAATTTATGTATAGCATTTTTATCTGGTGGAACTAGACCTGCAATTGTGCTAGGTCTAAATAAAAAATCTGACGGAACGTCCATTTCAATAATTTTTGAATCCTCTTGGTCAGAGAAAAAGTTTGTAATTAGTCTCTCAAGTTTTGTAACTGCTTCAAAACCTAATGTCTTTGTACCAATTTCTATAAATGTTGTATAAGATGATTCCTCATGATGGAGCCAAGCTTTAACACGATCTAATTGACTTAAGCTAAATCATAAAACAAATTACTATAATATGTATCTAATTCTTATTTTCATTAGCTGTAAAAAAATTACCCTTCTGGAAAAAGATCTGCCAACATAAATATACTTGTGGTAGGATTTTTATTTAAATTTTTAAAGAGTTCAGGAAAAGTTTCAATATAATTTTTTATTAGCTGTATGGCTTGATTACTATAAAACCAAGTGCCATTTTTATATTTTGAAAAACCAATAAGCTAAAAGATTTTTACAAAATAATAAAATTAGTCAATATTATAAAATTTATTTTTTGATTTTTTATTACCTCTTTATTAGATGATGGATATTTAATACGAAGTCCTATATTATAATAAGTAGATCCATCAAGAATTTTTAATGAACCTGTGATTCTGTTTATTAAAATAGAACAAATGTTCAGTTGTTTGGCGGATTCACTAGCATTTTTGTAATCAGTGATAGGAACAAAAAAATTTTCATCAAATTTTGAAACATCTGGATCGTGGGTATTCATTAAACTTACAGTGATGCAGTTTGTTTGTGTAAGGCAAACACTTTTTACCTAAAAAAATTATATGACAGAACAGAAATATAATATGCACATATAATAACATATAAAACAACAAAAAATACAAAATGGCACCGTTGCTTGTGAACCATAATAAGGTTGACCAATAATAAAACAAGAAGATGAAGGATAAAATATATCAGTAATTGGTTTATAAGGTATAATACTAGGCTTGTCTATATGTGATTCTTTAACTATGAGCTGATATGGAAATACTTTTTTAAAACTGCTCCAATTTTTTTGTACAGTAAATTTTCCAGATGTTTGATACTTATATTTCTTGCCAATTAAAGGATAAACATAAATTAAAATTTTAACATCTCCAATATGTATGCCTTTACTCATTTCGTACCTACAATATACTCTTGTTTCATATGAAAAGATTTTTTTCTAATTTTTTAACAATTTTTCTTACTTTTCAGTAATTAATTTTGTGTCCTGCATTAATTTTAACTTTAATTTATCAGATATGTTTTCATATCTCAAATTATTTTCGCTATATTTTTTCCAATAATTTTCAAGCGAAATCGTTTGTATTAAATCAGTTACACCAATAACAAAAGCTTCTTGAAGATAAGGCCAATTTATGAAAATAGAATGCCCTAAAAGATCCTTTGCTATTTCCTTCAAATCTAATTCAGTTTTAGGTAATATATTTAAAATTATTTTTTCAATTTGTTCTACTGTTTGAGCAATTGTTTTAATCTGAAATTATATTAATAAATTAATATATTAAATTCTTTAAGTCATTAACATTAAATACTAATATCTGTTAATAATACAGACTTCTATTAATTGTAATTCAAACTGATGTGGAAGATAATTGAATGTTGGAAATCTTGAGAAACTTGAATTTAAATAAAGATCAAATTTTAGATCGTTAATTAATATATCCTTTGTAGAAAACATTTGATTTGATTGAATATGTTCTAATTGAGCATGATTTGTAAATAAACCAAAAACTGTATCGACAGGATATTCACCCAAGTTTTGTTCTGTATAACTAAGAGCGCAAGCTACACCATTCATATTTCTTCTACGCTCTTTGTAATTTAAACTTGAATCATATTGTTCCACGACTATTTAAAAGATTTAGATTTTAAAATCAAATAAAATTTATTAAAAATAAATTAATTTAAAATTAAATTGTTTTTATAAATTGGAGCTACATATATTTTAACACACTACAACACTTTTTACAATATTAAAATAAACTTTACCATTGATTATTCGCTTTTCATCAATAAAAGGGATCAGCACTACTGATTCCCAGTCATTTGTTTTGCCATTAATGTCAATATCATAATTTTCAGGATAAAAATCAGCAATTGGTGATTCTGAATCTGTTAAAAGAAAACGTAAAGGTTTTGGTAGAAGATGTTTACTAACTGGTGGTATAACTGCCAATAAATGCTGCAGTGGTAAAAATGGCGTAGACATATCAAATTTGAAACCTATATTCTTTATTTTTTTAAAATCTGATATTAATGGAGCATAATGGTAAGGATAATACCATGACCAGCTACAACATCCATTGTAATAATAATTTAATGTCCATTGTAAAGTTTTTATATAGTCTTGTACAAGTGTACATATATGTGATCTAAAAAAAACTTATTTTTACTTCAATAAAAACTATTTTATAAATATACCTGTAGAGAGAAAAGAATATTAAAAGTTTATACTCATTATTGTAATCAAATTGAAGTTTATTTTTATAATAATATTCTTTTTGATCCTGGACAACTAATAAATCTGCTTCATAGTTTAATATTTTGTCAATCTTAAAATTACTGAGATCTCTTTTTATAATATCAATATGATATTTTTTTAAATTAGTAACTTTTTCGAACTGAATTAAATCAAAAACTTTCTTCTCAATAAATGCAAGTCCTGTTGTGAACTTTTCAAAACGTTCGAAATTTAATTGTCCAGCTTCATTTATGTATCCTATTAGAAAATAATTTATTAATATAAATTAGTTGATATTTATGTTTAGATGTATGTGTGAATTAAATAAAATATTTAATATGTTGAATAGATTTACCATCTAAATGGGGTAAAATTTTTATATATACTTGATATAAAAGTGGTAGAGTTCCATCTACTATATTTAATTTTGGTAACTGAGGTATAAAATCATTTCCAACTAAAAAAACTATCAAAATCCAATCATCTATTATTTTTTCTAGATTAAATTCAAATTTTAATTGTGATTTAAGACTTGTAAACTCATAATTTAAATACTCTCGTACCAATGACAAATTAAGAAGAAGAAAATCTGATTCTTCTGGTGTTAGCATTCTATGCTTTTTACCAAAAGTATACTTTTCACGAAGTAACGAAAAGTATTGTTCATGCAAACATAATCCTAATATAATTAAATCTGCATCAAGACTGTATAAGCAATGTCTTTTTTTACAATCATAATTTGGTTTTAATTTTTGATGCCTAATAAATTGCATTATTTTATGTTCACCTTCACCTGGTACCTTAAATAAAATATGCTCTATTCATATATTATATCTGTAATAATTATAAATTATATTACCTGACAACCACTGAGAATTACTTTACAATTTTGCCACATAGCATCAGTTGAAATTTTGAATGCAATAAAATGCTTTAAGTGATCAACTAATTCTGTCATGAATATTGTTCCAGGAGTTATACAATTTGCATCAAAAAATTCACCAGATAATTTTGTATCTGAGAAGCATTTATTAAAATTTTTTGCTGCTCGAAATCTATTGCTTCGTTGTTGGTTAATTTTTGCTCTAGGTGCTACACCATCAAAGGCTAAGAATAACAATTCTGTAGGCCTAACAATTTGAAATATAATTTGCACATATCGTTCAATATTTTTAAAAATGTCTTCATTAGAAAATTCTGTTTTTTCTATGCTAAAGTGTATATCTGAATTATCTGGATGTGAACATATATGAATAATTGAATTCATATCTATATACAGATTTTCATATACAGGAATCTGGAAAAAATATTAAAAATCTCATTCTATATAAAACTTATTTTTTAATAACTGCAGACAAGAATACTAATCATACAGACCAGTTATTATGGATAAATTGAACGTTTATTTGTAATAAAATATGGCAAGTGATTTAATTTATTATTATAATTTATTATAAAAATTAAAATTAAAATTGAGAATTTTCCATAAAATTATACATACCTCATCTTTATTAATAACTTCATTAATGCACGGATACCTGTCGCTTATAAAACGAAAAAATTTTGGTATCCCCATGATTAATATATTAGAAAATTTTCTATATAATATCAAATAATATTCACTTTTTAGCACTAACATAAGCTAAAAGCTGATTATATCAGAGGCTATATGGGCTGTAGAAATTTCTTCCCATTATTTGCTATTATCTCTGCTAAAAGCATAAATAATATCCGACTATCAGTTCAATTGTTTCACTGACAGTGAGCGCATCGTACGCGCAGAGATAAGCGTAACTTCCAAATTTGTTGATGGAGGTACTTGATAACTCAACACTAAACGAAAGATAACGTTAGCATGCCTGGAATAACTTTGATAAACTTTTGCTTGAACTTGCCACGTTGACGTTACAAAGGACTGTATCTGCAAAAGCGTGTTTGATGTGTTCTTAGCATAGTAAGAATTTTTTGGAATTTTGGAAATGCATCTCATGTATTTTATAAAAACTTTATATAAAATATTTTTCTAAATTCAGTAATATATTAAGACAAAAATATATACATAATAATATACGTAATTATATTCTAAATTTTTTCATAGTAAAACACAAAAATGTTCATATACCAGAATAATATTTATACAAAAGATTTTTCGAAAATCATCCGCAATAAATTAACAAAAGAAGTCTACGATGGCTCGATCCAGCTCGATCGCTAGAACGAAGGACTAGTAACTTGGTGATCCCAGTTCGAATCCCAGTCTCGGCCGATTGACACAGGCACCGCCGGGCACCGCTGTAATAATTTACATGTGCTTTGTTTACACACACACACACACACGCATATATATATATACATATATATGTATATATATATATATATATATATATATATATATATATATATTGTAACGGGATACTTAATTATGTAATAGCCGGTAGAAGTACCCGTTGACAGAGTTGCAAAGAACCCCGAACGGATGAAATTGTTCAAAACAATTTCTTTAGACCGTAGGTTCTTTGCGGATATTTCTTCCTCAGACTTACCTTTGTTTATCCTGGAAATTATATAAGTAATAATATATATTGATAAATTATTGATAATTCAGGAAAAGACGGATTAATTATCAGGTACAGGGAGAGAATATTTCTATATTTTTTATTATTAATAAAAAAAATGATAAGATTTATGTAATTAAACAAGAAAATAACTTTAATATTTATTAAATTTCATAAAATTATAATAAATAATATGCTACTCCAACCTAATACGCACTCGCGATGTATTAATGCACGAATCCGCTCACACAGGGTGTGAGAGAGATAAATTTGTAAGTATACTAGAGAGACAAAGCAACAAGAGCGCCACCTTACGAAAAACAAGATGTACTACTAGAGAAAATTGTGTACGCGCTTGTTGTTCTTACCATTTTTAATCTATGCCTATATCTCTCTATCTCTCTCATACGTTCTAACGATATTTTACAGTCGCTAATATTATTAATTGAGAAAATTAAAGAAATAAGTAGAGATAAATAATACTCTACTGAAATTCAAAACTAACACAAGTAAAGATAAATCCACCAATCTTTTTATACGACGCTGGAAATAAAACAACTCAACGATGTTTATGCGAGGAAAGCTTGGCGTGTGTATGACCGGCCGGTTTATTACACCCTTCCATTATTCGGATAGAAAATTTTTATGAAATCTTTAATTTCTAGAAAATTAATTTCTGAATTATATTTCGTTAGTTGTTTACAAACACATTGTAGACCTCCGTCGCTGATTAGCACCGATAATTGGAAGCATAAATAAAACGACGTTAAATAATATAAAAAAAAAAAAAAAAAAAAAAAAAATTTCGTTAGTATACTAGCCACGTACTCGTTTTTTCTTTTCAAATTATCAACTCTCTATTACCAATGTATCTATTAGACTATTTTACTTTAAGAGTGCTCCATACCTCTGACGGAAGTTAAAATCGATTGAACCGCCTGATTTTTAATATACTGTGGAAGTTTACGGAACTTGAAGTGTACAAAAAATGCTGTTCTGTTTTATCGATTGTTCTAGTATTAATCAGGGCCGTAGTAGCCCAAGTTAAATATGTAAATTATAAATGATCCATACAAAATTTATATTTTATAATATTCTTATGAAATAAGTAGCGGAGTAGTTGATCATTTGTCACAAGAAGTTTATTATATATATATATATATATATATATATATATATATATATATATATATATAAATTTACACACATACAAACGCACAGAGAGAGAGAGAGAGAGAGAGAGAGAGAGAGAGAGGAGAAGGGAGATGGAGAGGAGGAGGATGAGAGAGAGAGAGAGAGAGAGAGAGAGAGAGAGAGAGAGAGGAGAGAGAGAGAGAGAGAGAGATATGCATATATTTGTGTATTAATTTTAATTTATATTGGACTGTAACACTGATGGAAATATTTATTAATTTATGCATGTATATATATATATATATATATATATATACATATATATAGTATATTTAAGTGTAGAAGATAAGGATACTAGGAGACGAGCAGTAATAAAGAAACATCAGCTCGACATCCAGCGTTTGATTAAAATACGCATATATGTATGCGTATCTACACACACATTAACATATATAATCTCCATACTCCTATTTTCTAACCAAATTACTTACTCAAAAATGTCAAGGGCCGTGGTGGTCGCAAACGATTAATATATATATATATATATATATATATATATATATATATATATATATATATAGTAACTTCATAATGAGTTTATCTCAAAACTTGTTTACCAATGATTTACACAATTTTATACGAAACTTTGGTTTATGGAATGTTACAAAAAAAATGATAAAAAATTAAATGATATTAATTATTTCATTAATGAATAGAATGAGATCTCTTAATTATGAATATTGAAATAAGTATAAAGATAACAGCGAATAATATTTTCAAATTAATTTTTTTTTTTCGAAAATTTAGATATACAAAATTGTCTGTTTAAGGTCAATAATTGTAAAATTAATTATTATACTTAATTTTTGGGATGACAAAATCCAATACACAATAGACTTTATTATTTTATAATTCTTTCAAACTGTTAGTTTATGTACTCTATTAAATTATTTTTTATTAAACAAATAACATAATAAATTAATATTCTATAAATATCAATTTCTTGCAGTATAGTAATTAAAACTTGCATTTGAAATAAAATTATTATTTACTAGACAGAAATAAAAGGACCTAGTTTATACCTTTTTCTTAATTTTACTATAACAATGTTGAAATTTTTCATTCTAAGATTTGTCTATTTTATAACCATAATAGTTCAATTATTTTTAGTTCGTAGTGACTAGATTTCAGCCTACTCAAAATTATTAGATGCCTACGAGGTGATGTATAACGCTAATTTTCGATTCTGTTCTGAAAGTTTTGAAAGTATTTTTTCAGCTTTTGTTGGTCATTCTTTGATTTGTTTCTAATTTTTTAGTATTCCTGTGAAATTCTACTTTTAATCTATTCTTGCGCAATAAAACAGCCATTATAACTCCTTTTTTCTACACTTAAATTTGGAATTATTTTTGAGTACCAGGAATGTAATCTAAGGAATTTTTCTTCGTCATTTTATAGAAAATCAAGTTGACATTCTTTACACGTATAATTTTTAGATATAAAGAAATTCAATATTTTCATTTTATCGGCTTTATGTATAAAATATTAATTTTGTTATTGCAATGCTATAATATGAAAGTAGTAAATAAAAATATTACATTTTTATAGTTTTGAAGAAGAATTTTTAAGGTTCTTAAGCCAGATTTATGGTCGATGATCTGTGACCAGAGTGAACATTCTGCCATAAATATATGGCCTAAATTGTTCGACCCCAAAAATCATGGCTAACAGCTCCTTTTCCGTTGTAGACTAGTTTTTTTCTGCCTGTCCAAGTAATCTTGACGCGTATGCTATAGGAAGATCGTCTCCTATTTCGCCCTGACTCAGTACAGCCCCTAATGCATAGTCAGATGCATTAGTTGTAACTACAAATTCTTTACTAAAATCCGGATATTGCAATAGAGGTGGATTAATTAAAAAATTTTTTAATCTTGCGAATGCATCTTGTGTGCTTTCATCCCATTTGAAGCATGTGTTCTCTCTTAATAATAAATATAAGGGCCTACCTATTTTAGCAAGATTTCTTATAAACTTCCTATAATAACCTACGAGGCCTAGAAACTGTTTAACATTTTTCTTGTTTTTAGGAATGGGAAAACACTTGACAGCATCGACCTTCTTTGGATCTGGTTCCACTCCATTAGCTGATACCCTGTGCCCTAAATAAATTATGTCTTTACATAAAAATGAGCACTTCTCTGGTTTTAAGATTAGATTTGCATTTTTTAATATTTTCAAAAATTTTTCAAGATTTTGGATATGTTTCTTTAAGCTATCAGAAAAAATAATTGCATCGTCCATGAATATTAACATTTCTGTATTTAATAATCCAGAACAAATTTTATTTATCCTTCTTTGAAAAATTGCAGGGCTAGTGCGAAGACCCATTGGAGTACGATTGAACTCCCAGTGGCCAAAAGGTGTCGAAAATGCTAATTGTTTTGACGCAGACTCTAAAGGAATCTGATGAAAACCGGAGGCTAAATCTAAAGTAGAAAAGTATTTGGCACCACCTAACTGATCCAGAATTTCCGTTATATTAGGAAGAGGATAAGAAATTTATACTTTTTCGTTAAGGGCTCGATAATCAATAACTAAACGCCAACTACTCTTTCCAAAATCATTTGCTTTTTTTGGCACTAGAAAACAGGGTGCATTCCAAGGTGAGATCGATGGTTGTATTATGTTTTTTTCTAGCATTTTTTTTATTTGTTCTTCTAGTTCAGTTTTATGAATTTGCGGGTGCCTAAATTGTCTTTTGTTAATTGGTGTATAATCATTTAATTCAATTCTATGAGAAGCTAAGTTTGTTGCCTGTAATTTGTCTCCCGGTATATAAAATTGAAAAGGGTATTTAGAAATTAATTGGATAATCTTATCTTTTTCTTCTACGTTTAAATGGTCCATTTTAATGATCTTTAAAAGCGTGGCTATACGTTTAGATAATAATTTTTTATCGGTTAGTGTTTCAGATATATCGTTACTATTAAAATTTGATATGTTTGGAATTGGCTTCAAATTTGGTATAGGGAATGTGGCTCTAATGTCTTCTATCGATGAATTTACAGCGAAAACCTGAACAATACCATTTTTTGGTGTTACCAATGCTTCTCCTAAATAAACGTCAGAACCTATATCTATGTGGGGTAGAATACCTTCTATAACACTAGCATTTAAAACTGGTAGTTCGATTAATTTCCGAGTTCTACCAGGGTGATCAATGGTTATACTTTTTTCGAATTTTAGAAAACCTGTTTGAGTTTTTAATTTCCCAATACCGTATTTTTTAAAGGTTATTTCTACCTGCTCGTTCTTGAGAAATGCAATTCCCAAAAAGCCATCGACTTCCAATGGAAAGTCGTCCGGTACTATTTGAAATGTTATATTATATTCACTAAGCTCCAAAGTTATCTTCCCAAGTGTTCCAACTGTACCCTTACCTATTCCTAATAAATTATAAATTATTTTTCTGTTAATGTGTTTAGATTTACTAACGTACTTGTTTTTTATTAAGTTTAGATTACAACCGGTGTCTATCAAAAAGAACATTTCTAGATTATTTCTAAATCTAGCTTCTAATTTTACGGTGGGTGTGTTTACATTGTTTAATCCTTTTGTTCCGTAGTAAATACGTACGCTGCAGGACGCTTTTGTTTTTGGAAGCTCGACTTTCCCCGGTTAGACGAGCTTCGTTCTCGTTTAAATTTGGCTGTCCTTGTGACTTAATATTACTTTGTTTAGTAACACGGTTATTTCTATTTTCAAATCTGTAAGGATGTCCTCTATTACTTTGTGTCTTATTTAGGTATCTGCAATTTAATTTTATGTGTCCTGGTTTACCACAATGAAAGCATGTCCTGTTATCAGTTTTATATTTTTCAGATTTTTGTGTATTTTGATCATTGAATTTTTTAAATTTATTTATTCTATAATTTTTGTTTTGTTTTAAAATGTACGTATAGTTTATATGATTTAGTTTAATAAGAGAATAAGGTTATAAGTGAAATAAGGTTATATATAATTTCTATGTATTTATTATTTAATTATTTAATCCAATTTTTAATTATTTTTACTTGTTTGGTTATTTAATTTTAAGTTTTAATTCCTTAATAATACTAATTTATATATAATACGTAATAGCAGATAATAGTAATAATGGTATTTATTTATACTTTATATCTATTTATTATTTATTTATTAACTGCTTAAAATTTATCTGTCTACATATTAATTTATGTTTTATTATTATATATATATATATATATATATATATATATATATATAAATATATATATATATATATTTGTTTTAGTGGCTACTTTATTTAATTATTTATTTATATTTTCTTATTTAGGTAGAATTATGTATAAAAATTTTTGACGGTTTTTATAAGTAAACGTACAGAAGAAACATCCCATAGGCAAAGGAACTCAGCAATCACAATTCATACACGCAATAAAAGCAGCAATAGAAAGATATATGAATGAATCAATTACGTGTGAATATATAATAAAATATAATAGAAGAAGATTTAGTTAAAAATGTAATATATTTATAAAAATGGTTGATTATAATTATAAAGCTATAAACAAATGGATTTCAATATATATCTTATTGATTTATTGAATATATTAATAAGTCTACCTATACACTTATCACATACATCACTTACATTTATTATAATTGTACAACCTTATATGCACGCTGTAATATTAATAAAAATCTGTATATACACAGGTAGGCATACAGAAATACATATGCTCACGCACACAACATACGTATAATAAAATTTTTCTTTAAGTTTCTTTTGTTTTAACAATTGACTTTAATTTTTGCACGGAATCACTTGATTTACAAAATTAAGGTTTACGGACTTACTTTTTTTTCTTGCTGTTGCCTGTGATTATTCTACTATACTTGGCACGTAATAGTAATCACTTCCTCCTGGTATTCACCCTTATACCTGGGGAAAACGTGCCAAAAACCCAAGTCAGGGGGTTGGCAATAGCATTCACAATAAAACGCTTAAATTACACACACATATTTATACACAATAAACTAACACTACACAAGAGCTCTACATACACATACAAAATAAACACAATATTAATATACACAAAAGCTCTATAAACACATACACAATAAACACAACGTCGATTTTTCTTTTTTTTTTCTTTTTTTAAAATACACTTTACTAGTAATTCACTAATTGAGGCTTGATAATTTATTAAACTCGACGATTGCCGATGGTTTCATCTAGTAAATTTTTTCTGAAAATTATCTTGTATTGTTGTTGTTTTTTTTTTTTTTTTTTTTATATTAAAGAAAAAAATTTTTTTAGTTTTCCGCTGCCACCACTGTGATGTCTCTATCCTGTGAAAAAATAACTATAGCGCGCGAAAAATGTGCCGTTTGAAATTCAATGTGGTGTTTCGTAAGAATGAAATAAAGACAAGAATATATGTATATTAGAGTATTAATTAAAATTATTATATTATGTAAATGTAAATAAGAAACAATATTAATTTAAACGTTAGCTTTATTCGAGAATTATAATACTGAGCGGCTGCCAAAAGCGAAGTGTTTGTATCCACAAAAACCTTTCCATGCACACACTCGCACACATCGCAACTCCCCACCCCAAGTATAACGAGCGCCAATTCGCGCATCGACCGTCCTTCTCCCTTGCTGGTGGTGCACGCTGCAGCTGCTCCCATACAGCGTCGCATAATTGCGGGAATTCCTCGGCGGTCATAAATGTGTATCGTCCAGCTTCACCGATGCGCATGCAGGTTTGTTGGCGATCGAACTCAATTATAAAATGTAGTTCAAATATTTATTTGAACAGAATGCCCATACATATCGATTCTATATGAATAATATATATTTTTAATGTCCGTGTCTTTCGCGCTATCAAGTGATTCAATATTATTTGTATTTATAAACTATTAGAAAATACATATTTGCTATAGGTATAAAATAGTTATTCTTGATCGTTTAAGCTATTTTTTATTACATAATTATATTTCTCGGTTATAAAAGGAGTGTAAAAGGACATGACAAAATACGGTTTCGTGACACGTCGAATGTAGTCGTATTACGTCACAGCTGCCGTGAACGGGCGCCCCGCTGCGGACGGTCGCTGAAGCCAGCGCACTTTTGAGAATGCATGGTCCGAAATAGTTATACCCAACCGTGAATCGAAATGGAAACAAATATACACTATCTGGCGCGGTTTTCTGCCAAGTTTCAAAACAATCACTCATAAACAGTTTTTTTATATTTTCAGATGTATTGCATAAATAATAATTTATAATATATTATTATAATATTTATTCATGCAATTTTCGGAATAATATTTTATCTTGATTTAACTACTTTAATTACCGTATCTATTTTTAAAATATACTGAAACCAAAAAAACTTCTAAAAACTATAAACAATACTTTACATTGTAGATTTGAAGGAATTGTTGACATCTTTTAGTATTCTACAAAAACTATATATTTGGAAAAATTGGATATGGAATTTTAACTCCTTAATTCTACCATTACTGTACAATTTTTTAAGTAAAAGAATATGAAAAAAATATATAAAGTAAACTAAACTATTATAAATAATATAATGTATAAGAAAGGTAAAAGATTTTCGATAACAGAAAAAACCCCAACACCAAGTATTAAAATACAGAATATAGAATTGACAGAATGATGTAATTCTATAAAATATTCTCAAACTTTTCGCATAATTTTTTATATATACAATAATTACAATATCATTTTAAAGGTAAAATATTTGCATCAAATAATTCGGTGATGATATTTTTACAATAAATTAATCCATTTAATATTAATTAACGACAATAATTATTATTACTAAATAATAATAATAATTACTATAACAATAATCATCCCAGTAGTAAACAATAATAATTCTTTTAATACTAGGCAATAATTAATTTATTATTCATCGATTATAAACATTCAAATATAAAGCTTAAATAAAATAATTACGCATTATAATTATTTTACTAAAAATACAATTAATTATATATATTTTTTGTCCTTTAGGACGTTCTCTATATTCGATTATTTTCGTATTCTAAAAATAGATTTAAAAATAAAGTATTTTTAAATGCGGCGACAAGTGTATTTGTTGTCTCCTAAGTTCGCTGGCGCGGGGAGTGCGGGGGCACGGGACACCTTTTCGACGCTGTCTGCCGCACGGCTGCGGCTCTCTCGCGACGCGCGCGAGTTCCCCTCCGCTCTCTCCTGTCATGCGTTTGTGAGGCAGGTAAA
Source organism: Sycobia sp. Sy_11 (assembly GCA_018907035.1). Taxonomy (NCBI): domain Eukaryota; kingdom Metazoa; phylum Arthropoda; class Insecta; order Hymenoptera; family Epichrysomallidae; genus Sycobia; species Sycobia sp. Sy_11. The sequence goes on along the minus strand of JACCIC010000034.1, from coordinate 1,045,058 downwards.
TTTCATACGCTCAACGGCGCAATAGTCTTGTTTTGATTATTGCGCGTTTGACCGCTAATCGGGAGCATTGCCCGATTATTTCAATTTCGGAAACTTTATTTTAAATTCGAAATTAAAATTTTGCGCGTATTAGGCTGTATGGAGAATACAGCCTGATCGTCGCAATATAAATGTCATAGATTCAAAAAATCGAAAAAAGTATAATTGTTGAAAAAAATATAATAAATGACATATCGCGTTATTTAATAAATCTCAAAATATTAAACTAAATTATTATTAGTTATTTAATTAGTTAATTAATTACTATGTCCATAATTTTACAAATGTCAACTTATCAAATGCAATATAAAAATTGATTTATTATAAGTAACTATTACTGTGGTTTTTCTTGAGAAAGTCTATAAAATAAGTAGAAGTTAACACATTAATAGGTCGAAACATTCGTATTTAATCGTATTTAATACTACTGAATATTTCTAATAAATAATTTATTAATCATCACATCTGTTTTTATAAACAGATAACGTATACAGGGACTCCGGATGAAAATATAAACATTATTCATAGATTAAAATTTTTTTAAACGCATAATTACACAATTTATAAAAATAATATAATGAAAATTGAAAAATTTTTCGGTAAACTTATTTTTAAAAATGCATATTTTCAATAATATTGTTATAAAATCGAATTATATAAATATAATTCATTTATGTATCTTGTTGAGTTTATAAAAATATTTTGCAACAACTTGTACCATAAATTCATTCATACGCGTGGCGTATATATGGCAATAATTATTTAAACGTGTAGCAATAATTGAGCTAGAAATATATTTATATCAAATCATTCATTATCCAATCGCAAAATAATTTGAACTTGAAATTTTATAATAGTATTGAATTTTTTGCAACTTCTATACGTAGAAATTATGGATACCTATTTCAGGATTTCGCTTGAAAAATTTGAGATCAGACATTATCTTCGGAAGGACATATGCTATGTTTTTTTTTTTCAAAATGATTTTACTTTCATTAATAAATTAAGTTAATGGTCTTAGCAGTCAGTTTCACCAGATCCTAAAGAAGGCGTGAGTTAGTCGGTATTATTCTTTTTGTTCTTCAGGTTAATCTGACAATATTCTTACATATAATGGATATCTTTTGATTTTTGTAAATTTTATTTTCTCTTATGTGGGAAAAAATTTTATTCTCTCTCTCTCTTTCTCTGTCTTCTTCTATAAAATGGTTATGTATGTCAAATCATGCTGAACATAATTTGTGACGACAAATTATGTTTTTGTTTTTATACGTTATATTAACATTAGAATTTTCATACAATAGTCTATGTATTTTTAGTTTAAACAGAAGAAATGATGACAAAATTTCAGTTGGCACCATTACTAAAATATACATATTATATGTCTATTATATTGTATAAATCATATATATATATTTTAAATACGGTTTCTACTGAGAAATATTGTATTGGAGTGTTCGGGCGGTTTAATTCGATATCGCGTTGCCCCAGGACGATTTCTATTGCGACTTTTGTGTTCGGATGATAGAATGAGAAGTCCAGGTGTCTCTGGGCGATTTCTACGGGGTATATCATATTTAGTTGATAGAAAACGACGCCCAGATAAGAAGAAATAAACTTCTATGGGAACGTTCCTATTGGGACGGTAGAATACGATATCCAGGTGTTTCCGAACGACTTCCACGGGAAGTATTGTGTTTAGTTATTAGCAAGCAATGTCTAGCATTCTCGGGACGACTGCTACTGGGACTATCGTCTTTAGTTGGTAGGAAACGATGTTCAGGTATGTTGAGACAAGTTCTACAGGAAATTTCATGTTTGGATAATAGAATACGAGTTCCAGGTGTTATGGAACGACTTCTAGAGGGAGTTTCGTGTTCGACGGTAGAAGATGATGTTCAAGTATGACGGGACGACTTCTATGAAGAGATTCGTATTCTATCATTCGAACACACACACTTCCAATAAGAGACGTCCCGGGATACCAGGAAATCGTATTCTACCTCCCTAACACAAAACTCTCTATAGCAGTCGTCTCGAGATACTTGAACATCTTTTTGTACCGCTCGAAATCGAAAACACAATTTTTCCCATAGAAGCTGTATTTAATATGCGTGTATATATATATATATATATATATATATATATATATATATATATATTGCATAAAATAGTCGGCAAAATATCAGTTCTTTGAGGCGGATGATGCTTTGAAGCAGCTTTTTATACAGCAGCGACGATAGGTAAATTACGGTAAATTATTTATAGTAATATAGATTTTTATATATAGAGTACTTTTTACTTAGATATCATTCAATTGTTTAAGAAATCTGTTAAATTATTATCTCGGGAAAAGCCGAGACGGGGGATGCTAATATATATTAAGTGAACTATGGTTTCTGTTTAAGATATTATATACCAACCATAATAAAATATGGTATATATAAATTTCACCATTTAATTACTGGCTCTCTTTCAAGTTATTACTCTATTTCATTTGTTATTATATTTACTTATATAAAACTAATTGTATTAGGATGCGCACTTAGTTTCCGACCTTTTTTAACGGAAAAAGGACATTTATTATAGAAAATGGATACACGTTAGCTTAATCAAAATATTTTCCGTAATTTTCTATTGTGTATCTAATTTGAGGTGATCCAACCATCCACAAATTCTCGCACTTCTTGAACATGTCAAAAGTGCGTGTAGATGATGTCGTGCTGCGTCGATTTGAATAACTGGTAATCAGAAGACGCTATGTTTGGCGCGTACGCTAGGTGCGGCAACACTACCCATTCGAGCTCCAACAGGGTGTTTTTGACGGTTTTGGTAACATGTAACCGAGCTTTATCATGCAAGAGAATGACTTTGCGCCTATTGCTCGCGATTGCTGATATATGTTCGATAAATTTCTGTTGCAAATTATTCAGTTGGCGTTTGTATACCTCGCCAGTGACGATTTTATTCGGTTTTAGCAGCTCATAGTACAGTGCACCCTGTTGGTCCTCCCAAATGAACAGCAATACCTTTTGGCCGTAGATGTTACATTTTGGTGTTGATGTGGACGGTTGGCCTGGGTCTTGGTTATAGTAGAACCATTTTTCATCAGCGGTCACAATACGCCATAGAAAACTCTTCTTTTTTGCCTGAAAAGTAAAAGCAATGCGATGTTGTATCGATTCGATTATATCGATTGCATTTTCGGTCAAATCGAGTGGCATCTATTTTCCTTCTTTATGAATCTTTCCCATCGCATGTAAACGTTCGCCAACTGCTCTGCCACTAACTCCTAACTTATTAGCGAGTTCTTTCTTCATTTGAGCTGAGTTTTCATCCAATAATGCTTGCAATTCAATATCTTCAAACTTTTTCGGTTGTCCAGAACGTTCTTCATTATTAACATCAATATCTCCACTCCAAACCGCCGAAACCAATCTTTACATGTTGTAGGCGATGGAGCTTGTTCGCCATAACATTCTTGAAGTAATCGATAAGTGTCTGTTACACTTTTATTTCAAATCAAAATAGTGCAAAAGAAGATGAACGTTTTTTTTTTTGCTCAGTGTAATCAACATATTATTGATCACGAAGGCTGTCAATGAATTAAATAGTTAAAATAATGCATCAACAAGTAGATGGATGTCAAAAAATATCGTTATGCAAAAAAAATTAAATTATTTTTTTATAGAAAAAATAAGTTTCCGTAACACCCCGAATGTGAGGCGGTATGGGTTTGGCATTGAGGCGGTATGAGCTATACGTTTTATAACGAATAAAGCAAGTTTAAAATATCGAAAATTTAATAAATTATCAATAAATTATTAATAAATTAAAAAATAATTGTTTAAAATATGATTCGTCGACATTCAGAAAAAAATAGTTATTTTAAGTAAATATTTTATAGTCAACGGAAAGAAGCATACGTTATTTTATAAACCATTAATTTTTTATAATTAACTTTTGAAAAGTTTTAATCTGATTATAAATATTATAATTATTAATAAAATAATTATTAAGGAAATATTATTAAGTGTTCCTTTATTATTTTTAGTAGGTAGTTTATTGAACATGTTACAGACGGCTACAAGAAGCAGATGTAGGCGACATAGGCGCAACTGGAGAACAATTTTTCTTCTTCTGAAGGCTAGAAATTATACAACATTTAAGAATAAAAACACAAAGATCATACGTATCTTAAGAAAAGGTTGCTAACAGGTCTCATAAGGTCTGCAATACATTTAAAGTAAATATTCTTGCTTATACTTGTTTTTACGCATACATGCAGCACGTGTGCCCGGGTTGATCGTTGACTCATTGCGTTTCATCAATTAAATTTTTTTATAAATTAAAAAGATCACACTCTTACTTGACAGACTGTATAATTGATCACAATTTTTCATAAAATTCTAAAATTAAAGATTTTTTAAAATCGATTTCAAGCAACGAATGTTCTAAATAAATGTAGGATTTTTCAATACATTTAATTACTTTTGATAAGGTTTTACCATAATGTTTTTATTATAATATATTTACTATATATCTTATTGTCTAGGTCTTCAATTGCGAATCTACTAAAAGCACGTTGACGGAAGTTGAATTTCTACAAGCTAGGAAATTTTAATTGAAGAATTTTAAATGTTTAATAAAATGTTGAAGTCGTTTGATTCTTTATATAGGTTCGGTTAGCAACTTCCATACAGAAATTTTTAGAATTCATTGAGGTAAAAAACGTTGTTTATACTTTAAGTAACGTATAATTTATTTACGAATTCTTCAAGAGAAAAGTAAATTAATTTGGTATTTTGACAATATGATAGGTTAACTATAACAATAATAGCATCAGAAAATATAAAAGTTGTACTATCATTGCGAATTATAGCAAGTTGAACTAAAAATTAGATGCGTAACTGCATTTGTATTTTGTTAACTCATTATTTCTCGATAATAATTATATATATGCATATGATGAGAAAATGTTCTAATTGTAAACTAACTCACTGATTAATTCTATAATATTATAATATTTTTTATATTGCTGATGTGAACTTGCGATATTGCTGCAATATCGTTGCGATCTACACATTTTTATGTGAAGTTTGACAATTTGAGAGATACAACCTGTTGTAACAACACACGAGTTACATGTATATAGTTTTGACAGTTTTATGAAAGTATATAACACACGCTGTAATTTTATAAATTCAGATTCGATGGGAAAAATTCCGAATGAAGACCACTGGTCGTAACTGATTCAGCCCAATAAAAGGAATGATAAGCTTTAGAAATGAATGTCAGATGAAATAGAGAAAGAGAGAGAGAGAGAGAGAGAGAGAGAGAGAGAGAGAGATACATTTAGAAAAGAATGGCACAGAAACGAGAAAGAAACAGCCGGAAGGTATAGAAACAATAAACAAGGGAAGTGTACATCCGCGCGGCGACGTCGACGATGGAAGATTATACTTCGCTCTACCGATATTTCTATATCCTTATTAACTTTTATAACTACTTTAACAAGAGTCCACTTTTTTATCTGTCTCAAAATGAAAGTCACACCGGGTCCGCGGCATCCGCTCTAAACGGAATCTGCTCGTTTTTGTATTAGTCTGTATATATATATATATATATATATATATATATATATATATATAATTTTTATTTATTTATTTATTTATTTGTTAAAGTCAGACAAGTTCTCGAGTCTCTGGGATAAATGGATGACATTCCGACATCGAATTAAATTTACGAGCACTTTAAATTATTAAAAGTTTCAGGTTATATATTTATTACTTGGTTTTATATCGATATTTATTTGAATAAAACTATTTAAAGCACCCAGATTGAACATAGTCTGTTTATAATGCATCAGACAGCATTTTAAAAACTTACGTACTAAATTTAATACGTTTTAATAAAATAGCATTTACGTATACGTAATATTTATCGGTCGGGATAATTTAACATGTTACTTGGTTATTTTAGAACTTTAAAAAAAAAAAAAAAGAATCCGGTTCTTCTTGTAATATAATACACACTAACGTATAATAAAATTTGACTATTTCAATTAATTTTTAGCGTATATATATATATATATATATATATATATATATATATATATATATATATATACACGATAAAATGCATCGAATAAAATAATTGTGGTCAATAAATTTCATTGAATCACGACATCTACATAAGAAGCCAATCTATACGCTATTAACGAATTAGATCATTTATAGCTGTTGGTGAGTTTTCTATAAATACGACAAAGTTCGAGTTACATTAAAAAAATTCTATATATATATATATATAAGATATAAAGCGAAATGTATATAATGCATTGCCTAAATATTTATTATCATCTGCGAAAGAAAGTTTTATTTGCAAGAAATTCTATCGTGATATAGAAATATAGAAACTGCAGCAAAATAGTATAAAATTTCAATCGTACTGTTCAAATCATTATTAAATTAATAAATATTGAGAGGTATAAAATAAATATCTAATATTACATATGAACTTTTTGAATAAGATATGATAATAAATCTTTTAATTTGCTATTTAATACTCCTACAAATATTTATAAATTTTTTATTCCATTGTAATAGGTTCGATAAAATAAAATGAAAAATTAACTACCACTGTATTACATATAGTTAGTATTTTAAGTTTAATAAACAATTTTATCAATCATGAATTTTTAGTATAATTATTTAAATTAAATCAATATTATATTCTATAGAGATCAGTAAAATATTTAAAAAAATGAAATGTAACATTCTATAAGAGGTTTTTACTTTATCAACCTTTAATAAATACACATCTACATAAGCTACCGGATCTCTTATTTGCTATTATAAGGTGAGTAAAATATAATAGTTTATTTAGTATTGTTTATAATAGATAAATTATAAAGCAATCGATCATATATATATATATATATATATATATATATATATATATATATATATATATTGTTATAGATTGGGGTTGTTGGACTGGTAGGTAGATTATTTTATATAGTGTTAATATGTACTGAATGAAATTTTTATTGATTTCATAACTATAAGGTTTACACACTTAATCAAGACAATTAATGCAAGCGCGCAACGCGTAATAGACTAGTGTCTACTCACAAAAAAATCTCTCTCTGTCCGTCGAAGGCTCCCGCTATCCTTATAGACCGGTACGCGCCGCCCATCAGCGGCGCGTCGTCGTCGCTCCTTCGATCATTTTCGTCAGCCCGAAAGAGCACGAACGGCATTACAGTAGGCGAGCGTTTTCCTCAATCGCGCTTATAAGAGAGAGAAAGGCAATCAAAGGCCGAGCATTTTCTCGAATTGAAATTTGTTAAATTTATCGAAGAATTGCTCGCTGCATACCTCGCAGCCAAAACGGCCTAGGTTCGACCTAGCGGTCTTACCTTACACGTAGGACCCTATTTCTCGAGATCAAGTCTCGCAGCGGGTCAAACAGCCTCGAGGAACACGAAGTAGCCTCGATCTGAGGCTACACAGCCGTGATCGCCATGCGAATCACGCTAGAGCGAGTCGCCCACGAGCGCATCTTTCTAACGTTCTCTTTTTTTTTTTTTTTTTTTTTTTACCCCGGAACTAATTTATTAATAGTTAGATCATTTATAATGTTGCCCTTTTCTCTCTTTCGATTTGACTATCGAAATTCAATTTTGCTATATAAACTTCTATTTTCTCTCTTAAACCTATTTACATTTGAACCTGAGTTTTACTGTACCGCGTGCTCGAGAAATTTCGCAGAATCGCGCTCGCCTATGTTTACAAATTTGCCAAGTAGTTCGTTTTCATTGATTCTCAAGCTTCTCTTGGCCATTTACATTCTTTCAAGCATCTAATTTAATGATTTTAATTCAACCTAAAGAACTAACATTATGGCACTTTCTTTTCTAATAATTAATAACTAGTAGTTGCAATTTTACTTACTAAAAAACATAACTTGGGAGCGTTTATGCCCATTTGTTTTTTCCTTATATATATATACATATACATACATACATACACACATACATACACGTACATGTATATACATACATACATATACACACACACATATATACACACACACATATATACACACATACATAGAAATATATATATACATAGTATTAGGCTATTCCTCTCTTCTGTTTTCCTTTTAATAAACAATATTTCACTTCTTCGTTACGTTTACCATTATTCTCTCTGCAATGACGGAAACGCTTTCGGCGAAAAAAAATACAATATTTTGACGCGTTAAGCAGAACGGAAAAAGAAAGAAATGAAATGCGCTTCTATTTATAGTTTTCAGTACAGAACATAAATATATTGATAATTTTACATATAAAATAAATGTGCGGCTACATAGTATTTCTAGAAACCCAAAATTACATCTTTTTTTCTACCTCTAAATAGATAATGCAAAATAAACAATATATAAAGAAATTTCGGAGCTCTTGATTTTTAACACACACACACACACATATATATATATATATATATATATATATATATATATATATATATTTCAGATAATTAAAAATGCATATTATAAAAAATTTTACAAAAGAAAATCTATTTTTCCCAAGTTGGCGCGGAATTCTAAAACCCATAGTTACATGCAAAAATATAGTAAATTCTTTGATTACTCTATTTATTACAATACGATACGTATGTATTTTTTAATTCATACCTATTAATACAATTTTGAAGTATAATTATTTCAATTATTTTGTTTAAAAATTTTTATGTACGATTTTCGATGCCCAAACATTATTATAGATAGATATGTCATCATTTATTTTTAGACAATCTTCGTTGGCTACGATCAGTCATATATTTCATTTAAAAAGTACAAATAAATTTTTATTTTTAAAAAAAAATCTAAATTATCGATAGTAAATATTATACTTTTCACGAATTTATAAATTGTATTTAAGGTAACTAATTCTTTAAATTAATATAGTTCCATTTTAACTATACTCAAATAAAATAACAATCATTTTTTATAATAACTTTTTAAAATTTGTTATATTATATATATATAGATAAATTGACCACATGCTTTAAAATATACTATAAAAGAAAAGAAAAATCATAATATACGTATAATTATAAACAACTAATGATACCCTGATAAAAATACTTTTTAATTCATCCGTTTATAATTATAATTTCAAAATTTTGTTCGAGATATTTTAATAATGCATGTACTTTATTTTTATTCTTTAAAATAATAACACCGTCATCTAAATACATTAATAAAATCAATGGATCATTTTTACCTTTATTAATAAAAACATATGGATCGGCTGCGGTAGGTTATAAATCAAATTTCTTTAAACAATGCACAAGTTTTTCGTTCCAACAACGAGCCGCCTGTTTAAAGCCGTATAAACTTTTCTTTAGTAGACAAACTTATCTGTATTATCTGTAAAACCTTGTGGTTGCTTCATATATATTTTTTCGTTCAGATCACCATTCAAAAAGGCAGTTTTTACATCGAATTGCATACAGTACATACCATGCGAAGCGCTTAAATCTATGATTGTTCATATCAAATTATATCTCGCAACAAGACTAAAAATGTCTTTATAGTCTATATTTTCTTTTTAAAGATACATTTAATTACCTATCTAGCTCTAAATTTTTTATTATTTTTATCAGATTCATTTTTTATTTTCTAAACCCTTCTATTATATCGAGAATATTTTAATATGAGGTGGCTTGTCTGTTACAATCCACGTATTATTTTAATTTGATGCCTCAATTTCTTCCTGCTTAGCTTTCCGGCAATTCTCAGAATTCACAGTGTCTACTACTTCGGTATATATAAAATTATTTACTGTATCACCTCTATTTGGTGGTTGCAAATTTTCTCGATCTCTTACTTTGTATCTTTGTTCATTTATTTCAACTGGTTCTAATGCATCATTATTATTTTCTATTTCTGCACTTTTATTTTCTATATTATCATTAATAACATTAATATTTTTATTTTCAAAATTATTATTTTCATGAACAGCTGCAGTTTCTCAATTATCATTTATTTTATTATTTTCTGGTGTATTATCTATTTGACTTGGCTCACTGTTTTCACTTGAAACGTTATAGATACAAAAATTGATATCTTTCTCTTTATCAATTAAACTACTTGATTTAAATTCGTCTTTAAATAAAACATATCTACATTTTACTATTTTATTTTTTGATGTTAAAATTCTAAACCCTTTCGTATTTTCATCATATCCTACAAAAAAACCTAATTAAGATTTAGCATCTCACTTTTTCCTGTAACTTTTGTCAACAGTACATACGCTTCTTAGTAAAAAATCCGAAAACATTTCATATTGCTTTTTTGAGTATGCCAAAGTTCAAAAGAAGTTGCATTTTCAGTATTTGTTTTTCGGCTTCTATTAACTACATATGTGACTGTGCTTACAGCTTCTGCCCATAGTTTTTTCGGTAATTTCTTAGAACATAACATTGTACGCGCCGCTTCTACTATAGTACGGTTTTTGCGTTCGGTTTTGCCGTTCTGTTGAGTAGTATGCACACGACTACGTTGGTGTTTAATACCATGTTTCAAAAGAATTTCACTCACTTCTTTGTTAACGTATTGAAGTCCATTATCCGTTCTCAATTATATTAATTTTCTTTTGCGTTTCATTTTCTAGTCGCTGTATATGATTTATTGAACAATCTTTAACTTCGCTTTTATTCTTTAAAAAATATAAAGTCTTTGAAGAGTAAGAGGTAAGACAAGCCTCCAATAGAATATTCTTCCATCGGTTCACAAAGATCCGAGTGTATAATCTCACCAATTCGAGTGGTCTTATTATCACTGTGGAGAAATTGATTTCGATGTATCTTTACTAAAGCACATGCGTCAGAAAAATCAGAATAATTCTCTTTTATATCAATATTATTACTTTTTAGACAATTCTTTACTGTCGAAAAATTCTGATGTGCTAATCTTTCATGCCATAACAGCATTTTGTTTTTGTTTATTTTATTTAAAACTTTGTGCTGTTCGGTAAGCAATATTTTTTCTACATATTCTATTTTAATTTTCATGGTAAATATTGTTTAATTTGGCTGTTTCTGTCTAACTATCATAATATTACTATTTCTATTAAATTTACATTCTTTATTACTCGATTCACATTGCATATTTTTGAAAGACTTAACAGCAAAAGAAATAAAAGCTTAGTCGGATTCAGTTAATCGTACATCTGTCTCTGTTTTTGCAACAGTTTACAATTGGATAAATGATCTTAAACGTGGCCGTACATCAACAGAAAATGAACATCGTTCAGGACGTCCCGTAGACGCGAGTAACCCGGAAATGATCGAAAACATCCAAGATATGGTTTTAAGTGACCAAAGAAGAAAATGGCGCGCAATAGTTAAGGTAACAGGGGTTTCAAAAGGTACCGTCATTTCAATTTTGCACGATCAGTTGGCTATGAAAAAAATATCTGTGAGATGGGTACCGCGTCTGCTCTCAGCTGAGAACAAACGCAACCGTCCTAAAATTCAGGAATTGAAATTTGAATTGATAGACCATCCACCGTATTCATCAGATCTGGTCCTGAGTGACTTCTTATTTCCAAATTTTAAAAAATAGCTCAGCGGAGAACGGTTTACGTCAAATGAGGAGGTCATCGCTGATACAAATGTTTATTTTGAGAAACAATCATACTTTTCTGAAGGTTTAAAAATATTGGTGATGCGTCTGTCAAAGTGTATTGAACTAGAAGGAAATTATGTTGAAAAATAAAAAAAACTTACCCCAAAAAATTGTTTTAATATCTTTTTCTAAAGACTTATTGACCTACCCTCGTAAAATAAATTTGATAAAAATTTTCTTTGCCATTCATGACTATTATACGCTAATACATTTATATCGCCTTTACCTACCGCGTATAGAATTCGACCGTTACCAATGCGAATAGGAATATTATTTATATTGCCATATGTTTCAAACCATTCGCGTTTACCGCACATATGTCCTGATGCGCCCAAGTCGAGCACCCAAGAAGTTGATCGTTCTTTGTTGATATTTGGAGATATATGTACTTCTCCCAATAGTACGTCCTTCTCTCTTGCCTTAGAGCTGTTATTGTAATAATGCGAACCTCTTCGTCGCTCATTTCCTAGTAGTTGCTAACAGTCGCGTCGCTTATGCCCAGTTGCACATGTTGACATTCGTGATTTTTCCATGATCAATCGAGACGTTAAATTTTCAACGGTTTTTTCATTCGTTGCAGCTGAATCCAAAGCAGATCTAAAGTGACTGAAACTTGCTGGGAGGGTCATCAAAATTTTAGTAATCATCATGCTGTCCGATATTTCTTCTCTGTGAGCCGGTAACGTGTAACATAAATCACCAATTTTTGAAATATGCGTGGTAATGCCATCCTCAAAGTGCTTTTTAAAGCTGGACCATTTTTGCTGTAACATATGTATAATTACGTCTGTTTTGCTTTCATATATCGCGTGCAATTTGTCCCATATGGCCTTTGCAGTTTCACAATTTCGAATGTAAACCATCGATTGCCGTTCAATTGACGTAACAAGGAACTTTTGGGCTGCGCCATCTTTTTTCGTAAATTCTTACAAGTCTTTCTTGAAATGCGTTTTAACTACTTCTGGTTTATTTTCGGATCCGTTCACTACACCGAAAACTTAATGAAATATTAATAACACATGCATTTAAAATTTCCAAACACCCCAGTTTTCGATATGTTTTAGTTTGATAATTTTCACTAAATCTGATTCCATTTTGATTCTCTTTCTTTATTTCTGTAAGAACGCCTTTTGCTAGACTTTCTTTTTTGTTTTTATTACTATTATGTCCCGTTGCATACTATCGCACTTTAACAGGCTGAGACCTGTTTCTATCACACAATACTAATGGTACACTGTACAGGTTCCCGTATCTGGATCCTTAATCTGTTGATAGATGCAATTTCTTTTATAACAGTGGAATATATATTTATTAATATAAAGTACATAAGTAAGTATATAAACACGTCCGGCGTGAATGGAACGACAGAATCAATTGACGTTATCTATAAGTCGAACGCAGCGCCAGTAGGTGCAGTATAGGGCAAAACCTTAGATGCGTAGATACTGGTATTTGTAATTTAATATTCTTACAACCACCCACCCACCCACACACACACGCGCGCGCGCGCACGCACACACATGTATGCATATACGTGTACCGATGTCTTTCGAATAAGGTATTCTGTAAACCCATACAAATATTAGGTAATAAGTCGGCGTGTTTGTTGAGCAGATTGTCTTTCTTTGTTGCGTCCGAGCGGGCTCCGATGATCCTCTTCCCCATTTATCCAAGATGCTTGCCGTGCAACCAACTCCAATTATTCATATGTACTATATATATATATATATAGGTAAAAGGTAGGTCACTTCAAAAGGGACAAATCCCCTTGGCCACCCCCTCTCTCCCTCTTTTCCGTTAAGAAACGACGTTACAGGTGTGGACACGATTGAATTGCAAAAGCAGTAGTGGATGTATTTACCATTGCAATGACGGGGAATGGACAGGCAATATTATACATTTAATGGGTTGTCGCATCGCGAGTAGAGGAAAATCGAGAAGTCGCGCGTTAAAAGAATCTCTCGGCAAAAAAAGTCGCGCACCGCGCTCGGCAAATTTATATTACATTAAACATAAAATAAGCTTCGCCGCCGGATGCCGGTGACGGCGATACTCGCGGTCAACATTTGTGCCGCATCACGACACACCGACGTTGGGGCGTGAGAGGGCTGTTGTATAAATAAATGGGCAGGAGTCACCACAAAGTAAAATAGCGAAATCGGGCCGAGTCGAGCATTAGAAAATTATATATTTATAATTGCGGGCGCGCGCGAACAAAAATGCGCCGCGTCTCGGTCGTCGCGCGCGCGCGCCTCGGACATTCATCTCGATCGTAAGCTATATTTGTGCTACATTAGGTGAGACATGGCAATCGCCTCGCGGTTTACTAAACATTTCATTTAATATATAATCCGTTTATCGAATTACGTACACATCGACATTTGCAAAGTGTAAAACAATAATAATGCGGATCGCTGGATTCATGGGGCGCGACAGGTCCAATTTTTTGAATGAAAAAGATTCCAATTGACAGTTTTCGATAAAATAATATTTTATTCAAGTTCTAATTTGAATAAATCTAATTTGCCAAATCAAATTCTATTGTATTATTCTGTTCACAAGCAAGTGTAATACTATTGCAATTAACTACTATATGTGCGGCAAAGAATAAAAATCCAGTATGGGCGGCTTGTTACATTTTTGTAAAGTGTGTAAAGAATAAAAGAAAATATATTAAATTGTATTATCTTTTATAGATTATTAAATATTAACATTTTTGTCCAAGTTAAATAAAATTTATACATATATGTTACTTAACATATTTTTTACGTTTCGTTTTCTTAGAATGCAAAATTTAGTCTATTTTAATAGGTGTATTGTAACATCATATCGCAAGCACGGAAAAGCCTAGGAAAATTCTTAAAAACCATCTTTTGCTCAAAATTTTTAATGAAAATAAATCTATTTTCAAAGAGGAATGTACGTTGTTTTAATTATACAGTTGAAACTGATCCGATTTTTCAAAGATTTAAGGCTTTTAAATTTGTAAAAAAGTGTAAATATTGTACAACGACATTTGTTAGTTTGTAAACTGTACTTATGCAATTATGAGTTTTGCACAACATAAATGTACCTATAGAGACGACTAATCGGATTTTCTGCGGAAAGTTTCAGAAATTATATGAATCGCGTTACGACGGCACGATTGGTTTTTACTTAAAATCCGAGTTGGATTCCTATTGTAACGAAAATTGGAGATGGAATTGCGCTTCTTCTCAGTTTATTTAGAATGAGTTATTTTTTAAATCTGATTCGCTCTCGAATGCCGATTTGTACGAGGATAAGTTTTTAAACAGTTATTGCTACTTTGATCTTCGATGGAAATGAGAATAAGCTTTTCTGTATCATACGTTACACCTTCAGTAGTTGGAAACAAAAGAAAAAGTGCTACCTATGTAGAGTGTCAATTATATAAGTTATCGGGAGTGGCAGCGCGTTTAAAGAAATTAAATTTGTGACGTTTTAATTTTGTTTTTTATTATCATTTTGTGTCATTTCATATTGGAACTTCGCGATCAATGAATTTTGAAGGAAAAAACGTATCGCCGTACCATACATATTTTTTGACGATGATGAAAAAAATAAAAATAACTAAATTCAATAAAATATGTTGTATATTTCTTTATTATATATAATTTCTAAAATCTAAATCTATTCTAAAAAAAAAGGTTATAACAAACAATTTGCCAATTTTTCAGAATCATGCTTAAATATTAAGTTTGAAAGTATTTGCAGAGTTTTATGCAAAATGAATTTAACATTGTCGATATAATATATGAGAATTTTATTGTGTATATTTTGTACCGGCAGTGTTCAAAAAGTATATACCTTTCCGTTGATTCAGTTCTAACTCAATTCTTAGGGGAGTACGGCGATAGTTAGAACAAAATTATTATTGATTTCAAACGAAAACACTGTAAAAGTAGGTTATTGTATATAGGAAGTTTACTATACTTGTAAAGGATTGACCCAGTACATCATTAAATATATACAGCTGTGCCACCGACAGTTATTTTTTTATCTAAATCTTTACACTTGAACAGAAAAAAATATGCTTCATATATATACTGTATCTTGATTTCTACTCAAATATAAAATTTAAATTTGATTGATAGTGAATTTAAACTAATAAATAGATCGTTTCGTTAATATTTCGATTTTTTATAAGTATCGATTAAAATACATTAAATTATTTTTATTATCAGAATTATTCGATTTCTTGCATAAATTGACTACATAAATTCATTTTTTATTGGTACGTATGTGGGAGGGGGTATACGTGTATGCACGGACTTGTAGAAAGTTTCACAAATGTAATTATAAAAAATTGGAGCTATTTATCATTTGGTTATAAGATAGATATTTTTCTAAACGAATTCTCGTCTACTTTAAGAATTATATATACATATTTTTCTCGATCAATTTTAGTCGCCAAATTATCCCCAAAGCGTATTTTCGGTAACCTGAGTAGTTCGAGAGGGAAGTCAAAATAAAAACGAAAAAAGAAAAATCCAGTTTTGAAACGATCGGCAAAAAAAACAAAAAACTTATAGATCAGATCGAACGCCAATTGTTCGAGACATGTATAATAGTACGTAACTCTGTTACATCGGGTGATTGACACACACTCTATTGCATAAATAAAAGAATATATTTATCTATATTGATAATCTGCATTGACGCAGGTGAAATACTTTAACATCCTAGATCTTTATACCTCTCTCTCTTTCTGTCTTTCTCTTTCTATTGGACGATGATTCTTTTGAGCAGACTCGCGCTGATAATATATTTGGTTTGAACCGATATGATGCATCCGCAAAGTGGAGAAAATTCTCCGCATCGCTCGCTGAAGTACATTACATTGCCCCTGTATAGCCAGGTACTCGATCCACATCGGTATTCAGGAGTCGTGCAGTCTCTAAGGAAAGCCGAAGCTACTATATATATATATATATATATATATATATATATATATATATATATATATATATATATATATATTTAGAGATGAGAGAGAGAGAGAGAGAGAGAGACAGGTAGTTAGGGGGGGGCAGAACTTGGTAAAACAGGCAACATAAAGCGTTGACCAGGCATCGGCGCTATATAGCTTCAGCGGTGAACGAGGAAGAGTATAGTGAGAGAGCAACGCTATAGCTATCTATGTATATACAGAAGGTATGAGAGAAAGGGAGAGAGGGAGAGAGAGAGAGAGAGAGAGAGAGAGAGAGAGAGACAGAGCACGAGAGCGAGGACCCAGGTGAACGGTGGCGGCGGCGGCAGGCAAGGCAGGCAAGCAGGCAGGCAAACAGCAGGTTATACAGCCAGGCCGGAGCGGCGCGCGGGCCGGGCCCCCCCTGGCACTCTCTCCCGAGCGTCGGTGGTAGTAAGAGCCTGTAGCCGCGGAGCGCAGTCCGAGAGTGCGAAAATCCTCGCTACACGTACATGTACTTGCGCGCGTATTGAGATCCGGGGAATCTCGTGTCGCGCACCTGCTGAAGCGGAAGACGACACAGTCCGCCAGCACCCCTGTGTAGTTAGCACAAGTGCGGAGATATTACATACGTATATATACACATATATAGCATATAAGAGGTCGGTCTCCCGTCGCGCGCCGGCTGGAGGGGTCGGACATGACCCGGGTCCCCTTTCTCTGACTCGCTCGTTGCCCCGAGGAGCAGGCCAGCGCCGCCGCCGCGACGACGAGCAAGGACGAGGATGCCCTCGCCCGAGTGTAGTGTCACCACCACCCCCGCCAAGTGAGAACGGGCGATTATATTTGTAATATATATATATATATATATATATATATATATACGGATAGCAGCTACATACATAATATAGGCGCGTATCGTTTACGCCGTCGCCAAGGGTATATATAAGTAGTGCGAGGGTGAACAAGACAAAAATTCTTCGCGGCTTCCTACTTCGCGCACGAGTGTAATACTCACCGTTCATATAGATAGGTACATATATACGTGAACGCGTGCGCGCGCGCGCGCGCGGGTGCAACGACCAGGAGGTGGACGAGGAAAGGAAGAATAAGGATTTAGCCGGATATATAGGCATAGTGCGAGGTCGCGTGTCAGTGTTGTTCTTTTCCTTTTTTTTTCTTTTCTTTTTTGGTTTGGTGAGCAGCATATCAATATAGATATATACGCATTGGTATATCTATCTACAGAGATATAGGGATATAGAGAATGTGGTAAAAATGTCGCGGCTCCACCAGCATCGGCAAGGACGAGGGCATCGGGCTATCCGGATGGCGGCGGTGTTGACGGCGGGCCCATGGGTCCTGCTGACGGCGCTGCTTCTGCTGTGCGACGCAGGTGGCTTACGAGCGCAAGAAATCGAGACCGCGACGATGACGTTTGCGACCGGTAAGCAATGTACATTTTATATATAACTAATGCAGGTCTATATATATATATTATATATATATATATATATATATATATATATATATATATATATATATATATATATAGACTAGCCTTCGAATATTGTCCTTTGTGATATGATCAGGGTAGAAGGGACAGATAAAAGAAACCTGATAGAAGTCAAGGGAAGATCATTCTTACAGATCAAGGAATGCTGAACCGATTCAGAATGTGTCATTATATTCTTTACCAAGTTTTTTGAGTAAATCAAACACTGTTTCGTATTTTGCTACTTAAAAATTTCTAGCACAAAACGTTGTATTTAACAGTATTAGTGGGCTATTAATCACGGAGAGACAGATAGATAGAGAGAGAGAGAGAGAGAGAGAGAGAGAGAGAGAGAGAGAGAGAGAGAGAGAGAGAGAGAGAGAAATAGATAATCGACTGATTTTCGACGAAGAATCAGTTGTTAAAAAATGCTTGGTTGTATAGGAATAATGCGATATTAACATTTTTTCGTTCCATTTTTAAGATCCTTAATTAGCCATTTAAAATGTCCACCATGTTCTTCATCTCGAATTCAAGCCGGCTACGAGGCACGGGATGATTTGACCATTTTCATGAAAACATTTTTTCTCGGTAAGCTATTATGTACAGAGCTGACCGAGAATTTTGGAGAAAATAAAAAGCCTGGAATTTTTACCATCGGGGGAAGGGAAGGTTCGGAATTTATCCCCATATATTATATGTAGCCTGCACTCCAATGGAGGTTGAATATAATAAGGGCGCGGGTTGGACTTCGATGATTTGTGGGCCGCGGCCGTCGCAACGACCGGTTGGATGATGGATGAATGGGAAATAAAAATGCGCGTGTATATACACAGCACACACACACACACACACACACACACACACACACACACACACACACACACACACACACACACACACACACACACACACACACACACACACACACACACACACACACACACTCACTCACTCACTCACGCACACACACACTCACGCACACATACACGCGCGCACACACACACACACACACACAGAGACGAATACAAGTTGTTTCGCTCGCCGGGCGGGCGGACCGATGCGGTGCACGGCGTGCGACTCGAGAATTGGGTCGAGACTGTCGAGAATCGTCGTCGCCGTCGTCGTCAGTCTGACCGTCAGGTGCGCGAGCCATGGAATGGAGGGGGGTGGCGTTCGGACCGATTTATTTTACCGATACTTACGACATGCGCCAGTCACAACAAGCAGGGAGCACATAGAAAGGGATAAAAAGACACTTGAAGAATTTAAATTATTAGAGGACATAATTTCCTTCTCTTAATTCCAGCGTTGGAAAGTATATTTTTATTTAATATAGGTCGATAAGGAATGAACATCCGTATTGCCTATCATTGTTTTGTGTGTGTGTGTGTGTGTGTGTGTGTAAGTTTACGTGTAAGTAAGTTTGTGTAAGACGAACGTTATTTATGGGGGTATCGTTAAAGTTCACAATTTTTATCCGAATATATTTAAAAGCAAAGTTGCGAGAAGGATCTCTAGGTCGACGAGAATGAAATACGAGTGAGCGCGAAACTTGTATATATATTATATGTATACGCACGCTGATCCACACGCGCACGCGCA
Source organism: Sycobia sp. Sy_11 (assembly GCA_018907035.1). Classification (NCBI taxonomy): domain Eukaryota; kingdom Metazoa; phylum Arthropoda; class Insecta; order Hymenoptera; family Epichrysomallidae; genus Sycobia; species Sycobia sp. Sy_11. The sequence goes on along the minus strand of JACCIC010000034.1, from coordinate 1,025,286 downwards.
TATAGTTTCCCATACTGTAGGCTGTACCCATAAATGCAATGTTACAGAGGTTCGAAAAATTATTGTAGGTACATATGTATATGTATATATGTCAGTCTCCACGTTGCCTTTTTGAAATAACGAAATTTCCATGATAATAACGGTGAAGGTATGCCAATTTTTCAAACGAATTGAGAAGTTTGGATAAAAAATAATATATGTATATATATATATATATATATATATATATATATATATATATATATATATATATATATTAGCGAGAAATCAGCCGATTTTGAACGCT
>JACCIC010000034.1:987500-1020000 GCA_018907035.1 Sycobia sp. Sy_11 | reverse complement strand
AACATTGGCATTATGAGTTGCCGTGTTCGAAAAATTTCATGTGCTTTTAATAATACATCCACGCGCGTATATATTTGCAAGTGAGGAAAAGCGCATTTACGAGTAAATCCGATCGTAAGGATAATTAGAAAAGGCATAGTAACGAGTATAAACGTTGCCTGTAGAGTAAAGGGAATGATGGGTTTATGTTCGATGTTTTTGAAATTTATGGGTGACATCGGCAATTTTCGGCCGCGGCTCGAACGACAGACACCACGAGAGTATCGCGGACGTTCCCGTTTTTGGTGGGAATTTATTGTCCAAATAATTTTAATTAACAGTCGTTCCGGGCTCAATAGTTTTTGATTCGGTGATCTATAAATATTAATTGACGTACACTGGTTCGCAATAAATTATATGTTTTTGCACTAAAGTACACTTATGGATTATATATATATATATATATATATATATATATATATATATATATATATATATATATTGGTCTATGTGAAATTGAGAACAAATATATTTCAATCATATCCACATAATGATGAAAAATATTACACAGTACCTTACAGAGTATCGTAAAATCTCATAAATATTATTAGATTTTTTTTTCACCAATTTTCATTCAGAAAATAACGAATAATTAAATGTAAAGTTGGTAGTTTTAATGAAATTTCTGTAATTTGTAACTTCCTAGAGAATGCATTTTTCATTGTGTGAATACTTTTTAGTTATATATCGTTTATGTATAATCATAAGTTATAATTCATTTGAAGATTGTATTATTAGTGAAAATGATTGATTAATTAATCAATTCATCAAAAAACTTTTAAAGTTTAAAAACTAGATCTCATTTGGAATTTAGAACGAAGGATCAGTTCGTTAATAATTAATATTTTGGTAATGGCCTTCGTGTAATTCAAGACTCGCTTTTAAAATTTAGAGTTACTTTTGTAACATAAAATCTTATCTAGGTCAATTTATTGGAATCCGGAGTGAATTCACACTTGTCCTAATATTCAAGTTTAAATTACTTATACATACAATAATATGGTTAGAATAGATACCTGAATCGATAAAAGTATTGCTGAAAAAATGAGTAAATTTTACGTACGAAATCCATATGACTATATTGAAATATATCTTGCAGAGCTACAAATGAATCAATACAAATTGGTGAATAAGTTTAAAAAAAAACTGAGAAAAATTCTGAATGTAGAAAATTTTACACCAGTTTTGGAAATATGGAAAAAATGGAATCATTTGTTTTTATTTGTACTTTAAATTATATAGATAAACCGACATAACCAATCTATAAGATAAAATATGATGTCTGTAGGAATAGTACAAAATCTGAGGATATTGTAATTACGGCGATAGCTATTGTTTGCAAAAAAAAAAGAAAAAAAGCAAACAACGCCAGAACACGAAGCTAGGATCTCAGTCGGCGCAGCGATAAGAAAACAATGGGATTTAAGATCCCGGCTCTTTCTCAAAAGTCTCATATTGATTGTTTATATTGTAGAAAAGCAATAACGGCCATTATTTCGAAGCTTTGCTAATTATGCAAATTGCACGGTGCGTTATACATTTACCGTTCGCTTGGAAAATAATAATTTCTATTATTTTTGTATACGAAATAATAATGCATAATACTAAAACAGTTGCGAGTATTGCGTTTGAAAGTATATATAGAATTTTTTCTGAATAAGTATATTTCTTTAACTTGTACGAATTATATACATGACGTAATAAATATTTGGATGCCATTACAATTATAAGTAGCACGTTTTTTTTCGTTTCTGCACTACATGCGATATAAAAAGATTTGAATAAATTTTATGTAAAAATTGAAAAGTTATTTTTATTTAAAAACTCAAAAATATAAGATTTATTTTATTGAAAGAAATAAATACAATAGGGGAGGGGTACTTACGAAAGCCCGTCTAAAAAAGTACAATGAATATGTTTAACATCACGTCAGTGTGCGGGTCTCAGTAAATGTTTGCACGAGTTCTATAATACGATCTGTGAAATGAAATTTTTTAATAATTCACATAGATAGATATGGTGTACAGAAATGAAACCCAATGTATCACGAGAGTAAGCCTTTGGTGGTTGCAAATGATTATATCTCTTACACCCTGAAAAGCCTTTTATCACATTACAGATGGAGTCCGATTGTTATATCGCGATTTGGCAAATTGAAAAAGTTCAATCAGAATTCTTAACTGCGTTCAGGTAAAGGCTATATTTCACACTTGATTCAAGCATAATTTTATCGTTATCGTTACATTATAGTCAATTACTTTCGTATACTTACTAAAACAATGTTCCGATAGTTTTAGTACTTGAAGTATAATCAATGGGGTGTCACGAGCATTTCCCACATGAATTCGAACGGGAGTTGGGCTTGCGCACCCTCCCCACAGTTCCATCGTTCTCTGACATAGAAAATCTATATTTTGATACATCTATTTCTAAATTGAATTTCACCTAAATACATCGAAGGGTGAAACAATAATTCATATAAACAACATTAACAAATATGATGATAATTGTAGGGTAACGACGTGTTTGGTGACAAGACTTGGGGTTCACAAAAACACCTGATTATTTGCACAGACCAGGTCTCGTATAAAATGCTTATCAAAACGTAATTTCTTCAGTCAAGTGATGAACGGTAAATAACAGGTAACAGCTCCATATAAAACTTTGTTTACAAAATTTCCTAAGCCTTTCGGGAAATGATTTTATTCAGTACAATATATATATATATATATATATATATATATATATATATATATATATATATATATATATATAATCAATATTAGATAAGGAAAAGAAATCGACATAAGATGTAGGGCTATTGATAAAAATAATTCTATTAAATATATATATATATATATATATATATATATATATATATATATAGATGTTGTGTATATAAAGTATATGCTTCGAGTTCATCGCGCAGCGCATCAATTTATCCCGGTGTCTTTTCCTACCTCTCCCCCTTCATATATATATATATATATATATATATATATATATATATATATATATATATATACACCACCGTCGTCGATTATTGGCGCTATATATAGCCACGCGGCTCGGCACGGCACATGATAATACCTTTTATATATTTAAAAGGATAATGCAAAGACAGCCAATGCGCGCTCGCAAATGTATAACCCGCACGGCTGAAAGCGCCTTCATATATATATATATATATATATATATATATATATATATATATATACAACCAAGAGGAGCTGCATCAGTATAGAGAAGGCTTCTTCTTCATCTCAATATATATGTAGCTGTCCGTCGCTTTTTGCGAAAGCCCCCTCCCCTTCTCTTTGCCAACCGCCTCCCTCGCGCTCCCGTCGTGGTGCAGCGTAGCTTTGAGACTATAGGAAAAAAATTCGCGTGCCTTTCCGCGAACGCAGTGGCGAAGAGCGAGGATGGAGGATGAAGGAAGGTGATGGGGGAGCGAAGAAAGGGAAAGAGCGCGGTGGAGGTTAAAGACTCCACCAGTGTTAGCGAGAGAGAGAGAGAGAGAGAGAGAGAGAGAGAGAGAGAGAGAGAGAGAGAGAGAGAGCGAGAGACAGAGAGGGTGTGAGGGAGGGAGGGAGAGGGAGAGTGAGCGAGTAGATATAGAAGGTATAAGTACACGGGAGAAGAAGGAAAGGAGCTGTATAATAGGATGGGAGGACGCTCCTTTGCTCTTTTCAGCCTTGCAGCCAGCGCGCCAGCGGTACTGATCTTTATATATATATATATATATATATATATATATATATATATATATATACATCTTAGATATATACATATACTGCTCAAGGAGCGCAAGGTGGGCTCAGCGCGGGAAACCATGCGCGAGGTTTTTACTCTCTCCTTCTCTGCTCTCTTGCTCTGCGCTGTTGCAGCTCCCCCCCGTGCGCGCGATGCATATCTTTCAAAGTATATATGTATAGGTGTATGCATCAAGATTTTTTCTGATTATACATACATATATATATATATATATATATATATATATATATATATATATATATATATATACTGAGAACTGTTGGTATATACGGTTCCTTTTATTCTACTTCTTGTATTGTGTACACTTTATTCCTGCCCGCTTATTCGACCTCCACTCTCTCTCTCTCTCTCTCTCTCTCTCTCTCTCTCTCTCTCTCTCTCTCTCTCTGACCCACACGCGTGCGTGCGCACATATCTTACGGCTGCGCCAAATTTCTCCAGGATTTAAGATTAGCTTAATGAGTTTTTTTGTCTGTCTGTTTTTCTCCCTTCCTTTACCTTATCCAAAGAACGATAAAGTGTTTAATTCTAAAAATCTTTAGACAGTAATTATTCCCTTCCTCCAACCCGGCGCAACCATGAAACAAAAACTTTCCAGAACATCGGAATTTTAAGAGTATTGACTCTATTGACTTCTATTGACTTATGTTATTACGATGTTTCTCTTTGGTCATTCTCGTTGGGCAGCTATGCATGCCTGCATACACATATGCCCGTACTCAGGCGCGCGCGCGCACGCACATATAGAGTGCAAATTTTGAAGATAGGTACTTTTTATTTCACCAAAAACAATAATTTAAGAATATTGCGATTAGTAACTTAGCACGCCCTTATAGAGGGGAGTCTCTCCGTACTCAAAAATATATACTCCCTGGCTTGTAACGGAGCTCAGGCAGTTCCGTAATATAATAAGCGTATACCGAGCAAGCGGATTTGTTTTTTGCGTTTATATAAGTACAGTTATAATAACTTACGAAAAAAAGCTCTTCTGTTACCGTCTTCGGTATATATAATATCCTACAGCGTTACCGGAATTTTTTTGCCAAAGTTTCCTTAAAATGATTGACTATTTATATATATATATATATATATATATATATATATATATATATATATATATATATCACGGACTATTTTAATAAAAATAAGACTTTACCTCCAGTGTTTATATAGTTAATACCAGGGTAATCGTACTGCTCTGATTAAGACGATCGATGACGTCTGTATGGTCACATGATCGTCATAGACAGATTAAGGATGATGATCCTTATATACTAAATGTATTTCAGTAAAAACTTCGATCGAGCTTTCACCATTTCTCCTAAAATGTTATACCCTTTGAACTTTACCGGAACGTTATAATATATGTCCAATGATATCTATATCCTCGTCTATATCTTTATTATATCCGCATTGAATTTTTTTTAGATACTTCTTTTAGAAAGTTCTATTATTTTGCATTAAACGCGATTTTTCGATTATTATAATTTTGGTCATAAAATAAAAAATATAAATGTTTCTTTTGCATTGTCATGAATATGATTAAAAATTAGTATTAATATAGGTTTATTTTTGAATTTCTATATGATAATCCCTTATACTCTTGACCTATATTTATTATTTACCGAAAATGAAATAATTTTATTTACCTACAAATTGTATTATTATTAAGATATTCATTGAAAATCGGAATAATTCCTTAAAGAGCAACGATACATACGGATACAATGAAGTTACATCAATTGATTCGGCGCACTCGCCCTTTCATCGATCAGGGACAACGGCGGGTTCGTTGTTGTCATTCTTGTCGCGCTGCGTAACGTAGTGTATATATATATGACACCGAGATTTTTTAGGAACATAAAAATAAGTTGTATACAGTTATACCAATATAAGGGAATTCAGAAGAATTAGTAAAACTTTTTCACGCAATGGATATTTTTTCAATTCATTGCGGGTGTACAACAAGACTGTAAATACAAGCAAAAAACAAATAAGAAAAAATCGTTTAAATTCAAATTATATAATGTGATTAGTATATACCCTGCCGCCTAACTAATCGAAGGATAAAAAGAGAAAAATTAACTGTCATCGTGGTATCGATGTACTTTAACAGATTCACTATGGTTGAAAAAAAATTCTCGTTAGAAAACCTATAGTTTTTGTTTCATATGTAACTGTCTAATTGTTTTTGTCGGAATCGGAAATGTAACGTGAATACCTTTTAACTATCAATTGTTATTTTGGCAGTTCATTAAGCTAAATTAATATAATTGATAATAATTGAATGTCTATATAATTAATCATAATTACATAGTTAATGTATTTAAATTTACCATATATATATATATATATATATATATATATATATATATATATATATATATAGTACATAATGATTTATTACGGAAATGGAAAACTATTTCGCTGTATGAAAAAGAGTAATTTTAGTTGTCGTTGGTTGTACTTCTATTTGTTAGTTGTACATCTATAGTATAAACCTTAAATTTAAGATATATCGTCACAATTTCATCCCATATATCTATCATGTGGCTATTGTATTTTAAAATTAGTATTTATATATAAATTCTTACATACGTAATATTTTAATTTATATTTAGTTCGTATAGTCTTATGTGAAACTTTTCTTTAATATTTTAATGACGAAATCATTATAAATTTTTGAAACTTTATACAATTAATAATTTTCAGTGTTCTTTGATTCTTATTTATTATTATATTAGTAAATTACATTACGAATTAACCTATAATACAATCACTGATATGCAGAAATACCTAGGTTTTTTTATAGAGAAAATGTATAGATTTTGTATATTTCCACAATAAATAATTAGCCTTAAGGACCGCTAGTTATTTATACTATTTTTTTGGAAATAGCCTTTGTTCGAAAACCTAAATCTGTCAATTAGTATTATAACCAATTGGCTTTTTCGACGTACTCTTTTCATCAAACGAGTGTTAATTTTTTTTTCTCTAATTTGTATAATTTGTCTATTATAATATACTTCTCCAGGTTAACAACGAGAACGTCAAAATTGTGACACTACCATCGAAACATTCGATGGACTATAAAAATACAAAAATGAGATTTTCATCGGGGCGCATCCGGCTCTATGATGCGCACCGCGGGGAACAACAGCGGCTATATCGGAAAAAGAGCCGAGTCAGCGCGAGAGACGATTTAATATCCGATCGAGCGCTACTACTCCCATTTTAATAAGGATGCCTGTATATGCGCGCGCGCGCGCGCGTTTGTGTGTACGTGTCTGTGTGCCTGTGTATCATAATAATCCTCGATTGTCCGTGTGACCGAATCGATTTCTCTTCGATAATGGGAGCTTGAAGTGTACTTATTCGATAATGTAACTCCGAGGCTACATCGTAAGGCGCTTTTCTTTCGAGAATCGAGGAACCGTCCTCCCCGACACCCTTACCCCCCCCTCACGGCCGACAACGCCGTCCGCGTGCCAACACCGTAAAAGAACAATCGATCGAATTCAAATTTACTCACCCCACCCCTGAATCCCATCCCTATTTTTCCCAACCCGTCATGAATATACGTGCCGTCCGACGCGCGCGTTTCCGTTTTCAGGACACGCGCGCAGAGCGCGGCGTGATTCACCTCGTACGCGAGCGTACATTCGGCCAAAAAGCGCACGTAAGCCTGGATACAAATACACTGGCACACGTACATAAGTTCCCCTTTGCGATGTAGCCAGGCCCCGAGAAGGCGGCGAGGCGCGAGGAAAGTTTCGTCAATAACGGATCGACCCGAAAGCCGCGCCGCGGCCTATTATAAGGATACACCGGCTCGCCATGACGACACGCGGCCGAGGCGCGCGTTGTACGTTCCACATACCGATCAGCGCGCCGGACTTGCCGGCGCATGCGCGGAGGCACAAATCACGTACACGTATATATAACCCATCTCGTAATACGCCTCGAGGTTTCTTCTTATATACACGCACAGCATAGCATACATTCGCACATGTATACGAGGCAAAGAAAGATGCGCCCGCGGTGAGCGACAGAACCGCATCCGAAAGAGATATTCGCGAATTCCCAGAAGTACGGTGAGGTTGCACGGTTGCAACGCGCTTGTAGCAGGTGAAATGGAGGGGGGAAAGAGGAAGAGGAGGCGGAGCGCGCGATGTGTGAAAGGACTGCCATCGGGATAATTTTCGGCTTCTTCTACATGCATATACAGGTTATACTTAACGCGCGCGTGCGCGGGTTCGTGCGAATTAGCGAGCGCAGCCCTTGCCCCGTGAGAGAAGAGCGCGCTTAAGCTGCAGCGTGGGATCGTTATATGTATCTATATAGAAAGAGAGAAAGAGAGCGGTCTTTTGCCCGCTCTTTAGGTTAGGAAAGCGCTCTGCGCACTCGCAAGTTACGAGAGCTAATGAGCGGATAATGTTTCTTTTCGGCTTATTAGAATGGCGCAGAGTTGCAATTTCACCGACGCGTGTTTACTTTGTTGCGACTTTCGCTCTGTAATGATTTTTATTTTCGTGACTTCGCAATAAGCTGCGGTAATACAGTGCGTCCGATATGGATCGTTTTTTCTGATCAACTACATAATTCTATCTGCCGTCTCGGCTTTGTCCGAGATGTCATTATCGAACCGATAAAGTTTTGTAGAAAATTATTTACCCGTAAATACGAAAAATGATTTTTTTTTCATCCAAGTCAAGAATTGATAATAATTCAGGGTCCGGATAGCGAAATTTTTTAAAGTATATCGAACGCGTTTCAGATCGAGTTCCAGTCCGTAATTTTTTTTATAAATTCAGAATACATACCCTATTAGCGGAAGTTTTCCATGATTCACCCGGCATTTCTGTATGTATCGAGAGATTAATTATTTCTTATCGACAGAGTCAAGCGCTTTTTCACTTTTCTTTCGTTACTCAATGGAATTGCGTTACATTATTTTTCAAAACTCGAACGCTTTTGAGCGATATCACACTTACATTAAACGTGATAAAGCGAGCGCATAAGAAAATAAAACTCAAGATGCATGTGATTGTCAATTTAGCGCATGGAAAACTGGTGCGTAATAGGGTACTTATCCAATATGTACGAGAAAAAGAATTTTTTTTGCAACTTTTTCAAAAATTAGTGAAATTATTCTTGATAATCTATTTAAAAAAAATGGAGCAAAGAATAGTTTATAATCGTAATTGGCTTGTTTGACCGCTGTTTCTCGTTTGCTTATATTATATGTTACAAGCAAGGTAAGATTGTTGACGTGCAAACTAAAATCTGCGTCCCCGTCGCCTGGTGTCCGATTCCAAAACAAGGGTGTACTCGTCGTCGAATGTTAAGTTCTAAGAAATCTTCTTGAAAGTCATCTTGAAATGATTAATTTGTTTACTTCATGGGCGGGTAGTTTTATCGTGCTGCAAAAGGAACTTAGTTAAAAATTTGTTGCTCGGTGGTTCTTAAAACGACAACTCATATGTATATATGGTATATATTTCGATATGTATTACGGTATATATATCGACGGACGAAACGGAACCCCAAAGGAAAAAATAAAAAAATTCCATTACGGTTTAATAGTTGAGCCTTGAAAGATCGAATTTCAGCATTATAACGGCGGGTATCCGTTCGGGCTCTGCTAAACCTCATTGTCGTATAATAGAGTAGGTAATTCTGTATACTTTCTGGCCCAACGGAAAACGAAATACGATAATATATAGCCGGAAACTTACAATATTCTCTTTTATGCAAATAAAAATCGATAAATGTGCGCGTATCTAATAAATTGCAGTTTTTATAGCAGTTTTCATAACCTAAAATCTTAAATAATTGTGAAATATGAAGAAAAAAATAACAGATGCACAAAATTTGACAAAATTACGATGAAATGACAGCAATTGAAACACTGTATTTTTATAAGTTTAACAGAGTATGAAATTTACAATCAAATTACAAAATTACTGGTGGCTTCATCTATATAACTGTTTCTAGATTAAATTAAAGTTAATTAGGAAATAATATGAAGATTCAAAAATTATAATTAAAAACCTTTTAACTGTCAAATAATATTAATTATACGTATGTTTTGCCCTATAGATCATCCTGTTTGAACTCAGTAGGATGAGAGGTGCTCCATTCCTAGAAATACAAAGATTACAATAATTTTGTAATTTGACAGAAACTTATTTATATTTGTACCCATCATTAGATTCACTCAGAAACTAAATTTTAACGAAATTTTCAAGCTAATTAACAGAAAAGTGCTGATTTCTAAGTACAAAACAAATTAATCTTGATGGGAATGGTGTAGCTTCAGGTCTTAATAATATCTTACAGTGCTGGCTTTGCAGATAATTATAAAATATTACCTAATCCAACTTAACCAAATCAATGAACTTTATCCGATGATCTCTTTCTGTATGTATCCAATATATATATATATATATATATATATATATATATATATATATATATATATATATATATATATATATATATATATATATATATATGAGGAATTTCCAAAATTTCTTGGAATGTCTCAAAGCTCTAAAAACACGATAACGAGATTTTTTAAACTTTCAATCAATATCTTCACATCTTTCTTCTTCGAATCTTTCTTTTGATTTGTCGAATTGCTGCTGGATAAACGCTACCGATACGTGTATTAGAGCTCATTTACCTTTTATAATCTCTTCTAGCTATAATATTCTATAGAATAACAGTAAACCACACATTGTCAGTCCACAGGACCAGCGTTCATCGGCTCTCTCATCCGATGCGCTCAGGCACGCAGGCAGGCGCGCTCGTTTCGTCAACCTGCGTCAACTCCGCGTGCGTTTCCCGCTTATATGCGCGGTGCAGCGTGGAGCCGCGATTAGCATCTGCGAAATCATTAACGCATACACATATATGCACGCACATCCGTGTACACACAAAACAATGCTCGGGGCTCTAGGCATTGGTTAGAAATCACCGCTATAATATATATATATATATATATATATATATATATATATATATATATATATATATATATACGACTCAGCATGGGAGACGAAGAAGCGCAACACGCGAGGGCGCCTGATGCGCGCGCTGTGAGTGCAAAGGCCGACTAATTGTGCTCGCGCGCGCGCACACACACAAATTATATATATATATATATATATATATATATATATATATATATATATATAATTTCTTTTTTTTCTCGTTTTCTCAATCAAGAAATTGCAAATTATGCGGTACGCGGAGGACTGAAATTAAATATTATCCCCTGCTTACCTCTGGTTTTATATACTTATATTTCGTTCGCCCCTTCTAGCGAAACGCGAGGCGTGATACGCACATTCTCTTTGTCGGTTATATATGTAAATCCTTATCCTCTCTAGTGCTTCCGGAATACTATGATATATAAAGATTTGGAAAATTGGTCTTTTATACGTATCCTTTTCGTACATGAACAAAATTTTTCAGATCTAATATTTAATCGAAATTACAATGCTTAGATTGCAAATAGATTATTAAACCAGAAGAGCTTTTACTTACTTTTTGCCAATCTTTTTTTTACTCATGACATGACGCGAATTTCCAATTTAAAGTGTAATTACAGTTTCCTTTTATTTACGTATACCATTTTTATCTATTTCTTTGTTTAATAATAGTACCTAATTGAAAATGCTAATCAAACTGAATAGGTAAACGTTTTTTCGCTCTAAATGTATTTATTACTTGATTTATGCACAAGACTATCTTATACGTCTTATGCTCTAATCACGGCTTTCACATTTGCTTAAATAAAGTATAAAATCGATAGCTGTTGCAGTTCACTAAATTTTTTTACAAAAATAGAGTATGTCGCGGTGAGAGTTTACCCGTTTGAACGAATGAAGAACTCTTTTTATATGTGCAAATTAATACTTAAATATAATCAGTATCGGAACCGAAGAATCAGTCAGATCAACTACCGAGAATGAATTCGCGTCATGCAATCAAGATAACATTTCTTTTAAATTTTTTGTTACAAACGAAGGCAATAATTCAGCGAAAGCATATTAAATTTAGATATTTAAATAGAATTTTTTCTGTAAAACCTCTCAGTAGCCAAGTTAAACATATTCATTATATTTTACACGAAAATACTTTGGTAACAATGAACCATAGTATGTATCAAGTTCACTATATATAATTTCTATTAGAATACCACACTTCTGTCATTGGTAAGATTATAACGATGGTGTCAGAAATAACTCTTGCTAATGGAATGGCAGAAGGTTATTTTGGCTTTTCAAGAAAGCTCCCTAATTTATTATTTTAAGAACTCAGAGAATATTCTTTTAAACTGATCGAGCTTTGGGCAAGGATGCATGCAAAAACGATTTAGTAATAGATTAACCGATGCATTTTAAAGAATTTACAAATTACATTATTACTGATAATGATAACCTATTTTATCGAAAATCAAATTGTCACACTAATAATGACTGAAAAAAACTGCAAAATATTTTGCAAAATATATTTGCAAGATTTCGAACGATTTATTCAACACTAGATTATAAATGCTACCAGCGAAATATCTAAATATATATTCAGCGCTGAAATTGGAAAAAAAAATGTCGAAAGAATGGCGGAATAGTTTTTTTATTAGGACTATTGGAAGCGAGATCATCAGATATATTTCTAATACTAAAATAATTAACGAATTGAAAGAGGAAATGGATGATCAAATTAGCACAATTTTATAATTACTGATAAATAATTCTAACTGTGCTGGATTCTCAAACTTGTAGTAGTATTTTAATAAATTTTATTTACATATAACTTCAATAATAATTTTCTTATAATAATAATTATATTTAATTATATTTAATTAAATTTTCTTAATAATTATTGTAATAATTATAATCTATATGAAATACCTATTTTTTTAAACGATTCCTTAAAATCCGACAGAATGATCAGTAATTTCTTAATTTGAAAAAACTGTAAATTTAAAATTATCGCCCGTAAAACCAATTACAATTAATAGAAAAAAGTTTATATTGTATATTATTACAAGTAGCAGCTTATTTCAAATTTTCAAGAAACTTAGCATACTTAAATAAGTCCCCAAAAAATTATCTACAGGACATCGGTTCAGCTTGGTCCATTCCTGAATAGAATAAAAATATTTAATTTACGATTTTTCGACAATATGCACGTAAAAAATTATTTATTAGACCTAGCGTATCACAATATCGTAAAATTCTATAGATGACTTAATGAATGATCTGTATATAGACATTTTCAAAAGTAACATATGCGAGAAATTTAAAATTCAAAGCCCCAAAATAAAAGCATTAAACGCGATGACTTTCTCCTAGCTTTGAAATCAAGACACATTTCCGCCTATATATATATATATATATATATATATATATATATATTATCTATATATAATGATCTAATCTTACGCGCGCGCTCGGAATTGCCGAGGCAGGTTTTCTATTTATATTTATATATGACGGGCGGAGGAGGAGGGGGGGGGGCAAAAAATCTCAGGGTTCCGAAAAAAGGATTCCGATACAGCTTCTCTCAAGTCTCGCGCGATTTCGTTCTACATAGAAAATAACTCGACAAAAGTGTTTATTCATGTAATATCCGCGCCCGTCCGCGCCATGAACTCCTACAACTTTATATTAATCAATTTAATCGCTATTAACCACACGCACTCACGCACACACGCACACACGCACACGCATACACGCACACACGCACACACGCGCACGCACTACTAGTCTAATATATATAATAATATCACTTGTTACATAAATCGAGAACAATACCAACGTTAGGGGAAGACAGAGAAAAAGAAGGGGTGGGAAGAGGACGAGTGAGAGAACGGGAGATGAGCGTGCGGATCCAAGCGGGAATCCAATTATACGCGAGCAGCGTGCACCGCGATGTCCTGATAAAACGGCAGATAACGGGCGCGAATTGTATTTTATGTATATATAGACATGCATATATATATATATATATATATATATATATATATATATATATAGACGCTCTAACATGGCATCCTCTTATTCGTATGTGTGTGTGTGTGTGCGCGCGCGCGCCTCGGTGTGTGTGTGTGTGTGTGTGTGTGTGTGTTTGTATTTAATTATTTATTTTTTTTGCACTACCTCGTTTGCACGATGAACACTGGTCTCTTGTATGTGTACTTACCTTTCAATAGTTAAAGTGCTACGCATCGTTCGGTGCGAAACGTTGTTCTGTATTATATATATATAATATGCAGACTTTCCTCTCGAGACTCATAATTCTTTCACACGCCCTGCGCTTAGCCGGACATGCCAAGGTCACCTTCACGACGGACGAGGCCGTCCGTCGACGACTACGACGATGACGGACCTCGTTTCCTGAAATCTCCATCGAGGGGAGAGAGACGCGCGCATCCTCGAGTTTCTCGCTCTCGAGCTGCTTCTCAATTAACGGGGTTGCCGAGGTAGTCAGGGGCGGTCGGAGACGGGGGAACGAGCTCGAATTTACCCGGTGTGCTTCCGTTCCTGCGGCGTACGGGGCCTTGTTGCTTAGTCCGCGACGCGCGCGCGCGGGGGCTTTTTGCAGGAATAGGACGCTGGGAATCCCATGCGCGTGAATAACTCCGAGAGTCCGGCGAGGAGCCGAAGACCGGGACTAGTGAGAAAATGTCTATATATATTTGTAGAGATATCGAACGCGATGTCCAAATGTTATTCTGTAATAGTTGCTAACGGACCTGGTATACATATTGATATAACAATTTCATCTATAAAAAAGAAAGGAGCGGATTTTCTTTTCTTCCAAGAAGGACGTCGCTTATTTTAAGAAAGTATCATCTTTTTATTGCCCATAGTTAAATTCAAATGCGTGAAATGACACGATTTGCAGAAATAGTTTCATATCTACGCTCTTTGCATTTTAATCAAGCAATGGCATTTCGTCCTCCTTTCCGCGCGCTCGCTGTTTACAGCCTGAGAATTGGACTACAAGAATCCCATTTTAAATTTTTGCTTTGATATACGTGTTGGGACTTGATTCTAAAAGACTCTTTTGTTTTTTTTCATTAAGATTTCATACAAGGATTTTAATTCTGATTTTTTCACATTCCCCCGTTTCTGATTATTATTGTAATTATAACTGAAGGTATATGTATACTATTGATACGAATATACTGCTATTATAATATATAGAATAATACAGTCTTCCGAAAATTGATTTTCTTCATTCACACGAATAATTTATTCATATTAACAAATTTCGAACAAATCTCATAAACACACACACACACACACACGCGCGCGCACACACACACATATACACGTAATGTAAAAAGCTCGAAGCAACTTAGCATCGCGCCTGTCGTTGCGAAAGCATCAAAATGAAAGTTAATATACGCGATCCAAAGAATCATCGTACTTGTTAACATTGCAAAGGAATTTCGTTCCTATTTCCTGCTGTTTGAGTGTACTCTTGGGCCAATTCATCTAGACACATATATTAATTTAATATAATTATATCAGAGCTGGATAAACGATGACTTTTCCAAGCTTCGATATAATTGAAAGCTTTTTCGTAGTGAAACCCTATTAGACATTGGGAACACCCGACTTTGTCGGCAATACAAAGAATCTCGGAGGCGGACTCCAATTAACTCATATATGGAGCCACCTCCGGCGTGGCAGCGCGTGTTGCACTTCGAGAGATAAAACGAGGCGAGGAGACGGGAGAAACTGACGAGAGAACGGGCCCGCGCGTTCGCCAGATTCCATATACGAAGCCCATCGCGCGTTATAAAGCGACAAACTCTCTCCTCTTCTCTTGTGGCGAGGGAATAAGAAGGAGAGAAAGGCAGTATGGCGCGCTGAAGAATATATATATATATATATATATATATATATATATATATATATTTCGTCGTGCAAGCGCATAGAGCGCATCATCGCCACCCGCGAAATTCCCGAGGTACAGCTGCCGCGAAACGAGATCTCGTCCGCCCCTATATATATATATATATATATATATATATATATATATATATATATATATATATATATATCGTACCGGAACTTTCTTCGGTTGCGCAAAGATTCTTACGCACCGATTAAAATCCGGATCTCGGGACTCCCTCTTACCCAACATATATATATGCACACATATGCATATCCATATGTTACATTTCAGCTACATGCATAAACGCACGAGCGCGTTCGCGGAACGTATATAAGCGCGACAATGTAGGTGGCGCGCACGAGCGACCGCGCTCTCGCAATCGGCGCGTCGCGATCGTCCTTGCGGCGGGCGCTAATGTTAACGCTTGCATATCCAAGATACATACGAATGGCGGTGCAGTATGCGCGCGTAGCGTGAAAGGCAAATCGCTTCGTGACCGATTGCGGTGCAGTGCCAGGTGCCGCAGTCGCCTCGGGATCTTTTTCTCTTTCACCTCGGCGCGCGCGTCCTTTAATGAGATGTCCGTTGAATTTTTTGCCGCCGCGAGAGCGACCATTTATCTCGCCCGCCGCGTGGATGCAACGGCCTTTGAGGCGCGCGGCAAAATCTTGCGCTCGCTCGTTTCAGGGTGTGTTCGCCGCGATTCTTCCGTCAGAGTAAGTGATGGTTGCATAACTACGCGGGTAGACCAAGAAACATTTATAAAATTTAAGTAATGGCGCCCGTAACAACGCGAAAGTTCGTTTTTAGTAAGGAGTTGCTCTCACTAGGTATCTGGTAAATCGGCAGCCATATTGATTGATAAAATCCACGATGTCATGTTCAGTGACCCAGCAATAAAATTGCGCGAAATAGTTGAAACCACGTGAATTTCCAAATATTCCGCCGTTTTAATTTTACGTAATAGCGAATGAAAAAAAAACTTTGCAAAAAGGGTACCGCATTTGTTCTTAGCTCAATTTGATATTAGGTATATGGAGAGGAATAGAATACAAGAAATTTATAAAGTAGAGTTCCTATGCTTGATTTATTCATAATTTTTAATTTATAATTTTTTTAATTTGTAATACATTGAGACTAATACACAAGTTCTTATTTTCAATTATTTATATAGATGCAAATCTTATTCCTTTCGTCTATGGTGAAATTAACTAAATGAGAAAATAAAAAGAAATCATTCTCATGTGCAGAGAACAACTTATATGCTCAAATCCGTACGTCCATAATTTGAATGATTGTAATTTTAAGGAATGAATATTTAGTCGATCAGTCGTCGTACTCATGAACGTTATTCCAGAGTGATTTCTTATTTATAAATTTAAAAAAATGTCCTAATAAACAACCATTTATACCTAATAAGGTCATAGAGCCACAAATTTTTTTTGTTGGGATTACCATAATGATACTTTTTTGAAGGCTTAAAAAATGGAAGGAGTTTCTTTGAAATTGTAGTTCATGAGAAGGAGATTATATGGAAAATTAAAGAAAATAATTACTTGAAAAAATGGATTTTGTATATTTTGCTACAAAATTATTGATCTACCCACGTATCGTTTTAATATCGTGGACCATTGCCCATAGCAGAGCATCGTCGGTCTATAATCGATCTATAAATGGCAAGTCAAGCAACTTACAGCTTGTGAAAAAGCTCGGACTAACAGCAACTATCGATTAGAACGCGAGAAGAAGGAGAAAACGGATCAAAGCCAGTTGGCGGATTAAGGCCAGTTTGTGGGATATTAGAGATTTAGATAAGCTCTCAGTCAGCTCGCGGGAATGGTGGACTAAGACTAACTCGTCGATTCGCCAAGGTGATGATATCAATAACCATATTATATGACATCTTAGTCTGGATAAAAAAATATATTTGTATTACCATCATTATATCTTGGCTAGTGTGAGTTTGTCCCTGCCAGTGATTTTCCACGACTTGATCGAAACCCCCTCCTTCTGAGCTAGTTTAAGGTTGCCTTTTTTCTGGAAAGCCCGTTTTTCCTCAAGCTGGTTTTCACCCGAGTTTCATCGACAGCTGGTCCACGATCAGTGTTTTCTCTCGAATTGGTTATTTCGATTCTGCTTCGTTTGGCTGGACCGTCGATATCTCGCCAACACTGAGCAAACAGTCATCGTAATTTTACGTGGGCAAGAAAAATCCGTTCCTATACGAACGAACCTTACTATCGCGCGGCTTCACTTTCTATACCAGTATATATCTGTATATACATACTATGTATATATATTGTATGAAGCGTACTCGCGCGTAACGCGAGAAGTATGCGCACGGCGTGCGTGGTTGAACGACCGGTTTGTTGCTCCAAGCAGTCGAGAGTGCTTTATTAATTCTTGAAAGGGACAGACTGAGGTGACGCTGTATTACTGGTGAACAAACTGAGTAAGGTTTACACCCCCTCTCTCACTCTATCTCTTTCTTTCTATTATTTATATAAAGAATGTGTGCGTGCGTGCGCGCGCGTATATATACCTGAATTTCTTACGCAAGGAGAGTTGAATAGTTATCGGAGTGTATATTATTGTCATGATTTAATAAAATTTATTAGCGGTTGGGCAATTAGTGGCGCTTTCTATCGCTTTTTCGTATACAGTTTTTATAGTCCTATATATAATTTTGTTTTCGTTAATAGAAGAATTCCTTTTGTCGAATTCTGAAATCTGTCATATTAGTATATTTACATATTAGTATATTTCTTACATTCTTTGAATATTAAAACCCCCCCCCCCACACCTAGGGTTTTTGCGCTTGCGTCAACTTATTAGTCTTTTAACGTCACTGAAATAACCATCATTTCTCATTTCTCTTGGGGGTACAGGAAACTCGTCAAAAATTTTCACGACCACCTTCTCTCTAAGTATATCGTGGGGAAGTCATGTAGTGTAAAATAGGCGAACACCTACCTCCTCCCCCCAGTCGAGGTAAAAGGGAACGAAGGGCAGCAGTGCCACGCGGCCTTCGACATGGACGCTGGATAAAGCCATATCCAAATCAATTTCTTCAAGTCCAATGCGGTGAAAAATTCTGACAGCTCCACTCTCATTAGGAAATTAACGTCATTTAGGAATTCTAAAAAAAAGCGGAAAATCTTTCTTTTATCGGTATTTAAAACCGTCGCCATCCAGCGCCACAACGACATTAAAAGCAGAGCGCGCAACGTAAACATTATACAGGCAATATGCGCGTAACCGCTGATTATATATATACATATATATCGAGCACCACGTAACGATCACGCGGACTGCAGCGAAAGCGAAACCGCCGAATAAAATTTCTGGTCCCTGTATTCCGCGTCCCTCTAATTATCCGCGGGGCGGCGTCGGACCATTACGTCCCGGGGCCGAGCGCGCAATAAAAGTCTCCCAAAAACTCGCCTGGTCTCTGATGGTGGGCGAGCTTCGAGGGAGACGAGGAAGAGAGAGAAAGAGAGAGAGATAGAGCGAAAGCAAAGTGCCCTCGTAAATATAAATCCTTTAAAAGTGCTTAAAATGTATACTGGCCCCTCGGTGCTGAATACGAAGCGAAACAGACGAAAATAATATACGTATATATAAATATATGTATATATATGTGTGTATATATATATATATATATATATATATATATATATACACTCTTACGGAAAGGAAAAGTAGAATTTCGCGTAGCGACGCCCCCAAACAAAAATCAGCATATTTCAAACCATTCCCAAACGAATAATATAGCATACAATTTCAATTTTTCGTTATAAGCAACTGTGGCGGATTTCTTTCGCGCGGAAGACTAGCTGAATTCGTAATTTCTATATACAGATAAAAGGGTTAAAACAGCAAGTTTTGTTTTTACGCGTAGCATTACAGAATTCTAGAATTAAACAAAAATAGGAGTTATTGATGGAATTTAAAGGATGCTCTCTTGAACTATAAACGAAATGATTGAATGAAGATGAAAATGAAAGATTGTTGTATCATTTTTCGCCGAGCGAATAGAGTATTGTGCAATTCACCCCTAATCCTCGATTGTGTATTATATTGGATACATTCTTATCGTGTTGAAAGAAAACGTGCTGATTTTCGTTATAAACCGTATTAAATACGCCCGCGACGTATGTCAGCATTCGTGTCGCCGACTAAGACGAGCAGAATTCGAGTTTGGCGCCGATCGTAAGTAGCACGATCGACGATATAACGGATTACGCGAGCGCGAAGTAGAGAGTAAAAAATGTTCGCTTGCTTTTCCACCCAATTCCAGGCGCCGTGTTTGAAAAACCACCTCACACGTCGATTTTAGTCCAAATGAGAATCCAATGTTTTGTATATAAAATAATATATACAAATAATATATAAAATAATAGTAGCCAAATCCTCAGTTGTGTATATGGTAGTAGACTTTAGTACAGCTGGGGTTTTCCCATGCTTTACAGACGAATTAAAGAAAAAAAAGCATTTTTGCGCAGAATGAACCGCACGACTGCAGACCGCGCTATTCTGTAATGTTAGTCTCTAGCGCAAAAAAAAACGATTCGGCGCTCCTACAGTTTTCGGCGGGAGTGACGACGTGCATACAGCGCGAATTGCATCCTCGTTGTGGTGGCACTCGGGAAAGGGTAGCGCGAGTGGAAGGCACGCGCGTACTTTGCATACGGAGACCGACGCCCCTGCGACGCGGCGCGCGCGAGCTTCGTTAAATACATTGAGAGTTTGTTGCGCGAGACGAGGCGATGAGCCGCGGCGTGCGAAGGACATTGACGGTGTCCCGGCCGTCGCGATGACGCGAGCATGCATGTCGGCACCGGCGGTGGAGCGGTGGTCGCCCGCTCCGTCCGCCTTCTTCTCGCTCGCGGGGCCTTTCTCGCGCTACATGCTCTTCAGGAATTCGACGATCATTCCGCTCGGCGCGACACGGTCGTGTGGCTGCTCGGAGACGAGATCTATTGTGTGCACATGCACACACACGCAAACACCCGCGCGCGCGCGCACACACTCACATATTCTCCTTTATTTATAATCGGCGAAAGGAGCGCGCGCTCGGGATATACGGGGTCGCGACGTATTATAAAAGTGCAAGATCGTTTTTCCATTATGGATCTCCTGTACAGGCTTTATACGCGCAATGTATGAGATTTATTACGATCAATGCCGATTATTCGCTGGTCAATGTTTTATATATATAAATAACAAATTTTTCGTACTTTGTATGTGTGCGTGAGTGTGTGTAATGCAACCGCCAGAAAATTTATCGTGTATATCGTATATTTTGTAGGATCATAAATTGTAAGGAGGACGTACGTGCGCATTTTTTTCAATATAGAATTACGAAATAAATGTATTTTTTTAACAATCGAGTGGGACGCTGTGCTAATATAATTGTTGCGCATGCATAACATATTTATCGAATCTAGTATATATAAGATCAGAACGCGTTTACTTTCTAAAGCAAGGATACACACGCACGCACATACATACACACACACACACATGCATATATATATATATATATATATATATATATATAGAAAACGCGCAGTTTAAAAGTTGTTTCATCTGAAATGTACAACTATATAATCGCGGCTCTGACGGTATATCAAATTTAATCATAACACCGGTACTGTAAAATGTCTATGTACAATTCCACTTAAATTAATAATTACGATTATATATATCTGCTATAAGGAATTATATCAAAATTCCTTATCGAGGTATAATTAAAATATTACGTTTACACTGGAAATAAAGGAACGAAGTTGTTGGATTTTTACGCCCGCGCTGGCATTTTTCTCAAAGCGAAGTTTCGAGCGGAAAATCTATAGAAAGTTCCGCTTGAATTATCGCGAGAGACTTGTCAAGTGCATTTCATATCGTAGCCTTTTAAATTTTTTCTATATGACGTAATGTAGCGTCGGGTAATGATAATTGGGCGCGCATCAAAAGCGAAAAGATACAGTCGCCTGAAAGTTGCCTTGTCCGGTTTTTATAAGTATAGATATATGGTAGTACTTATAATATGGTAGTACTCGTACATCTATAGCAATATATAATATAATAATGCGTCTACTACTGTTAACGTTCGGTCATCTTTATGAAGGAAATTTGTTATATATATATATATATATATATATATATATATATATGATTCTTGTTAATCAATTTTATATTAAGATTGTTCCTTCTTACGTATTGCCCTTTAACATATTGTAATGAACGACACAATCTAAATCTAAAAAGAATAAATTGACATTCAAGTTATAGATACTTTATCCTGCCTGCATTTTTTCTTCATTTTGTGCCTTAAAATTCAGTATCAAATAAGATATTATCGAGTATAAACTTGCATATAATTTTTTGCGGTTCAATTTCACATTAGTCGAAGTAATTTTGAAATGCGTTTTTTCCATATTAATATATTCGTATATATACGCATCAACGACTCTTGAAAACCTCAAGTATGGAAAAGCGCGCACACGCACACGCACACACAAATATAAATATAAATATATATAAATATTTAATTATAAAAAGAAAAAAAGAAAGCCCGAGACATTTCTCTGAAAATTTCTCCCAATTGGTTTCACTCAAACATAAAAGCGCTGCATAAAAAAGAAAATACTATATTAGATTTAAAATAACGTTCATCTTATATATATATATATATATATATATATATATATATATATATATATATATATATATATGTATATTCGTTTGTGATTTCTCTTTGGAATTCACAGTCGTGCGCGATTCCGCGAGTAATTGTTTCCTTCGATTCAGGACGAATATATAAAAGAAGTCTGGAATGCCTCTGGCAGGGGCGGTTCATTATATATATCTATATAGTAAAAGCAAAGAGATTGATCTGATTTTTTGAGATAAGAAATATGTACATAGGAAAACCAGTTCATTGCGTCAACCCTGGCGCAGCTACACGTACCAATGTATTGATACGAACACAGGACACACACGCACGTATGCGCGCACACGCACGCCGAACGCACAGAGCGTATTTTCTTGTTTAAATTAATTTTCTATATATATATATATATATATATATATATATATATATATATGTATATATATATATATATGTGTGTGGAAATGGCGAAAAGCTTATATACATATATATATATATATACATATATACATATATATATATATATATATATATATATATATATATAAATATCACCGTTAACTAAAAGTGTATATAAAATAAAACTTGATCGCCTTCCGAAGCGTTGGCGTTGGAAGAGTCTCGACAATTCTCACCGAGAGAGGAGAATTCTTATATACAGCGTTTAGCCAAAACTTTATATATATACATCTTGCTTGCGGTATATATATATATATATACCGCCTCGCATCCGAGAAAGGCCGCGCGCGTAAATATGAACAAACAGCGCTCGTTTTCACCGGCACCGTGTCTCAGCGTTCGGCGACATTACGCATATCGGCACGCATGACCAGGTATCTCACCATAGGTGTAATATGCACACACGCACGCACGCACGCGCGCGCGCGCGCACACACACACACACACACACACCACACGCACACGCACACGCACACGCACACGTGCGTGAGTGCGTGCGTGTGTGCGTACGACAAAAAGAAAAAAGAAAAAACATTCTGCACCCGCGTCGACACCGCGCGTGTGACACACACGCGCTGTGGATACAACGGTCAATTATACCTACACACATATAGTTCGCGCGCCGCGCCGATCGTTTGCGAAAGTTGCCCCGGCGCGACGTCAAGGCGTGGGCGATGATTTAACAGTGTGGGGTGGCCGATCCGTGCGCCCTGCATTTCTATATAAATATATAAGCGCGGATTCCTTGGTATATCGCGAAGAAGGCGCCTGCCTTCGGTCGCTTGCTGGTCGGTCGTTTTCTCTCTTTTTCTCGCTCTCTCTTTTTTCTCTTTTCTCTTTTCCCAAGATAGATACCTCTATTGTTAATGGGAGAGACAGGGAGAGAGAGAGAGAGAGAGAGAGAGAGAGAGAGAGAGAGAGAGAGAGAGAGAGAGAGAGAGAGAGAGAGAGAGAGAGAAAGAGAGATCTACTTAACGGCGCCAGAGCTACACGGAGATTTCGATGCTTATAGTAGTTAGTCAAGCGTGGAACAGTAGTAACGAGGCTTTCCTTTGTATTGATGTATACACTTGCCATACTGTGTACTTATAAACTTTTTGTTCGTTGTAAATTCTCCGGCATTAAACTCCTAGGCGGTCGTTAATTAAGACCATCATCGGTTTTAATTGATGTAAAGGTGATTGACTCTCGATCATCAGGTTGAGAATTTTGTTTGCCGCGAGATTTCGGCCTTTAAAGATAAAATCGAACGCCATAAATCAGTACCTTGTGTTGTATTTCAAGCTATATATCTATAATTGATATATATATATATATATATATATATATATATATATATATATATATACATATACATATATATACACATATAAATTTCAAATACTCTTATATAACATTAAAATAGAAAAATAAATTGATTTTGAAAAAGCTCCCTTTTACAAAGAAGGAAAAGAAATGAATTATTATATTAATTTTTATATTCCTTTTAGTTCGTATAAGACGAAAGAGTATCTCTAATACTTTTTAAAAGGAAATTAACGTCTTGATAGTCTGCCGAAGACGAATGCTCAAGAATTACGTTAAATCGATGAAATTATATAAAAATAATTCAGTACCGAATGAACATTTAAAATTGAAATTCCTCTCCAAGACTCGAAATAATTACAAAAAAATTATTTTAAGAATAATTTTGAGAATGCATGTCATACAGGTTACAAGTGGATGCTTGGACTAATCCGTCGCTTATGCTTTCAGTTGACATTCTTCTCAAATTAATTATTGTGAAAGTATTCTTTATGAGTCGAAAAAAAAAGTTGCTAGAAACTAAAAATGAAAAGGTAAAAAAATAATTTTCAAACAAAAACTATATATAACTTGATATTTTTGATAATGTAAATTTGATAAGTTCAAAAATGTATAGCTGCACAAAGAAGAGAAGGCAAGGAAATAATACTGAGTACAATTTATTGTGCAGCTTATATTATTATTAAATTTGTGGAGAAAATTTTGAAATAATTTATATGGCTTCGTTAATTCATTATCAGGATTTTTCGATTTTTTCGGGTCTGTACTCTCAAAAATCGTATTAAGAAGATCAAATTTTGATAGATCTTTACCTTTTGAAAAACAGAGTAATCCTTAGGACTCCAATAGATACTACCCTGTTTTATTTATCAATTGAAAGTCCTTTATTTTGTATTAATTTAAATAAATGAATAATAATTAAGTACTTTTTTTCATAGATTTTTTATATTTCATTTAAAAAACGTTTTATAACATTGCAACGCTTATGAATCATCGTTTCCATACAATTAAAACATACCGATCGCAATCAGTATAATCTATGTAATTAATTACCTGTATCTATATACATAAATAACTATATATATATATATATATATATATATATATATATATATATATATATATGTATATATACATATATTAGCAATCTAACATATTTAACGTTTCATCGAACCCGTCGACATTTTTGCACCATATTCAAGATTTGTCTAACAAACGCTACGTGCCGCATCGCGAGTCTCTTTCTCTCTCTCTCTCTTTCTCTAGGCGTAACTTACGAGAAAATGTCAACGCACATGCATGTTTCAACGGCATAACCTCATTAACAGCGACATAATTATAACACGTAGAATCAGGATTGATTTTATTTCATTCGCTTGTACATATAACATTGATGAGGGCATATAACATATATGTACGTTTGTTCTCCCAACTTATACATTGAACAGCCACGCCGTATTATCGGCAACTCTATATGATCAGGATTTATAAAATACAATCAAACCGAGTGACATGACGAAACTTCCCTTTTGATCGTCTATCTATTTAGGACGATTTGTGTGTGTGTGTGTGTGTGTGTGTGTGTGTGTGTGTGTGTGTGTGTGTGCGCGCGCGCAGGTGTGACGAGGCTCCAAGCGTTCTATACACGTGTACGGAAGAAGCGACGCCGGCACTTAGAATCAAATAGAGGGTGCAGCAAAGGGATCCTTTCCCGCGTGCCTGTTATATATACATGAGTTCGAATAATGAGAGGGGGAGAAAAATAGAAAAATATATCAATATTATATAATTAGATTGTGAGAAATTAAGAAAAAAACCTGTCAAATTAACGTTTCCTTAATATATATATCGGTACGATATGTGTATATGTAAACTTTAGGGTCCAGATGGCGAAAAATTTCTCGACTGTCATGCCCGGTCATGCCTAAATTAATCTCATATGCACATGACAATATGCTTTAGTGACGCGTGATTATACGAAACAAGAATAGATATTTTTGTTCTAATTTCGGGACTATCACCACATTCACGCGCGACAGTTAGAAAATCGATAAAATTATTTATAGGCTTCTTATACATATGTAATAATAATATATATAGGTTATAGAAACGAGCTTGGACCCTCTTGATCTTCAGGCCGTGACTCGCCATTGTTTTCCCTCCCTAACCTTTCAATCAGTTTTCATCGCACCGCTCGCGCTCATCGTGAAATCAGCTTTTTTCTTCAATCCCCTCCCCCTCTGTCCCTTTCTCGCAGTCGGAAAATCGTCCGTCGTCGGCAAATTAAAATAGAAAAGAAAAAGCAAAGACAAAATCGAAGCGAAGGCTATGCCCCGGCAAAATCCCGCCGACGCGTCCCCGTCGTCGCCCCCGTCTTCGCCGGCGCGAGCCCCGCCATCGGCCGACCCCCGTCGGAAGGCCAGGGTGAAATTCGAGGAGAGCGCGGCATCGCCGTCGGAGGGGAACGACTCGGCGAAGGTCTGCGCGAGGACGATCGGCGGTAAGGCGGCGTCGTCGTGGGAGGGCGCCAGCGGCGGCAGCAACCAGGCGGTGAGCGCGCAGCGGTGCCGGCGCGCCCGGCCCCGCAGCAGCCTCTTCGGCTCGGGCAGGCCCGAGATAAACTTCCAGACCGTCTACCAGATGTCGTACAAGAGGCCGAAGAGCGCGACCGCGGCGAAGCGCGTCGCCAGCAGCTTCACCCGGCTCAAGATCGTCAATTAGCCGTGTGTTATTATTAGTATTGTCGTTATTAATATTATTAGTGTGGCTGTCCTCGCGGACCGGAGGGACGAGAGCCCACGTGTTCGTCCCTGTGTATACATAATTTATACATATATTTGAGGAAAAATGATCCAGTGCACCGATGTAAACTTTTATAAATTTATACACTATAATAAAATTTTAGCTTATTTAGTGAGAAAAGTTTATTTAATCAATAAGTCATAGATTATTACTCGAGTTCTGATAAAATTCCTCGTAGCGATATGAACTGCTGTAATTTATTGGATCGACCGTGTGCGGTCGATCGTATGGACGCTCGTCATAATATCGTTGTTCCGCACGATAAACTGATTGTTTAACATTTAAATTGTGAAATGCTTTATTAGATGATTTTTTTCCAGATCGTTGGAAAAATTTAAGTATTTAAATATTATCAATATTTCGTTTGAAGATAATAATAATAAGATAAATCCAGAAGTTCGTCAGCTTATTAGAATTTTCATTTAAATTGTTTTGCTTGGTTATCTAATATGTAAAACACCCAAGCTTAAAAGTAAATGCTTTACTTTAGTATACCAATTTTAAATTATTACTTTGACAGAGAAAAAATGACTTAATTTTCATTTATATATATATATATATATATATATATATATATATATATATATATATGTTTTTTTTCTTAGTCTATTCTTTATGAACGGTGAGAATTCTTATTCAATCTTGGTTAATTCAGAATAATTCAGAGCCCCAGTTGGCATAACAGGAGCCTATTATTCAATCATTTAATTATACTTTTTCCCGCGCGCAATGAATCTCGTAAAAGCAACTTTATACATAAATATATAAAAATGTGTGTATATATACACATACGTACTAAATGATAATACGAGATCAGTTCTGTAATTACCGCGCGCCTACACACACACACACACACACACACACACACACACACACACACACACACACACACACAAAATACATAATTGTCAAGCCTCGTCACAAGGAACAACTTTAAATATATTTGTTTCAAAAGTTAATTTGCTTCTCATTGAGTTCTCTGCTTACGTTTATATATGTATGCACTATACCATTGGCGAACGGAAAAAGCGATTCTTTCGCATAATTAAACTCCCTTACAGAGGATATACTTCATTAACACATAATACATATATATATATATATATATATATATATATATATATATATATATATAAACAACACGTAATGAAATAACATCACAATATGATATGTTTTAAACGCTAACGAGAATTCTTACATACATAAAAATGTATAGGCTGTCAACCGTACAATGCTGTAATTATATTGTTTAGCGTACGTAATGGGGTTCGGAAAGTATTGTTTAGTTATATCGTTGTGACGATTGGCTATATTTATATACATACGGTTTCAGGATAAGGACTGTTTTGTAAGATGGACATGTACATAACAAGAATCTTGGTAAAAATGGAAAAACACTCCCTTTTTCATTTGCATTACGTCTATCGTATAGTTGTTCCCTTTTGAAAAACTGTACATTAGAAAGATCGGAAAAGTCCCGCCACCGCAACGCTACTTACATACGCGAATATGATATCTCGTACTTGACATCACGACCTGCACACACCGTGTGCAATTCGCCCCGCTTTTCGCCACAGCTCGCGCCGAAGGCGCGCATGCACATAGAATGCCCTCTGCAATCGGGAATTTAGCATAAATAGAAAAATACAGCGCCCGCGCTTGAGTTAATCACTTATGAGCTCGAGCGGATACCCGATTATATACTTCAATATCACTTAGCGGGCGCGAACGAGCGTCTTCTTTGCGGAGATTTCAACGCTGCCGCAAGCAACGAGGTCGACGGCTGCGGTTGTTTGTGTATGTGTGTGTGTGTGTGTGTGTGTAGGCGCGCGCATGTGTAATAGCTATTCGCGGATACGCAGAATATACATATATATATATATATATATATATATATATATATATATATATATATAGAATGAAATGTATAGGTGTTTGGATGTGCGCGGAAACGAGGGAGCACGATGACTCGACCTTATGAAATCCTTTATAATTGTATCTACGTGAGATGAAATTGGCAGGTTGATGTGGCGAACGTTTGATTAGAAGCCCAGAATTCATGCAATGCATTGTTCGGCTTTTTGTATGAATATGCGGATTAGGTTTTGTTAGAGCCGGTTAAAAGAACGCTATATCAAGATAATTACAACTAGATCGTATATAGACAAAGATTTTTGACGTGATATTATGAAATGACTTCTTATTCAAACGCTAAAATCATATATACGGCCTCCAGTTTCAATTTTTATTGCCGAAACAATTTCTAACTCTGATCGTAAATAAAGACGATCCCGCTGTAACTCGAATTTTTGCCTTGCAGATGAATCCATCAATTCATATTTTTAATGGGGACTATTTTTCAAGTAAACATTTCAAGCGATTGTTTTCTATTACTTTTTTCTTATTTTCAGTTGCAATATACGCCTCCATTCACGAGCTGCGTGCAACCTGTATTGATGAAAAATTAAAGTTGAAAGTCTCACCGTTCGGTTAATTTATTTTATTTCAGTTAAATTTGAATTACAATCTATTTCGTTCAAATAAGTTGTAGTTGAATTTGTTTACAATGGAACATTAAGTTGCCATCGTTTTCGTGAAAAATTGGAGTTAGTATATCGTCACTATTCAATATCTGATTTATAGATATAGAGTTACTGTTATCGCGTCCAATTTTTAAAGAAAATCATAATATTAAATTTTCGAAGAGAGACAACTTCGACTCTAATTTTACATGAAACAAAATTCCCAACTCAGCTGCTGAATGGAGACTGTGTCAATTCAAAACAAGAAGAAAGAAAGGTGAATGTATATACGAACATTCTTGATACGATTAGTATTGATTTAGCAAGTTCGTTTATAAACAATTATTTATTTTTACCTCATACAATATCCTAGAAATGACAGTATTATTTATATAATATATTCTCAAAATATTATACGAACGGTATGTGTTACAAATGAAAAATTATAGATTAAAACACCGCAGTTTTCTTTCCCGTACTGAAATTTCAACCTGTATAATTAATCTCATATTAATCTTTCTTTCCGAAATCTAAATCCTCCGAAGTTTATATGTGTGTGTGTGTGTGTGTGTGTGTGTGTGTGTGTGTGTGTGTGTGTGTGTGTGTGTGTGTGTGTGTGTGTGTGGTGGTGTGTGTGTGTGTGTGTGTGTGTGTGTGTGTGTGTGTGTGTGTGTGTGTGTGTGTGTGTGTGTGTGTATTTGCATATTTATATGTAAGCATCCAAGCATCAAGGCATCGTTTCCGAGATCTTTTCTCATCTTTACCGAAGCCCTGCTCTTCCGCTTATGGCTCTTACGCAATATTAACAGTGCGGTTGCCTAAAAAAACTTTTAAAACCAGTAATCCTCTCCCCCACCTGCCCAAAAGAAAGAGCCCGGCTCTTCGTATAATCAGCAACAATTATAACACCGCGCGTGGATATTGCGAGATTGGCGCCATTATACTCGCTACAACCCGCAAATGTACCGTCCTTTACAGAGCTCCGCGAAAACGAGCGCTCATACCGTGTCTGTGTATCTACAATTTCTGGTGTGCGCCGTACGTGCGCGGCGACACATTTAAACAATCCCGCGCGCCTACTTACGAGAGAACCCCCGGACGCCGCGGAGTTCCATTGTTCGCGTTCGCGCGGTATTCAAATGAGCCCGGCTCGGCGCGTCCGCGTCGCGGCGCTGTACAACTTCTCGCGCGCAAAACCAATGCATAATATATCGTGAATATTATAACTTGGACGCAATGTGCAAGAGCGCCAGCGACACATACAACATGGGTAAATACATACCGAGGCGCCGATATGGCGCACTGTATCGATGCGCCGCGGAGTCGCGCCGCTACATATTGCACAAAGTAAATTATATATATGTATATATTATAGGGCATTCTCTATTCGCCAAACCAATCCCCTCCCGTACAGCCCGGAATGTCAATTTTTAAGATATTAATTGGCGGGCTTAACATTTTTGTACGTTGGGCATGTATCGGCGTTTATGAACACTAGCACCGATTTTCATCAATTGCAGATAGACTCGTTACATCTATCCCTGACGATGTATTTGTGTTAATATTTGAGTATAGTACACGCATAAAATCTCGTAAAAATTTCGATCGCGACTGTAACCCGTTATTGTCACGGGACTCGAACGTCCGAAAATTAAAGTACCACCACCGTGAATTTACTAAATTTGTGACTTTGAATTTCTAATCATGAACGTTCCAAACGTCGTCATTCTGCATCATTAATTAATAAATTATATTTTAAATATTCATCAAATGGTTTTGTGTAGGCCATATCGTATAGAGGCGTTATATCTGCCATTATTCAAAATTATCGCGTGGAATTCAAAAGTAGACGTGTAACCGAAAATTTCTAAGCCCTAAATGAATTATTCATCTTGAACATTTACTTCGGACGTGATTATAGCTCGTCTGACAGAGAATACCCTGTATTGATGTATTGATTTATGGAACCTTGTGTAAGCAAGAGTGCTTTATATGTATATATGTTATACCAGGTTACACTGTGGGCAGTTGATGATTAAATTAATATTCCTTCCACTGTGTATTTTAGACTTGGATAATTGCGGGAAGTAATTATATATTTTTACGTGTTGGGGAAGCTCGTCGGCTCTTTCTCCGCATCGGCGTAACGGCCGAGGCCTTTCTTGCACCTAAGCGATATTTGGGCTCGCTATCTCTCAATACTATTAAATCGCTTATTTCAATTTATTACCTTTTCTCCTCGACTATATGCATCGGACGTTAAATTGACAACCATTTAAAAGCACGATAATTAACGGCGCGGGATTTTAGCGATTAGCTTTTTATTGATCCCTCACTCTCTTAAAAAATAAATTGGTGAAATTTTCGTCGAACTGCTTATACACAGCGATTTCGGTCATTTTCACCAATGAAGCATTGCTTGTCCACCGAGGATCAATAATTACTGGATCGATGCTGGATGTATCTATACTGAATCCAGCACCTAGGACAAATTCGATTGTTCAAGTTTTCGACACGTGCTGTAGAAATCCGTGTCTCAATTATAGTTATATATATATATATATATATATATATATATATATATATATATATATATATTACGAGACGAATGATAAAATTTTTATTCGATTCGTATACTGCAATGAATTTAATATATAATTTACACACACACACACACACACACACACACACCACGTAAGGTGCATTGAAAGTGCGAAGAAACTGACAAAAATGTTAAAAGTACCAAATTATAAATCTACATACATATATATGAAGACATCTTTTAAAATCACTGACGAAACGGTACAAAAAATTTCTCTAAAAATTGTTTTGGGCATGATATATCCATGCAGCTTACGTTTTTCTAGATTGTTTTCGACAGTGAAAGCAAATTTCATCGAACCCTGTCCAAGAAAAATAACCATTAGAAATTTAAAGAGAAAAATATAATCCTAAAAACCAACTTTGACAGCTTTTATATATTATATTATATATATAT
>JACCIC010000034.1:600000-982500 GCA_018907035.1 Sycobia sp. Sy_11 | reverse complement strand
TATTTTTCTTTTTATCTATATAATAATGCCTTTCAGATATATCTCATATAACATTGTTATTCTGAGATTTAATATAACAGCTCTCGATGTCCATTTTATAAGACAAGGGCATATTTGGATGATGGATTCTGTCCAGATTGAACGCGGTAATTGCCATTACTTCCGAAGTGAACCGAAAAATAACAGATTTGTATTTACGATGGTTACAAAATTTTAAATAAACTGAATATATAGTTTGTAGTCTGAGAGATTTGTAATGAATATCTGTAGTTTTAGTTCTGTATTCATTGAAATAATATAGAAAGTTAAGCTAAAGAGTTCTAATGAATTTATACCCACAAAGGTAGATTTTCCAAGCATAGTCGAGTTAATTTCAGCCATTTTTGCAGGTTTTGTAGCGAATGGAAGACTCATTTTGCCACGGTATGTAAATCCAATTGAACTTCGATCGATACTAATTATACAAAATTACACATTTGGGTGATTCATTAGAATTTTTTCACTTAAAACGTTATTCTTTGTTCGATTGCTGTGCTAAAAGTAGAGGATTTCACAAAATATAATTTACTATCCACATCATGTATGTGATTAAAAAAAAGTATGAACTAATTTGAAATTAATGAAGTACTATATATCTTGACAATGAGAAAATTTTAGGTCCCGGAACTTTACGGGGCCTGTTTTCAAGATGATCCGGATTTATTTAGCTCAATCTGGACCTAATCCATAATCGTGGCCTCTCCTTGTTAACATGAAACTGGCTGATTAAACTGAATGAACTTACTCCATCTCCGATCTGAAAGAGTATTGTTAAAGGTGCCTAGTGTAATAGCTATATATATATATATATATATATATATATATATATATATATATATGTATATGTATATATACCTGTAGCACGACCTTTTGCTTCGTTTAGATTACATCGTTCCTTCTTACTCTATTATATTGAATTAGATTCACAAATATATAAATACAGTAGAATTAAAGGGAGATTGACAATATTACTCATCAATTCATCTCAGGGGCAATTCTTTTTCGTGGTTTATTAATTCACTACGCACGATAGATTTCATCAGTCCGCGTACGTATCACCTCCCCAGAATCACTCTTTCTCTCTCTCAACGATGTTTAAAATACTCTATCGAGCATCCGTTGAAACTGAAGATAAACACTTAATGAACTCTTCGATTTCGATACCGATTACGATAAACACTTAATTTATTCGATTTCGATACCGATTACGATGAACGCTTAATGGAATGGCGCTCGCACTAACCGGTGCTTTGGGCTGAGGCTTTGCTTGGACGCTTTCTCATTCAATAATTGAAAGAGAGAGCTTCTTCCCCTCTTACCTCTTCTGATATCCATTGACGCAATTGGCGAAAGTACCTGTGTACGATCTTCGACTCGCGCATTATTTTTTTTCTCATCCTTATGCGGGTCTCCTTCTATTACACATACACTTAATACATGCATGTTTCAACGCTTTTCCACTCCACTCCAACCCATATAGACTCATATTACATTTTCATTTCGCGAAGGAATTCCTTACCGGGAAAATATTAATACAACGATAATACTCGCCGCATTATCTATTATCTATACATTAATTCTTATAATGTATACAAGATATAAATATATAACGCAGTGATAACTTCTTAATGATTATTTTGGATTGGCAAGGTAAAAAAAGTGGCCAGGAAGTTATTCTTTTTTGAAGACGTAATTTGTTCATCGCGAGCAAGGCTTCGTATAATTTAAAAATTACTATATAGTTTAAAAGCTTATAATGCAATCAATTGCATATGAATAAAAAGTCCTGGAATTTTATTTCAAATACTATATAATTACTCGAAACCAAACCTCTAAAAAATTAGAGAAATTACGATAGATAATATTCATACATCGTATATGTATATATACTAAAATTAAAACCTGGCTACAATTTTAATTATATTTTTGTCTAAAATTATGAATCATAATTAATCCACTTGAGAAAGCAGAAAAAAATTAGTATACACATAGGTCACCAGTTGGTCATAAAACAATTACATAT
Organism: Sycobia sp. Sy_11; assembly: GCA_018907035.1. Classification (NCBI taxonomy): domain Eukaryota; kingdom Metazoa; phylum Arthropoda; class Insecta; order Hymenoptera; family Epichrysomallidae; genus Sycobia; species Sycobia sp. Sy_11. The sequence goes on along the minus strand of JACCIC010000034.1, from coordinate 980,438 downwards.
ATAGACCGCCTGTTAGGCTCATCAGTAGAATCACAGGTTACCTTCTATACTTATATAAGGCGTACAAACCTGGTCAATTTTTAAATATCTACAAGCTACAAAAAGATATGCGTTTGATATGAGTCTACTCTATCTTAACTGTTTCAAAATTTCTATAGCAATCAAGAGTCTTACAAAATGAATTGATCTTCCCATTATCTCAACGCTTTTCAAATATAACATTGGCTCCGTACTACTCAAGCATATTTTAATGTATAATATTGTGATATATTTTTATTGTAAAAGCACTTAGCAAAGATATTAGGATATTATTTTTTGGCCATTGCAAAGAATTTTACTGAATTAATTGAATGAGAAGTAGAAGCTTAAAAACAATATATTATATAAAGTTCTCCGGTAAATAAAGTTCCGTCTTTAAGGGAAAGCCTATGAATTATTAACTCATTATTTTTTAATAAAGTTAAAAAAACATTAGACTTGTTTTAAACCAATATTTATTAAATTTTCCTTCCACATAATTTTTTTTTCTCGTAAAATCAACAATCAATTCACCAAAACTAGTATGTATAGAGAATTAATAGATTCAATATTTCAAAGGGATGAAATATCTTATTCTAAACATCAAGATTATATTCTAGAGCGATGTTAACAATTATTTTTTAATTACATGAAATTTCGTTCGAAATATAATATTGTGCATTGACTTCGGTTTCATCGACATAAGCTTTGAAATGTGGACATGGAGGAAGTACATGTTCGGCACAAAGAGTCTCGTCATATGCTGCACTGTTGAGTTTCCTTTACACTCTTTTATACGCTGCTAATTCTCCTTTTTCGAAGCAAAGTCAAAAATTCCAATCATAAAATTTTGATTTTCACGTATTGTAATCCGGCCAAATGCGTATTCTGTATTGCCAATATTACCATCCTCTTTTAATACACTCATTACTTGTTTCCTAAATTTATTTACTTCTAAATCCGATCTCAATCCCATTCCCACGTTCACCCACCGTTTATGAGCTCGATGAGCAACGACAATTGTCAATCTCGTGTGCCCCCTGGTCGTATCGCGAGACTCTGAAAAATGCGCTATCAAGCAATTCCCAAATTCGAAACACCCGAGAGATCATCCACCCAGTCAGTGACCACGGCGGATGTTGATCTGCATCCCTGATTTTTCCGAGGTATCGTTTAGCCGCTCTACAATGCGTCGATTGTGAGAAATTATAGTCGATTTTTCGTAAGCTGATTCTGTACGTTTTATATATACAAATGTAGAGAATGTATTATATAGGATAACTTAAGTAGATTAACTTGCCATAGTTATTTTTTTATCAATATTGCCTATCGTCATCTTATTTCTTATCGTCTCTTTCGCTAATTATTATTCCAATTATTACTATTACTATTAATAAAATCACACATAGTTTATAATGGTTCGACCATTCAAAACAATGAATTTGAGATAAATCAAAGCACAAATTTTATTTTATGCTAACGATACAAACTGCAACAATCACTCTCCAACATAATCTCGCATGCCACGCAATACATGTATATATGTATATATGTATGCATGTATTTATATATATATATATATCATGTATAAGCCAACAACATAAATGCGCAAGTAGTAACAGATTTATAGAGACAAACGTGAAACTCTCGAAGACTTATAGAAATCAGGCAGCTTAAATAGCAGTAATATGAATTTATTATTTAATCCAACTTTTTGTATTTTTAATAAAATTGAATATCGGATATAAATTTTTTATAATCTGTATTTAAATGATTTGTATAGTACTGTGTATATTCAAACTACTTATTTCACTACCGATTTTTTATTTAGTTGTTCTTACTCCATTATCTTTATATTATCAACATCTTTTGTGTGAGCAGTTTCTTTTATATGCATGCATAAAGCAGCTGTTGTGCATTTATTGGTTTTTATTATCACTCATATCTTTTCTTTTAATTTTTTTCCAGTTTTCCGTAAATGATATATATATATATATATATTTGAACGGACAGTTTTTTGACAATGTATTTTAGTTTTATTAAGCTTATGTATCTTATCCAGATCTCACATAATAATATCAATTAATTGGTTAATAATTTTCTAAATGATCGTAATATTGTGTTTTTTCATAGTACAGTGTACTTGGTTTACAGGTATAATGCAAGGAATTACAATAAACGTTTGGTTTCAATTTAACTCTATCCTATTTTTATTATTTTTAATTAATTAGATTAATAAACAAAATGATTTTATTTTTTATTCGTATTAAAGTCAATTGATTGAGTAGCAGGATCAGTAGGACTCGGCTTTTGGATACTATTAAATCTTATTTGATATAAACATTTCACGCCATTAATTGGATACGTATTAAAATAAAAATATTTTGATATAATTTTTTAAAATGCTTAATAATAATAATAATATGTATATTTCGCACACGTACACATTTTTTCAACGCTTTTTCTTTTTCTAAAAATCCATTACCCTACAAGAGACACGATAAATGTATTATATGGATTGAATCATGGTCACAGATTCTTATATAAAAAGACGTGTCTGTGCAAAGTAAACATAACTTATTCCAATCCTGTGCAGAAAACAACATTCGATTCTTGAATTTTTCTATCAGTTGCCCGCGAAACCTTTGCATTTCACCTTGGAAAAATGCACCGGCGGCGACGGCCACGTCGATGGCGACCGCGCCATTGTTATACAATCGAGCGCAACAATCGCGAACTCCCATCCATTATTCCGGTCACGTTAAATTGCAGACTTCGTGCGGTCGCGCCACCTTGCTTCAATCTTGTATATATATATTTATATATATACCCAATCGAAATCCCCCTCAGAAACAAAGTTCTCTATCGCAAAACATCCCCATGTGTGTGTTTATCTATATGTATATGTATGTATGTGTGTGTACACACACGCATTACAGCGGACTTTCTCGCGACGACGACGCGCGTCTTTTTCATTTCTTCTAGCCTTTTACGTCCGAGTGACACGTATAGGATATATGTTTATATATATAGTGAGAGAGGGGGGATTCGACATATTGGCTACGCGAGCGCGCGCGAAAGAACGATCACGAGCGAATTTCGAAATAGAAAACGCGTGAGCCGCGCGCTCTCTAACTATATATATATATATATATATATATATATATATATATATATATATATATATATACATCTATATAATACAGTGAAAACTCGGTATTCCGGAAGACTGTGGATGGCCGGGTGTAGAAAAAAAGGACGCCGCGGCGCACCGTGCCGGTCGGCGATGACGATGAGCGGTGAAACGAGTTCTATCGTTGATGCCGGTCCGGCGCGCAGCGGCTGCGAGCCCCTTCGCCCGTTTAGTATATATAAAACGTCGTGGAATTGAGAATTATCGGGCTCGGTGGAGTGAAAAATCACCGGACGGCTCTCTGTCGCCGGGCGGTTTGCACGCGTATCCAGTTATATAGCTTTGGTATTATATATATATATATATATATATATATATATATATATATATATATATACACGCATATATACACGCATCGGACGAAATTCCGATTTTCTCTCTCCCCTTTTCCCTTTCTCTGTATGTCTTTCTCCTGTCTCTTTTCTCCGAGGTCCAAGCAAGCATTTCACTTTTTCTCTGTGGCGACACTGTGTCCATATATGCCTTGTTTGCAGTTGTACTAAAAGATTCGTTCGAACATTGTTTTCTCTTTATGTGTGTGTGTATAATCGAAACGGTTTGTTTCTTTCTTGACCTTATAAGAATTTGTTGATTTATGGAAGAATTGTGAGGACACACACACACACACACATATTGGAAGAAAATTCGGGACGACCATCCGCGGCTTCCTGCAATTTTGATTTATGAACCACTGCTAAAAGTAATATATAAATAAATTTAATATACGGAATACGTGCATATTTCATAACGTTTACAATACACTACAACTTTACAATACACACTTTACTATAAATTTTCATTAGGAGAATATTGGTAGAATAGATAACGAAAATTCCCGATTCGAGTAAAAGAAAATAATTGTATCTGGATTTTTCAGTACATTGATTGTGAATTTAAAACATATATTCATAAATTATTCTCAAGCAAGGAATTAAATCCCAATCTACTTGTTAGTTAATGTTCTCAAAGTCAAGATTCTTAATAGATAAGGTTAAACAGCGAATACATGAAATCTACTCATGAAAATCGAATAAGCGAAATGTTAACCCGCTGAGCAAGGTAACTAAGATTTTGCTTAAAAATATATACATAAATATCATAATTTTTTTTATGTTATTTAACGTCGCTCTAATTATGTTTCTAAATGCCAGTGCTAATCAGCGGCGGGAGTCTACGATGTGTTTGTAAACAAAGCACATGTAAATTATTACAGCGGTGCTTGTGTCAATCGGCCAAGACCGGGATTCGAACTAGTTATCATAATGATAAATATTTTTTAAACCGAAGTATGAGAACATGTAAAAACCGTGCTGCAACTTTAAGCGAAGATTTTAATTTTTTTTCAATATTATTCATCTGAGTTCTCCTAGTCAGTTACAATGACCACCGCTCGCTAGTTGTCGATCTGCATTTTTGAATACCAGGATGGTGTCGATATTATTTATAGTACAGAGATAATGTCTTTTTAAAAATACTTTATAAAAATTTTATTCTTCTCAATTCATACAGATGAATTGAATAACTAAATTTTCTTAGGTTCCCGAAATTATTATAATTTGTCACTTATAATAAATATATTTTCACCTATTAATTTTCAGTGAACCTTTTTTACTTATGAAAAAATATACAAGTAGTATAGTTATTTATATATGGAAGAGTCTGAATTTCTTACTCACTAGATATTCATTTACACGATTCGAGAGTAAATGGACGTAAGAACTCAATAAGCATCGAATAAAAGAACAAAAGTATCGAAACAAAAGATTCAATTAATCGTTAAAACATCTAGCAGGTACGTAGTACAAAACTTTTTCCTGTTAGCAATTTTTAACAATACTTGATACGAGTCGATACAACTTTCTCAATTCCATTCTCCATATACAACTTTCATGCTCGTATGCACACTCCCAATTCCTGTTCTATAGGGACCAGTCAAGGAAGGAGAAGAAAAATAACCCGCTCTACGAGATTCGCATATACAGGATCTATTAGCTCTATGCATATAATCCTATTAGTTGGTATCCGCGACGCACGAGCGACGAAAGCTCAATCGCGACTTGACAAAGCAAAAGGGTCGAACTGTCTATCTATTTTATGTGGATACACGGACATCCTACGGTGAAAATCGCGCGCATTGTCCTCGGATCGCAAAAATCGCCGGTAGGCATCTCACGTACATTTGCGCATGCGGTCTGCCTGTTTTGAATATATATATGTATATGCACTTCGTGCTGTTTCGTTTACTCACTCCTACCCCCTCCCCGTCCATGACACATGAAAAAAGAACAAAAATATGCCGACTATTTCGACTCGTCGGCCAATGCGTGCTCGACGTACGAAATTTATAATATATACCGTTTTTTAAAAAATGAGCACTAATTATATACGTATATCCACTGCCCGTTGCCCATTTTCTTTATAGATAGGCAGGCGCATCTATATGTACCGCAAAACCAAGGCAGAGGAATGCGTGTAAATATATATATATATATATATATATATATATATATATATACACATGCACATACGATCGCTCATACAGGGCATTAAAAAAGTATCGGTCGGCCGTGCGAAAAAGCGGCTTTATATACATATGCAAGTAAGAACTCGAGGATTTTGAAGAGGGGACTTTACGTGCGCGAATAAGCCCGTTCGTCCGACCTTGACATACATACATACATACCTACATATATATATATATATATATATATATATATATATATATATATATATGTATATATTAAAACGCGGTAGCGATGAACTTTTATTACATTATACGCGCCGTATGTGTATATAGAATGTAATATACACGTGCACCGACGTGCACCATCATCGAATTTACCGCTATACCAGTGTAAATATAGAAGGGAACTACAATATATAACGTCGTCGATGTCTTATTGTACCCTATCTCATCTATTGCTTACTCGGCGGAGGGGAGGGGGGGCGGGAGACGCGTCGATGATGTACTGAAACCTCAGCCCGGTTAGTCTCATTCGGATGCTAATTTACCAAAAAGTAGGTCGTCGCTCTATATTTTTAAAAGAATATGTGGAATCTCTAGAAAATACACACGCACACATACACGGAGGATTTCAAACTGTCGCATGGATCTGAAATATAGAAGTGGACAGTTAACCTGATTTGTTGATTTTCTAATCACTATACATGACAATGGTCATTTGTTTTTAGAAATTTTGTAAAAAAATCAATTGATGTTAAAAATTTTTTCGATCATTTCAAATGGTTCATTCGACCAATTACTATTTTCCAATAATAAAAAAAGAAATGAGACTCTAGGTAATGGGAAAAACTAATTATTGAATTTAACCTTATCATAACTGTACGAGTTCCATTAAATTTTACACAATACCAGAGGCAAGTTCATTGTAAAATTGGCGAACTTCTACTCGATATACGCTATTATAAAATGAAATTTCGCGTACATGATATAGGCCATTGGGAGCACAATTATTATCTTCCATTGTCTTGCGCTGATGATATAGATAATTGCGAAGAAACGCGCTGCTCTCTCGTTTTCTTTTCTCGTGGACTGTATATTATATGCGTTATTACTTTGATTCCCTCATAATCGCTATCCCTATATTGATATTGGTATAGGTGACTTTTTTAAAATCGTGAATAAATTCAGGGAAGAATCATTGAAACTCAGACAGCAATGCCATATATTTTAGGTTATGATTGCCAAATCTAGTTTGAAGATATGCGTTCGCACAAGGTTCTCTAACGAAAAGACAAACGAATATTTACTACAATTCGAATACGAATTTAATACAGTCAATATGGGATTTTAATATGTCGTTACAACAGAAAGAGAGACAGTAATTTATAAAATAAGAACTTATTCGAATAATTGGAAATTAAGAATCGAATGACGAAATTTCTTAGTCACACCAGTAGTATAATATTCCTTTAATAGCGATTGGAGTTGAGGTCAGCTAATCGTTGACGCTACTTCCGTGTGCACGGTCAATTTCTGTTTGTAATCTGCTATTATATTACAAAATTCTCTCGTTAAAAACCTTTGTTTATTAATATATCCATATATTCTCCGCAAGAAAGTTGTTAGGATTAGTTTAAATTTGTGTATAGAATATGAATTTGACAATAACTTATTGTTCTTTAAATAAAGTATTTCTCTCTTAATGGCTTTATTGAAAGTATGCGTCATCGAAAGTCACTTCCCCTACAATTTTCCAAGCAGTTCGACTCCCCATATAGTTTAAAATCATTTATTCACATTTTTACAAGAATTCAACTTTTTTTACGAATAAAGCTGGCTGCATCGACCTGAACGGGTAAAAATTTAGAAAGAACCTTATACACACATTTTTTTCAGCTGATGGTAGCGAGCAGTGACCAGCGATCAGCGTCGCTAAAAATCTCGCACGTACGTTTTCATTCAGGATAATTGAAATCTCACGAGCGATGTGATTTAGTGCGTATTGGAATTTTCACCAGAGCTTCTTGGTCAGTGATCTCAAGAACTGAACAAAATTAAATGCAAAGAATCGGCATCTTTGCCATTTTGAATTTTATAATTTTAACAATACCGCACACCGTAACTATATGTCTGATTCCAAAAATCTAAAGAATTTATACTTGACTTTTATTTTTTCATTTTAAAAAATTATCCTCTTGAAAAAAATAATAACTGATAACGCCATGGAGCCTTGATATGACAGGTTTTAAACAAAAATTAATATACTTCAAGACAATTAAAGCATCGATATTCGGCTGTGAATATCTTCTATGATGCATGTGCCTGCGAATGCGATTGGGAAAAAATCCAACAAAAACTACATCGGAATGCCGACGTAATGAAAATGTATATAAGTTTCGCGCGCGCGCGCGCGTGCGCGCGTGTGTGTGTGTGTATGTGTATGGGTGCGTGGGGAGACGCCGAGTCGCGGGAGGCGCGATGATAATACCGTAATCCCTCGAATCGTACCGTTACGTGCCGCGTGCCTCGGCCATATTCCGGCTAAATAGCTTCGGGATAAATTGCCGCCGGCGCTGATGCAGCGCTGGAATCGCAACGCTTTATATATATATATATATATATATATATATATATATATATACACGTATAAATCGGGAGAAAACGGCGCAGGTGCGCTCCCCCTTCGCAGGGGGCCTTGAATGTTACCGATGCGGAATCGCCGACGTATAGGAAGGCCCAGTGCTACGCTGTGGCCGATTTTCCAAACTCCGATGCTGGATTTCGAAAATGGAAGTCCGACTCGCAATGCTAAATTTCTACTATGTTTATACATATCTTGTTAGTCTTTGAAAGCTTCTATAGCACCGGATTTTCGCCTCGTTCATTGGAGTAATCTATATCTCGCAGTGCATTGCTTTTCCCTAATTAAAATTGAATTAAACAAATCGAACGTCAAGTTAATCCATCGATCTATCCAAACGAATCGATTTTTCAGCAATTTACATCAATCTCACAATCCATTATATTAAATTTATTTAGGAAAAAAATTAGAAAAATAATCCAACATTATTGTAATGAAGGGCAGAAAATAATTAAATAATAAAATAATTAAAATAATAAAAAACGACGTTTTTCTCAATTTTGAGATAAATTTAACCTCGTGTATTTTGAGATTAGAAAAGACTGCTTAAAAGCCGTCCGCGTTCAAGCGATAACGTGTGAATGCAATAAATCATTCCTCATAATTCCCGTCATTTTCGATTGAAAGCTTATATTTGCCATGCTATTTTAGAATTAAATGCTTTGCGCTAACAGATACGTTATATCCAGAATCAGGCAAGGGAAAATCGTACTTTAGAGTTACGTTGTTAGTTGCAAGTTCAGTACACTTATTCGCCTAAATAGTAGTTAAGTCATTAGCAAATCATATATCATTAATTTAATACGTAAGTTTGTTATAGCCAAAATTAAGACGTTCTACATTGTAAAAAGGCATTCATAATATTTTTTTAGATGATACAAATTAGCCTACTTAAATTAAACAGTTCAATCATCGACAATTATTTAACAATTTTCTTAAATATTTCCAAGAATCCGTTTATACGTATATGGGATCAGCCATAAACATTTCTTTTCAATAATTAAGGATATGTGTATACGTAAGAGACGTTCTAAAACTACCTCTGATTACAAATACAAAAGTTTTGCGTTGCAAAAGTCAAAACTGCTTATTTATGTAACATTTTAATTAATAATAATAATAATAATAATAATAGTAATAATAATAATATACCATTCCAGCACATTCATTTTTTCCAGTTTTTTTATTACATTCTGTTTATGTGAAAGTATAAATATCAAATTTATTCATAGCTTTGCCCAGATATTTTGTAAATATTTCTCAAATAAAGATTCAATTCATAAATGCATGCGACTTTCTTATGCAAAATTTTAAAAATTCTGCCGATTTTCTAGCACGGGCGACCAATCACAACTGTCAACTCATAAACGAAATTAAAATGACGCTTGTGCGCGTTCTCGCACAGACACGCACGCACACACACACGTGCACGATTTGAAAACGACTTGAAAAATTAAATAAACCTTAAAGACAGAATTTTCAATTGCATAAGTATGCGTATATATATATATATATATATATATATATATATATATAATCTGCGTGTATGACCGAAGTTTGCGCAACACTTGTTAGAAAGCTCTTTCAAGAAAAATCGGCACGAAACCCGTTGGTGCGCTAACCAATCACTAATGCGGAGAGAGAGAGAGAGAAAGGTATGGAAAAACAAAGCATAAAAAGGATATTTTGGTCATTTTTTCCCCGCAATATGATTTACGCACACATACACACACAAAGAGAGAGAGAGAGAGAGAGAGAGAGAGAGAGAGAGAGACGTGCGTATAAATCTAAATGTTAAACAAAGAATTAGTGTACCAATACACTTATTATTACCCTTTAAAATCGTTTGCGAGCCGCCCTTCAAAGTGAAAACTCACCATCCGGAAAATTTGCGCCCGTTCCCCGAAGTGCGCGACGTTATTTCCGGCCTTGTATGCAGAAAAGTATAATATATAAGCGTGTTGAAAAGTCGCGCACCACGCTCTCGCCAAACGGGTATTCTAACGTTTGCCCTTTCATCCTATCTTGCTCTCCCTCTCCTCATTCGCGCTTACAGTAGCCTTTGGCTACGCTCTATCGCTTCACGTTATATATATACTAGAATAACTCTACGACAGAGGAAAGGAAATCATCACGGCGATGGAAAACTAACGAGCCTGTGCGCAAATATCATAACGTTTTTATGTCGAGAGAGCGGCTGAGGAGAAGAATTCGATTTTTTTTTCACCTGTCGCGGAATATCAGTGGTTCCCAGTGGGGCTCCGTAGGTACCTCCGATGACTAGGGAGAGACGGGGGATTGTGAGCTCGGCGAATTCATGCACGTAGATGCCGATTCCTTTTTGTCCTGATGGTGAATCATCGCGTTTCTAGAGTCAGTTATTTTTTTTATACCGTCGACTATAATCAGAGACTTTTGAGGCTGAGTATCGAGAAAAAGGCACGCGTACAAAAAGCTGCTGAGGAAATTGAGTTACCAGCGGGGGATAATAGAATTCTATTCTTTTTCTTTGTGAATTTTGCAGAAAATTCGCAATATCTTCATGCATATATATATAGATTTATGAGTTGATTTTGTTAGCCGTATATCTAACCTCATGCTATACGGTAATATGTTGTTCGTTTAAAAAAACATTTTATCGTCTCGCCAATTTATTTAGTAATTAGAAATTGCACCGATATGTAGTGTATATTGCATATGTACAATTTGTGATTCAACAAAAACAGTCAAATTTAATTTGTTCACCATTCGCATTGGGGAATCGAGGCCTTTTTTCCCCTTAATCTGTTGTTTTGATCTGTAGCATTCGTATAACGTAAGAAAATATTCGGAAAAAAGTCACTTCCTTATGGGGCTATATATATATTTAAATAAATAGGGTCTCTGCAACTGCGCCAGTCGAGAAAAGCCGTTGTACTACTTCAGACCGCAGTGAGAGTGTTATAGATAAAAAAAAAATTAAAGAAAAGCAAAAAAGCCACCAACTAAAATATATAAAAACGTATTGCGTATATATATATATATATATATATATATATATATATATATATATATGTATACTTTTTTCGCATTAATGCTAATAAATGTATATATATATATATATAGAGTATTATATAATGTTTAATCTCCGCGTGGTCTATCCAAACTGATAATTTGCCGTTATTACCAACAATGAGCGCGCGCATAAAGTATCATTGCAAGTGATTTCTTCATAAAGAGCGCTAAGCATTTTTTTTCAATTCGCTCGCCAGATTATTACTATGCACACACACACACACACACACACACACACACACACACACACACACACACACAATATGTTGGATCAGATCATCGGTATAATATACATAATTTCTCTGTCGTTGCCTATTATTGCAAATGCGCTTTTGCGCCCGGCATAATTATTATATACATCACGGGCAATTATATGTTTACTTGTGTTTTGCAAAAATAAAAATTTATATTATTACATGAATTACTTAACGCGAAAAGGAATAATTAAGCGCGGACACCGGCGATAAAAATTATCCGCCTCGCCATTAAAAATCTCAACGACTTTTGTCCATTATAACTCTTTCTTTTGCAATCCATTCAAATAACGCGCGACACGAAAACCGTTGCATAATAAAGAGTGATAAAAACTATTTTCGACCGAACGCCATTCGGCGGGATTGGATAGATTATAGTTTGTGTTAAGAAAAAAAAATTGTAATCTTTGAACTATCAAGCCGAGCGAGAAAAGGGTGGGGGAAGGGAGAAATTTAAAAGCTTTTGGACGGTTATTAACTCGAGCGCGTTGTAGAATCATCCATCATATATGTTTTTGAATTTCAATATTCTATATATACAAACTGGGGTTATTTTTCGGGGCTCATTATTTTACTTTTTTCCGCCCTCCATCAACGAACAGCGATTTGCTTTAGATATATATACGTACGAGATAGCCTATATCATAGGATTCCTCGAAATTCTCGCATTCTTTGCACTATTGTGCGCGAGCGCGCGGCGCATCGGATCATCGGTGCGAACAACTCATCTTCTCCGTCGCTTTCTGCATCGATTAATGTTATATGATGAACGATCTATCTAAAATTCATCTTCCGAGAAGGCCTTCTCCGAAAATGCAAATCCATATATGTGTATATATATATATATATATATATATATATATATATATATATATAGTGCGTGTATAATATAATATAATATCAAAAAAAAATTCTTTTCTCTTGATATATAATGGTTATGCTACAGGGAGGCAGAATGGTATGGCAAAAGGTATATTTTAAAATTTCACGGGCCCAATGCCGCGCATACCTCATAAAATATTCGTTTTTCGACTTGCACGGTCGCATTGTTCTCCTAAAATTAAGGGAACAAAAAATCTATGCCTTCAAAAGAACGGTTCTGAAAATTTCAGTTAAATCGCTCCCTCGAAAATCTTGATCTGTGTTCTCGCACGAAATTCAAAACTGTCGCTTTATTATAAAAGGCGATTATAAATTCATCAAATATTCGTTATTAATACCGTCGAAGTTTCTTCTTTGTGAATAGGAAATTAAAAATAATATTCTCGACATGGTACGAAATTGCTGTTTGGCGATAGAGATTTTATACGATGTCGAGCCGAGCGTTACATAATCACTATCTATATATCTGCAAACTCTACAGACTTAGTTTAAACAAAGGAATATAGAATATATTCGAGGATTGGTAAAAGTGCGAGAATAAAATCGCCACGATTAATCCGTGTTTCTCATACTGCTAATGCTGCGCGATGTACAATGTTATATCTATTGAGATCGTCAGAAGAACGGCCCGTCCGTACAGACTTGTCTGCTTCTACTTCAGCACTATTCTAGGATAGTCTGTATGACGTAAAAAATGAATCGCCACTTAGCGGCGCACGTGCGTTTTCCTTCAACACTGATGACTTATTCGGAACTTTATGTTTCAATTAGAAAAAACGTAATCTAAAAGTAAATTTTGTCCTGTATAATACAATCGTTACAAAAATTATGTGTTTGATGAGTATTGTGCCTAATGAAAAAAAGTATATGTAACGAATCTGTGGAAAATAATAATGATAATCTGAGTACTTATAATACAATTATAGATTTTGGGAATATAATTAACCAAAGCTTCCGATCTTATTGCTGAACATTTTTAAAATCGTACCCATTAAATTGTAATTATATCAAAAGATATATAACATTTCATGTTTTTTAAAATTATTTCTTGGAAAAATTAAGTACTAATAGGAAAATTTTTTGAAAAGTTTTTGATCGATACTCTCATAATACACCATATCAATTAGTTAAAAAACTATTTAATTACCACTGTTCTATATAGAAGTATTTTATTGAACGCTAAGTGTGAAAGTCTTGGAAACGAAAACTAGTATTGACAAGGCTTTAAAAAACCTAACGGAATTCGAATAAAAATTTAATTAAGAAGAGTATTACATTAATTTTTATCTATATTATTGAAATATATCATTAATAAAGGAAAAAAATTTATTATTATAGCATATTTTTGACTCGGGCTTCATGCACGAACCAACATGATTCTCGGACATGATACAAAATTTAGTACTCGCTCTTTATATTGGCGATTAATAATTCACTCAATCTTAGGAAAGGATCGATTTAATCTTTAACGAAGTACCAATCCATTGACTCTAGGTGCTGATCCAATTATGAAAGAGTGAAAAATTACTCTCTAGGAATGACTAGACGGTGTCGTCAGTTCAACAATTTTATGGGCCACGCATCAGAGGCCACTGAGACGCGTGGCTAATTATGCGATTAAAAAAAAAAAAAAAAAAAAAAAAAAAAATAGTGCATCACTACACCATTGCACCCGGGATACCTGCATATGAAGCGAAACTAATACGCACCGCGGGCCCTCATTATGTACAAATCCATACTTTCGAACGCTTATATCATCCTCGCGGCCGCTCGAAAAATTGCGTAACGCGCTCGCGCGCAGAGCCGCCTCTATCGCCCGAGTCCGAAATAATACCCTCGATCCGTCGGAAGGGGAAACAATGAGGCGTCGCCGTCGCGGGGGCGTGAGTCTGGTATGAGTTCCGTGCGGGTGGCCAGGCCCTCTACGCTCGCCGAGAGATCAAGGCGGGGTCCACTTTCCACATTACCCCGTTCGTCTTGGTAATGCATCGAGAGCGAGTGATCTCCCTACGCTCCGTGATGCGTATATGCGTGTGTGCGCGCGTGCTCTATTTCTCTCTCTCTCTCTCTCTCTCTCTCTCTCTCTCTCTCTCTCTCTCTCCCCGCCCATGCATTCGCGTATGCACATCTATCTGTGCGTACGTATGCAATCTCAGGGCGGTCTATAAAACGAAAATGTAACAGCCCGGGGGAAGAATTTATCCGACGGCCCCATCTGCCCTGCGCTGCGCGCTGCGCCGCGGCCCGTGAAATCAAAACACGATATCGTAACCGCCCTTCGTTTTATACATACATACATACATACATACGTGTATATATATATATATATATATATATATATATATATATATATATAACACTCGAAAGGACACCGATATAGATATACGCCCCAGATCGCACGACGATGACGCAGAGCCGCGAGCAGCGTTGATTTCGACGCCCCCTCCCCCCCACCAATCTCGCTGCCTCTTTCCTGCTACATATGCATCGTTATTCGTACATTTCGTGTTTTTCTCTTTATACGGTTTAACATTCGTGCATCGCATAACCGCGGATGCATCCCCTCCCCGGTTTCCGGGAGCTCCGCGAAATTTCACGGGCCAGCGCTGATCCGTCTCTCCGTCGATGGGAGGAGCTGCCATCGGGAGAAACAGCAATAGTCGATCGCTCCAACTTTGCAATCCTCGTCGGCGTTGTACGGAACGAAGATTGGCAACTTTTATTTATATTATATATATATATATATATATATATATATATATATATATATACATATAATATAGATAAACAGGTTTTACTGTCGAAATTTCAAACAAATTGATAAAGTTTCCTAAAACATTATTGCACGCCGATCAATTGGAATGATATGCCGCAATTTCCAGAAAAATACGCGTTTAACGATTTAACGATATATATTTCAGAGCTGACATACGTCATAAGGTAGCTTTAATTTACTATACCGGTACCTGTACAATTGGTTGATTAAGTTTATGAGATTACGTTTCTCAATCTTTCTAGTTGATTTCAAGCCCACCAATTGCTTTTAGTGTCATCGACGGAAAAATTAGATAATGGAAATCAATATTTGTATAATATCTAAAGTTGAAACAAGACTACATTATATGATTTATATCTTTGCAGACTTTATGATTTTTTAATAAACTTTAAGCGAATTTATAGAGATCATTTAAAAATAAAGAAATATATCTCTTCAACGATTATTCGGAATGTACACGAATAATTTGTCACGTTTCTAAGGAAATTTAACAGAAATATACTGCCAATCAGATCGTAGGTAAATACTTTTTCGAAAAAAATGATATTTTAAGCCGAAAAGGTTTAGAGATTCAGTAGTTGAATAGAGTAAATATCTTTAGCTTAGGCAGATACCTTCGAATAAATTTATATTCGACTAAAGAAAATATATAAATTTTTTCATACTTATTTATAGTGGACTATACATATATATTTTCGTTAAGCTTCTATATGGTAACATATTACTCTTAAAAATAAAAGTCGTTTCTTTTTTATCTTTCAAATGTCAAGGTGAGCTTATACCGCTGGCAAGACCTCCCGATTATTGAATGCAGGATAATTTAGAGCATTCTTATCAGGCGAAGCGTATTATACGTGCGCGCGACTTAAAAATTTGAGATCCGCGACATTTATTGCCGCAAATAATGAACGGTTCTCACGGTTACATTAGTAAGCACGAAGGAATGCAGACTATACATATATATATATATATATATATATATATATATATATATATATATATATATGTTTGGTGTTTGAAAAAAAGTTATAATAGGCAGTTGCGAACTAGTTTCAAGTTTGGCCCACTGCGATTATATGGCAAAATATTCTAAACATAGAGATACACACCGAAGCATTATATACATATGAATTTTTATGAAAATTCGCAGGCAAAACAATAGGAAGAAAGTATAAGACAGTGAGAGAAAGATATTTAATCTCACTTAATTATCCTTTAGTTTTGCACTTTTAACGAGTGTATTATTAAACTAGCAAGGAGAGAGAAAGCACGTGTGAATATATATCTATATAAAATTTGTGGCCTCAAAAGCGCATTAAAGTGCATCGGATGTTGAATGGGAGAAACGTAATGTATATGCGTATGTATGTATAATAATAAGAATCAGTGCGGCCCATCTTGGGAACATCAGCATCATCAGCTCTCCGGATTCTGATATGCGAGGAGAAAGGTCGGACGAAATTTTTCGAATCCGGAAACGCGAGCCGCGCGGTGCCGCATCAGCTCGTAGAAATCGCAAATCGAATTTTTTTATGCGCCTCACGCAGTCCCGCGCCGCGGTCCTCGATTAAAAAGATGTGTGTCAAGGATGCGTGACACGGTTTCCTTTATATATATATATATTATATCTTCTCAAATTTCACACGAGCGCGGCTCTCTTGCAGGAAGTATAAATAAATAAATAAATAAATAATATATATATATATATATATATATATATATATATATACGTATGTGAAAGTGCACGCGCACTACACCTGCCATTTCGCATAATTCTTAAAAGGCGCTTTATGCTCAAGCGCGCTATTTTCAGGTCGACTGTCCTTTAATAATGCACAAATCTGCTGCTTCCCGCCACCCACTCTTGCCTGTAATTAATGCAGCATTTTGGATTCAGAATGCGACTTGCCACCCTTCTCCCCTGCCGAGCGCGGATTTGCGCTGTTATTGCATATTATAACGTCATTAGCGCTCCCCTTATATGTAATCCGATGACCGCAACGCGGTTTACACGTGACGACATATAGAGCCAAGGATTTATTTGATATTTAATTTCTTTTAAAGAATCAAAGTTTCTTGAAAAGATTTAAGTATAGAATAGGCGCAATCCTACATTAAATTATATACCTTGAAACCGATGCGCTGCTCCGTGTAAAAATGATTATATACTATACATATAATATACGTATTCCGCAGTTTCGAAAATGTCGAATCCAATTGCATATTCTTATTTGCTATTACTCTTAACTTTATCAGAAACATATATATATATATATATATATATATATATATATATATATATATATATATATATATATAAGGAAGCTCTAAATGATAAGCTAATATGTATAGAAACCGGTTTCTTCGTAAAATTTAGCCGAATTTACCCAAAATTGAACGTATTCTCATGAATATTGAAATTTCAAGGTGAGATGCTTTTTATATTCATGATAACGAACGGGACCACTCTATACAAAAAAAGGAAAGAAAAAAATCTCACCGTTTTCCTTTTCCTGCATTAAAAACTGGCAAAACCAGGATTGTATATCCTTCCACGGTAAATCCGTAGTGTATATATATATATATATATATATATATATATATATATATATATATATCGGAAGCAAAAGATAAGGAGAGAAGGAAAACGAGTAAAGCTTGTTCGCGCGAGAGGAGCGCAACAAGTGCGCCTTTTAAAAAGGCTTCCGCGCGTTTCCGGCAATTTCCTAAGAATGCCTATTAATACTTTTGAGTGGCGGGGAGGTGAAGGAGGTTAAATACACCGTACTACTATACATCACTGTACTGTTTCTTTTCGCTGATGCATACAGAGTCGGAATATTATGTATAGTTGTGTTAGGTAGGATATTTCATAAGTTTCGAACGGTAAAAATGCATAACAGGACGAATTATATAACGAAATCGAGGTATAATTTACTTCGTAGACGGAAAAATAGTACTAATACGAACATACAGAGATATAGTGATAATATAGATGATTTATCCAATTGATCAAAATTTTAGTAATGTTTACAAATAAAAATTTTATTCCAACAGTAATCATAAATAAAATAAGCTTTTTAAAGTAAGCCAAGATTATCTAAGCATTTTTTTAGGAGCTGCGCGAGTTCAAATGATTTACCTAGATTACACGTGTATATTATATGCGCATATTATTTGAGGCATTCCGGTCACATAAAACTGTATTAATGAATTTCTTGTCCGTTGGGCCGTGCGAAGCAGCAGATAGGTGTAAAGGCTTTAGCGTTATTGTCGAGGAGTATTTTAATAGATTTAACAGAAAAATGATATCAGAAATAAGTAAGAAATTTGGACCAGATTAAACGAGGTAGCTTTGTTTATCTTTAAAATGACCATTGCAATGTCTTAAGATCTAAATCCTTACCATTCGTAAGATATGGTACTTTTCTATTCGAAATTTATACTTTTCGCGTAATGAAATTAGTTCGCGATTTTTTTTTGTAATGAAAAACCTCCTTATTGTTGATACTGGATTTGAGGAAAGAATATCATGTTCAGTAAAGACATGCCGATCAACCAATGCTCGTAAATACGTTGTTTTTCAGTTATTGTCAATTGTGAAGTTTGGCTCTCGTTGACTCGCCTCAACGGGTGCGATTTGGGTGTTTCCTTATTCAACCCTTTAACTTCTTTTCACAGAGGACCTGATTTTTTCCGATAATAACTATAAGAAACCCTATATTTGAAGACGTTAAAGTATTGTTCTTTCTTCGAATTCAATGCAAAAATTGGAGAGTTTCATTAACAAAATTTCTTCGACTGCACAATTTATCCACTTTAATCGTTAAATTATACTTTAGGATCTGCCATAACTCGTAAATGGCTCAACGTTACATCTTAAAACTTTACAAATTATATTTCGAAGATAATCGGAGGTACCTCTGCTAATCTGGATGAAAACCGTCACCCATTTGTAATGTTCTCTCCTATTTTAAGTGTAATATTTTAACTAAAATTAAAAATCTCAATTCTTGTAATTTATAAAATGAACTAACTTATAATTTATTCCATAATGAATATATGTTTGAAAAATTAAAAAATTAAAATTTGTAAATTAATTTTGTTTTACAGTAATCCGATTATTTTCAGAAACGGAAAATACAGAATCTGATGGACATTAAAATGTTGAAACAAATTTTTATTCGTAATTTATATTAATGTATTATAATTAAAAATTATCTAAATTTAATGGAGAAATAATTACAAAGGAATTTAAGAAGGCAATGAAAAAAGTAATTTACGCAATATATTACCCAACGGGCTCATCACATTCCTATGAGAAAAAAGGTTATCCATCGACTTCCTGATAAGCCTAGCGAGTAACCTAGGATGAAACTTATCTTTTTACTTATCTTAAATTCCTTTATAATTTTTGTTCAATGAAATTTAACAGATTTCTATTTATAATTCATTAATATAAATCGATAATAAAAAGGTTGTACTAACAATTTAAAGGTCATCAGATTCTGCATCTAGTTTTTCGAAATTATCGGACGCTCATCAAACAAAATTAATTGTCAAATTTAAAATCTCGTCAATTTAGATTGTTTTGCTAAATTTTATGTTATATTCGTCTTCATTCCTTACTTTTATTATAGATTCTTCTTTTATAAACGAATGCACAGTGAGTGATTATGGATTTAAGAGTATATTTTATAACTTTTTTTATACTGTTTTGCTAATCATATTTATATGTATGCTCTAAAGAAAATACATTAGTTCGATTTATAATGAGAATCATTTATAATTGTAAAAATAATAAACTTTTTTTGAATTTGCCCAGCTTATTATATTTTTTTATTCTTATAATTATAAGCCGGTCATTTGTCCTGCCTGTAAAGAATATAATTTAATTAGATTGAATGTAATTCATCATAAAATTTTACATTTTATCTCTCATGAATCTCTTGTTCATAGCGCACTAAGTTGGGCTCATTACCAGTCCAGTTTTTAAATATTATAATATTTTGTACTACGATACAATGTACATTCATATGTACTAATAAATAAATAACTTCACTTATTATTAAAACATTTTTTATGGGATTTTAGAAAGTTACATGACTAGTCTTACACGAGGAAATATATATCTTCCATTCTTGAATAAGTGGTTTCCGTATGTCATTGAATAATTTTAAGCCCCAATTCAAATTGTTCTTAGGCCATTCGTTTTTGTTTTTTTTTAATGTTATAAATTGAAATATATACAATGAAAATCTAGTTGTAAATCGTTTTTTATTTCAGATGTTAGTGAAATTTCTTTACGTTTCTAGTCTTTAATTAGTAAATAACGTACTTTTAATAGAGTCATCAAAATATGAGATTGAAATTTCAAAAACAAAAAAAGCTGTTGAAATAATTTATGGCAATTATTTTCAATAAAAATTTGCGAGAAACCGCGTGCTCTGCAAATATAAAAGTATAATGTACAAATCTCTTTTGGACAACTCAACTTTGTAACATCAGATTATCCACGTGTATAATATTCCTTCTCTCTTCCTCTCTCACTGTCTCTATGCAAAGATAAATGCAATGTCCGAAAATGTCGAAACTTAGTTTAAAAGTGTTTATATATATATGTGTGTGTGTACCGTGCGGTAACGCACGCGGGCAGCATATCCGATTGTCCTCCTTCAACACTAACCCGGCGTTTTTTCTCGTATACTTGCAGATGAGACCACCGAGGAGATTATACCGAGCGTGATGCCGCTCCAAACCGATTTCGTTGCTGCTACCGTTGCGAAACCCACCAGCGAGGAGCCACCGCTGCCGCCGACGACGACGACGACCCCAACGCCGACGACGACGCCGTTCCTACCGCCGGCGCCGCTGCCGCTGCTCGAGGCGAAGTCGCCGAGCGAGGCCAAGAAGAAGCAGATAGCGGAACTGAAGCCGAAGCCCGAGCCGAAGTACCAAAAGGTCGCGCTTACGAAGGAGTCGAGGATTGCCAACGAGCCGGAAGCGACGACCATGGACGCGGGCCCGACGACCATGGAGGACGACGCGACCACGATGACGATGACGACGTCGACGACGCCAAGTACGACGACCACGACGACGAGCACGACGACGCCCGCGGCCACGACCACCACCACCGCCGAATCGACGACGATGTCGACGACGACCACAGGGGCGACGGAGCCGCAGACGGAGTCGGAGGAAACGACGATGATGCCGACGACGATGACGACGACCACGACGTCCACGACGACCACGACGACCGCGACGACCCCGACGACGACGGAGGAAACGATGCCCACGACGACGCCGACCGAAGCCGCCATCACCACTACCACCACCACCACAACCACGACCGCACCGGAATCCGAGCAGGAGTCGGAAGAAACGACGTCAACGCCGATGATGACCACCACGACGACCACGACCGAGGTAGCGAAAGACGACGCGGAGGAGCAGGCCGCGACTATGACGACAATGACGACGACGACGACGGCAACGCCGATGATCGCGTCGCCCGAGAGCATGCAGTCGAGGGGCAGAGCGCTCAACGTCTCCGCGCCCGAGCTCACCAACAATCTCAACTCGAACGTTACCGATCTCAGTGACGTCAGCATGGACGACGAGGACAAGGAGGTCGAAGGTATGGGTGCGATGGGTACCCCGGAGAAGAAAGATCGGCAAGGGGGCGGGCGGCTCGCCAGGCCGATACGCGCTTTATGATATAAATAGACTTTTTCTTTTTTACACTCCCAGTCGATTCCGTCCGGGGCCTGGCTTATATACATACATACATACATACATGTGTCTATATATACATATACATTTATATATATATATATATATATATATATATATATATATATATATATACATATATACATACACACGTACACGATGAATTATTCAGATACGTCGTGGCGTATTTTTTTGACCCCTGCTTCTTTTTTGTCGGCGCGGCGGAGGAATGCGACAAGGCTAAAAGAAACGCGCAGTATCCGCACTGATCGTTCGCAAAGATAGCACCGAAATATATATGTATATATATATATATATATATATATATATATATATATAATATAATATAATGCTGCTTTAGAAAATAGCCAACATACATATTGGATATCATTATAAATATAATATTATAATAGTAATAATAATTAGCCCTTACATCCACAGAGTGCAATATGAAATTATAACTTACTATATCGATGTTTAATTTTCAAGGATAGACTGTGTCTAATCAAAAAGTCAAACTATTGTTAAAAAAAATAATTAAACTGTTTTTAAAAAATCGGCTCTGTCCTACAACTATATAAAAAAGATAGTAAATATTAATTTCCATTTCTCTCAGTGTGTGTCGATACAAAAATTAATTTAAAATTTCACATTGAATATATTGATAATAAATTTATAAAAATCGGTCAAAGCATATAAATAGACATATAATCACTATAATGAACAACAGGCTTGCTTACACTGAAATCAATCCTTAATGGGGCCGTCTTTAACAGCTTTAGGCCTGACGCCCAAATTAAAAAAAAATTAGGATATCTTCTTCTTTTATATTTATATTTATTTCATGTTCTATTACCTTGTAATTCGATCAATATATATATATATATATATAGTAATGGTACTTAATAAGTTGTCGATAATTGAAGAACAATTGAAATAATTTTGTTGATCATAACTTAGATAAAAATTTAAAAAGATCTGTTATTATTGGAAAGAGTTAATTCGTTTCGTGAACTTATTAAATTTATTAGATATAGAGACTTTGCATTTCAAGTATTAATTGCAACGCTAAGAATAAATGAAAACGGAACAAATAAAGGTTGTGGATAGCATTTTTTAGTTATTAAGAAACGAGTAAAAATGATCGAATATGAAGTATTTAGATCTTTAATAATTTTTATCGATTCAACACCTGATAAATATATCTCGTTAATCATCAGTTGACTTTTGTATTGTAAATCGATTAAACGATTTTTTAAATTCATTCCAATGATAGCAACGCAACCAATAACAAGATTTTTTTTTAAAAAAAACTAAAAGTTCATTTTTATTTCGAAATTAAATCGAGTAATTAATTTTATACCTTATAATTTTATATTTGAAGAGGGAAAGAAGTGTCTGTGAGGCTGGGATGATAGGCCTATGGCCTTTTGAGCCTCTATGTAAAGACGATCCTTATATGCCTGATTATATTATACAACAACATTCTATAATCACCACCGAAAAATTTAGAATAATAGATGCGTTTAAGCAAATTTTAAATTTATAACTTCAATAATAGTGACTCCCATGCATATACATACATACATGAGAAGGAATCGCGGTTAATTAATAAGCGCATTTAAGCGCAGTTAACTTCGACAATGTATATACAAATGAATCAATAAAAGTGACAGAGTAACCAGAGCCAAAAGCAATTTGGTCTTGCCCCCGTAGATTTACGATCATTTTTATTGTTAAATCGATTATATACGCGCCATGGCAGAAACTTATCGTTGGCTCGATTTTGCATCCATGCGCGTGGTTTTTAATTGCGTGCATAAATCACAGCAAGGCCGATCCATTTAACTTGTACTTTTGCACTCGTATATGTAAGACCTAAGATATGCCCCGTACGCATACGCCAAATTCCTTTGTCGTACATTATAGGCACAGGCTATAGAATTTCTCATTAAAGGGAGAGAAACTTTAGTTGTCTAGGCCGATGTAAAATTGATCCGGGTTTACATGTACAGCTCCGTACAAAAGTACAATGTCGCGTTCATTTGCGCTTATACGTAGGCTTGAATCGAGTTTACTTTGGGAGGTTACGAAAAATGCCAGCAATTTTTACTATTAGTCGAGCTTGATAAAAGGTACAGGCGAACGAATTTATGCGCCGTAGACGCATAAAATTGATCCTTATATATGCTTTCCGTCGTAGTAGCTATATACTTGTATATAAATAGTTTCCAATTGACAAAGATAACACGTACTACATCGCACGACTTCTCTAAAGCTGTTGGAATTAAATCTAATTAAAATATCATTAGATTTTTCTGTTTTTTTTTTTTTTAGATTGCTACTTATCTCTTTCATTTTAAGTACTAAAAATTTTTAACAGCTTTTATATTCAAATATCGTCTTTTTTCCATTATCCTTGTAAGTTCGTTTATTCAAAAGTACAAATTGTTTATATGGCTGCAGATTTTCCTCAGCTGAATAATTTAACGACTGAAACGGTCAATGAAAATTTTTCAAACGTATAATAATACATTTACGAGCGAAAAAATAATTAAAATAGAACACAGTAACAATAGATATCCGCTCGATCCTATAGTGATGCTTATATAGTAACAAGCTTTACATAAAGCTTTCGAAATTACCGCGAGCTAAGCAATATTTTTTTCGCTTCCTTTTCATGTTAAATTTAATATTCACTATTAGACATCATAATCAAATTTAACGATTTGAAAAATGTGAAAACATCGTAGTGGCTTTTTATAATGGGGAATTGAACCTCTTTTTATTTCACGTTTAAACGATATCTAATAGTTGAGCAAAACAATCATTTGGAAGTTTTTTATTATTATGCGAGTTTATTTTATATTAAATTTTTCTTCTAAAGCTTAAAGTGTAATGTCGAATGGCCGCCAGTAGGCCATAGAAAAATTGGTCTATTTCAAAATGGGGCGCATGCTATCATTATGTCAATAATATACCATTGCGCGTTAAAACACCTGTTGCAAGCCAATAAACCTCGGGATATATAGTAGCACCTACTTCCGGCTCAGCGCTCGATATTCCGAATCGAGGTATATTGATTCGTAGCCCATGCTTTTTCACGCCATGGACTTTTATTGAGGCACAATGGTCATTATTACTTGTGGTAAATTAGCTAAACTTTACTTCGACGCAGTCGCATGATCACGGTGCGTAAAACGGATTAACATTCGGGATTATCCGTCGACTGAATTACCATATTTAGTTACTAATTCAACAATTAAATAAATTTTTTGCGCGCTATATAATAATAATTATTATAAGAATTACATATAAGAATAAGTAAATTGTTAAAAAATCAAATTAAATTATTTTAAACTGGACTAATCTTAGTTCTCAATTGTATACGTTCTTGCAACTTTCAAGAAAATCAGTTAAATATGACTCAGATAATGTTACTTAAGCATTTTAGAAAGCAATCAATACATAAAAAAATATTCACCAAGTCGGTTTAATTGAACAGCAATATGTATCAATTTTTTGTTTCTCTTTATAAACTCATATATATATATATATATATATATATATATATATATATATATATATAAATATTATAACTACCGTCAGCTTTAACTTAATTTATCGAAAAAGAATTAAACAAAAACATTAAGCATATATATGTGTGTTGGTATATATATATATATATATATATATATATATATATATATATATATATATTTACACACACACACTCGCGCGCACACGCACGCACACACACAACTATCTATATATACGGATTTCATAGGTGGCGAATACGTAGCCTTGCACAACGGTACGGCCGCCAACGATAACGTAACGCCCCCGGTCAATTCGCCGATGCCGACGGCCGGTTTCGCGTGCGTCGAAGGCAACAATTCCTACGCGAGCGGAGAGAAAGTCAAGCGGGGGTGCGAAGAGGAATGCCTGTGCGGTCCCGACGGTGAAATCGGCGACTGCCGGCCCGTTTGCCAGGCCCCCTACGTCAAGTCCAGCGAGGAGCGCACCGATCCCTTTTGCTTCACCAGGGCGCTGCCGGAAAATCCGTGCTGCTCCATTTTGGTCTGCTCCGATTCGGGTAAATGATTTATACACGCGTGCTGATATGTGTATGCACATATGTATAATAAATTGAAATTAAAATATGGTTAAAAAGTTATCGGAATCAGTATATACATATATACATACGTATTATTTTAAAAGTATTCGTAAAAAATATAACGGCACAATGGAAAAGAATTTCGTGTCATCAACTAAATATTTTCTGGAATTTTACTAAAGTGAGCAAAATATTTACTCGATGCAAGAGCAGTTTATTGAAATAATAAATGAGGTCATCCTAAATTAATTCAGACCAAATAAGGGACATAAGATTTTTCGTTTTCCAGATCAATACATGTGTTTGTGATCATCAGTGAAATGTTATAAAAAGCATATATTTTGACGTATTTTTGCCCGTCTTGATAAAATCTGCTATTTGTTTTATTTTTCTGAACTCTTACAATTTTTAAAAATTTTCATCAAAATTGAAAAAATCTTGAGTTTTTTTTAATTTTTTTGTCCGTTGAACTTATTCTCGGATTATATTTACATCGTCAATTCAGCATAAGCGCCGGAATTCTATGGAGAAATGGTTTTAGGAGATGGGGAAATTTTGCGAAATGAACTTTGGCTGAAATGTAAATTTGCCGACAGAATAGAATTGTTTTATTTATTTCTTTTAATATTCATTATTTTCTGATCTGGTGTGACTTTAAAAAATTGTATGTAACAATTTTTTTAGTAAATTAGGCAGATAACTATGAAGAATTCATAACAACAATAATTCTATATACTTTCAACCGTAAAAGTGTAATTGTAAATTATACAAAACTGACGAAGTGTATATATTTTATATACCTACCGTGCCTAACTTACAACAAAAATAATGACGTACAGTTTGAATACAACACTAGATCGAAAAATAATGACTATTAATCTGAAATGAACACATTTATTTAAGCAATCAAATTCATTATCCAATAAAATCCAAGAAACGTGAACAGACAACGTAAAATACGCATGAAACATGATTAGGGAATAAGTTAAACCAAGTAACAAACTTTAAAAATTCAAGCTTTTCTGCTTTTATAGACGATCTATTTGAAAAAAAAAATCAAAATTTAGAAAGAAGTAAATATTGTATATATGAAATTTATGGTAACAAAAATACGTAAAAATATTATGCTTTTGATCAATTTTCACTGACAATTACTTCAAAAAAATATTGACGTGAAAAACGAAAACAAAATTATGGTGATTTGGTCCAAAACCGTTTAGTGTAAGATAATATTTACTTAAATAGCAGATAATAATTTTATCGGCGTATCGGTTCAAGAAAACTCCTCTGGTTGTAGACTTTCTTCTTCATTCATGGGTACTATATATATTCGTTTTTATCTTATTAAACGACGCTCTATTTATGCTCCTATATGCTGGTCTAAGTCAGTAACGGACGTCTACGACTTGTTTGTACTCGGATCACCGAATTACAAGTAATTTACTCTAGTGATCGAACCATCGTAGGCCTTATAAGTAATATATTAAACTAAAAATTTCAGAATAAATACCTCAATTTCTATATATATATATATATTCCAAAGTTTATCTTTCTAAAGCTGCTAAAAAGTTTGAGTAACAATAAATGAGATAATTATAAATTGCCTTTAGCACCGGAGCCCGAGGAGACCTGTGTATTCGGAAATATCACGGTTGCAAGGGGGCAGAAAGTCGAGGATGGTTGCTCAAGAACGTGCATTTGCGAGGCCGGAGGTCACTTAAAATGCCAGCCACGGTGTCCTCCAAACGACACTGTTACCGGCGTAAATCAACACGATCGCTGCGTGGTTCTAAAGGATCCCAAGTAACTTTAACCATTGCTCTTTGTTTCTTAAATGTTGTAGCTGCCGCGATAAAGCCTGGCTGTTTATTGTTCAATTATATTTTGTTACATTTTACAAGCCTGTGCCAATGGCGTATTATTATTTTTTTGTTATTGTTAAAACTAATTTACACTAAAATAACTTCAAAATTACGATACTTTTAAAGGATGAGTATTATTATACCAATCTTTGCTATGACGTAATAGTTGTGCCTGTACATATATGCTACAATTATTTAAAATAATAGTTGAAACATACACTGTCTATCAATTAATTAATTATTAGGAATTTGATTGTTAACCATAGATATTCCTTCGATATTTTAGCGATACGTGTTGTACAATTACGTTATGTGACGTTACTTTGGGTGATCACGAAATAAAAGCTGAAAATCAAGGCGATCTGACGGTTAATTTAACTGATATCAAGGTCCTCAACTCAACTGCTATTAAATTAAAGTTATCATCGAAGTCTCTGGACGAAGTGACAATTGAGATATCAGAGAACAATCATCTTTGGAGACAAGTGAAACCTACTAAAGGTATAGACTATTTACAATAATATTGTCACTATTCAGATTTCTTTACGTTTTAAATATGCCTTACTACATGAAATAGCTCATTTTGCTTTAGAGAAATATTATATTTATATTACTAAATTATAATTGGTATCAATTATTTTTCTTACACTCGATAAAATCCTGTACAATAAACGCTTTGTCCTCAAATATTTCAGGAATTTTTTAACAAACATTTTCCAATATAAATTCTGAAATAACGAGATACGTTTCCTCAAGAGATATATGCATTGAAGATCATACGTATCTATACTCGTAAATTTTCTTTTTATAGACGGAATCATTGGAAATTTACAACCGGCGCACGAGTACTACGTGCGCGTAATTGACGGTTCGCGGGCCGGCCCGGGCATCAGCGTGTCTCTGCCGGCCGAAGTGAGCAAGACGAGCGTAGCTGAAAAAAGCGAGAAGGGCACCTGCAGCCACCGCGGCAAGACATACAAGATCGGTGCCGAGTGGCACGACGAGTGCATAGC
The DNA here is from genome assembly GCA_018907035.1 of Sycobia sp. Sy_11. Classification (NCBI taxonomy): domain Eukaryota; kingdom Metazoa; phylum Arthropoda; class Insecta; order Hymenoptera; family Epichrysomallidae; genus Sycobia; species Sycobia sp. Sy_11. Next base: position 951,426 of record JACCIC010000034.1, on the reverse strand, counting down.
AATTTGCTTCTGCAACGCCTCCGCGCAGACCGAGTGCGCGACGATCGAGTGCCCCACCGACTTTGGCCTCGACGTACTCGATCCCCACTGTCTCGATTGGGAGACCGTGCCACCAAACCATGTTCCAAAAGCACCGAACTGCTGTCCACAGGTATATCGTTTTACGCTTTATAATTGCTCGATCGTTTTGAAAATTAAATAAAACTTTCCAAAGTCTACATGAATTTTCCCTGCAATAAATACGTTCAATTTTGTATTGTTTCTTTTGTAATAATAATAGCCCTTTAAACTTTGCCATGACCTTTCCAGACATTATCAAACGCTGCCCAATCTGTCATAATGGAACGCTTATCAAAATCTTAGAAAGTATGGCAAAATTCGGTAACATCGATGTATTTGGCAAAATCTGTCAAAGTTTAACAATGTTAGGGAAATTCTAGTAGTTTGACAATTATTAATAAAGTTTAAACATATTTGTCCAAGTCAAGTGATTTTTGGACATGATCTGTCAAAATACATTTGAAATTCATTTCAGCAATATGTAGAGAAATGTTTTTTCAATTTTACCATAATTTACCAATCTTTACCAAACTTTTTCAAACTTTGACACATTTTTTCAAATATTGCAAGGCATTGTCTCTAAACATTCTTAGAATTTTCTAAGTATCTCAATTGTCGCAGTTAAAAGTGTTCGGCCAAGTTTGAAAAACTTTACCAAGATGTTGATAAACATTCATTTCCGTTCGACTAATTTTTTTAAAGCACTTTTATTTATAATTCTATAAAAACCTCATATACATTTCTTTGTGACAGGAGGTCAAATGCAGAAGTAACGGTTCTTGCATTTACGAGGGACAAACTTACGAAAATTATTCTCCAATACCGACTAATGTTACCGGCTGTGAGAACGATTGCCAATGTGAATTTGGAAATGTTAAATGCAACACTAGAGTTTGTCCCGAGGTTTCACGAGAACCACCAAGTACTCTAGCATGCAAAGTTCAAGATGCCATTCTTACGCATTTGCCAGGTGACGAGTGCTGTTTATATTGGGCCTGCGGTCCGAGTGACTCACATATACAGTCAGGTAGTTTTAATATATACAAACGAAATTCGTTAAATTATAATTTAGACTGTGTGAACGTAAATTTACCAAAGAGAACGCTGTAGAGGTATATAAAATGAAAAGTATTCTATAACTTGATAAAGGGCTATAAATAAAACTATATATATATATAAATATATTTAAAGATGAAAAATATTTATTAACCATATGGTGGCGGAAGGATGCATTAAAATTTTTAATGTTAAAACATGCATAATATTTTCGAATGTGATTCAGGTTACTGTATATATCTATAGAGAGAATCATTGCGATAATTTTGATTGTCATAAATTAGGTTTAAAACAATGTAAATATCTACGAACACGTTGGATTTGCGATATTTTCCACGTGCTGAGCACATAAATTAAAGTGCATTAAATATCAGCTTTGGTTATTTTTGTTACTAACAAAATTGGAATTTATACGTTTGTAAATAAATTCGTCCTTACTAAGTGATATGGCGATTTACTTCGTTATCCCTTAAAGGAACACCTACTAGACTGGTTTGGGAAATGGTTTGGAATGTTGCTTTAACCTAACTATCTGGAGTGCGGACCTCACAGGGGTCTATTAAGTATATTTCTATTAGGAAGTCTGAAATCATTTGTTGCAACCTGACCTCGACTGCAAAATGACTGTTACAACATTAGTGTACATATATATGTTAAAAGATGTTAAATGCAGAATCAAAATTCAGACTGTCCACAAAAAATCTATAATTTGTACATATAAAGACGATGCATGTTTCGTCAATGCTATAATCTGTAAAGCTTGTTATTATTGAAGAGGAGCATTAGCTTTTCAGATACCACTTTTGCATGATAGAGCATAAAATATTATGTCTTGAGAATGTGTATATAATTTTGTTTTTGAAATTCTGAAAATTATAAAATTTATCACGTTGTGTTTTTAAATTGTTTAAGATTTATTTTTAACTAGATTAACGATTATTTTGAATGAAAAATTACTATAATTTGAAAATACCCAACAATCAAACTGATCTTTAAATATATAAATGTTACCATGTAAATCATGTAATATTTAATTACCTTTGGAAATAAATTTTAATAAGTCATTCTTCTATGTATAATGGTAAATAATTTATTAAGATGATTTCAATACTTTTTTTTTATACAACTTGACTTTTTATTAACAGGTGTTGATTCTTGCTATCATTATAAAATACACATTTAAATTAGTTTATAATTTTCAATGTCTATAAGGTATACAAAATGTTAATTTTGAAAGTAATTTTGTACTAAAAAACGTTTGTTAGATGTGCATAGTAATTTTTAAGGTTATATGTAGCACAATCAATAATAATTACTAAAATTCAATTTTATTACGGTGACTTTAAACTATGTTTTCTATAACTTTTTTAGAAATTAAAATCTTCTGTAATACACACACACACACACACACACATAAATTTAGTATAATAGTGTTCATTGGAATTTACATATTAAAAAGTTATAAAATGTGAACATTATATTTGGTATTAAATGTTATATAGGCATGATTATATATTTAAAAATATATTTAAAAATGTCTTTTCTTGCCGACTTAAAACTATTAAATTTTCCTGCGTTGGTCGGTGTTATTTTGAACAATCTATAGATTTTTCGGTGAAGATAATAGACCTAGTTTAATGTATGCCTTGACCATTTAATAATTATTTCGTTCATATAGTAAATAACTAAAATTATAATAATTATTAAAATCATCTTAATTGATATATGTCAAGAATTAAATTAACATTTTATAAATTTATAATCGAAAGAACTTGAATAGATTACTTTTTGCTCTCAATTTTTACTTCATTTTTTATTCAAAGCAATATAATTTTAGTTAAAAATAAATTAAAATGTTATTGTAAATAGCAAAAAATGCATGGACTTTGGACTGGCCGTGGATGAAATTTCGTATACTAGACTTATTAGAAAGACGAAAAAAGACCTAATTATCTCATTACAGGGATGAATATGACCAACTATGTATACCCAGGCCCTATTGCTATAGATGACTCTGAGAAGCGACCCAAAGAAAAAACAGAATCCAGCAAACCCCACAAGGACATGCCATCGTATCCCTGGCCAATGCCATCTGGCGTTACCCATCCGCCTCAATCTGCCATGACTCCTCATTCTGATATCTTACATTATCCAATGGATCCAGGCCACCCAACAGTGCCATATATTGGCCCCTACAATCCAGATTATATACCCACCCAACCAAGCGTCGAGGATCTTTTCCATCTTCCACCAATGAGTCACGCTGATAAAGCACCTTCTATCAAGGAAAAAGGAAAATCTAAATCCGATTCAAAAAAACCAGTAGATGCATTCAAGTCACATAAGGAAGTAGTAGAACAGTTTCCGGGTCCATTGGCACCTGATCGATTCTCTGAAAAAATTTATCCGTCAGAAAAGCGAACTCAGCCACCTCCTACAATTAGACCAATGAGTCCCAATTCTGCGATACCCCAGAGTCCTAATAAGCTTCCGGGATTGAACAAGGGCTCTGATCACGTCGAGCAACCTCAATTCATACCATTAAATATCCACGATTATGCACCTGGATCTGAATTCGATTTTGCACCAAGCAACGGTGAAAATATTCCTGCAACACATTTTGATACTCTATTGGAAAATCCAGCCGCTGGACCGCCTTATGGCGGCCCAACTGGTGTTTCACGACCTGATCATTCTGCAGATCCAAATAATGTCGTTCCATTAGTATCTAAAAAAAAATTACCTTCTTCTGACGTTTACTCCAATGATAAAGGCAAACCATCCGCAGTTATTCCCTCAAAGAGGCCTGAAGCTCCTCAAACGAACACAAATCAACAACCAGTACCGGATGATTTCTATCATCTTGTCAACTCGCAACATCCTGGTTTAATAAGTCTCGATCATATACCATCCTCAGGTCATCCCGGTCTTTACGACATTCAGCAAGAAATTGCCGGAGGAGAGAAACAAGCTTTAACACCACCACCTCAAGTTCCTTCTAACTATTTTGGTGCAGCAGGTATACCCCCTAAAAAGGGCAGTGCAATTCATGGAAAGCCACAAATTTTCGCGCAAAAAGACGAACACGGTCAAACGACGTATCATGTTCACACGGCTGATATTCCAACATCCACTCAACAACTTCATGAGTTATTGGCTCATTTAGCTCAGCATGACTCTAATAATAACGCCTATCAGCAACAATACCCAGTAGGCCAGCAGCAGTCTAATATGCCACCAACACACGGACATAACATGGATCCATCGCAGATTCCTCAGACTGGCGGGTTACCGACTCACTTGGGTCCCCATGGTTTCGCCGGTCAAGCTCCTACCATTCCTGGCCAGTCAGGTTCGTTCAGCCAGAGTTCTCTAAACTCTTGGATCATTACGAACCAAAGATACAAACTAACAATTGGACTTAAATGCGAGATACTGATAGAAACTTGAACGAAATGAAAAATCTATTGCTTACTAAGTTATTATAATAATATTTTATTATTATAATAATATTTTTTATAATTTAATATAGTAATAGGAACTTGCGATTTTTACTTTACAGAAATTAGATATTATAAGTATAAGTTTAGCGTTAATATATTTTTCTTAATTCAATGATCAAATCTTAATTTTCCATGCATGTTTAGAGTACGAAAATCATATGATTCCCGCATTTAGAGTTAATACACTAAAAACATGAAAAGTGTTGTTTCATGCATTTAGTTAAGAAAATTAGTGTACGATATACGTGCGCTTGTAAGTGTAAATCAACACTGTTCTTTATGTCCCTCGATTCACTCAGGTGTGAAACTCTGGCGGTGCGGAAATCACCTGCTTTGCGCATTTGTATCGTAATGTTCTGTTACCTAACATATTCTATAGTTTGCTGAAGTTAAATAACCATTTTGAATAGAAAGGAATTACGTTTCATTTTTCGTAATATAGACACCTGATAATATCATTAACCCTGTTAAAATGCTGAAATAATATAACCTCAACTTAAATTTTCAACAAGTTTCAAACTTAGAATTCTGAGGAATACTAAGGAAAACTAGTCCAATTGAAAAATTGAAATAGACTATTTCTAATTGAAGATTTATGAAATATGATTCATATAATGAAATCAGAATTTCAAATCAAATAACAAATATGAATCATATTGAATCGATCTTGAATTGGCATTATTTTATTTAAAACTTTCAATTGGCTGTTCTTTAAAAATTGGAATTGAGATCGTATTGTTGCAGTATTTGAATTATGTTAATGTTACTCTTAGGTGCCAATATTGTTATAAAAATATTTTGAAATATTACTTTATCAATTAGCACAAGTAGAATTTGCAGTTTGCAGGTCTTCAATAATCTGAATTAATAAACAATATTCCAAACAGTATATTAAATAATACGGTCCAATAAACGATAAAAATACTTTACATATTATATGTATTTTGATGCTCTTCTAAACTAGAATTTTATAAAAAAATTTAAATAATTAATTACTATAGGATTTGATCACGTAATACCACCCATTGGACAATATCCAGGTATATTGGGACATGGAAGTACGAACGTACCAAGTCAACAAGTATATGAAATATCTGTTGAGGAGTTGAAAGCCATCAGTGGTAATACTGTGCGCTTGATGTTTACCGTGCCATCAGTTTTAGTAGGACTTCACGGTCGAGTTGAAGTTCGATACACTAGTGATAAATCGTAAGTTATTGTAATTAATTGTTATAGAATAAAATATCCATTTAAACACAGTCTCTTATCAATTCTATTTTCCACATTAAAACATGCTTCCAATACAGGATACATTAATTTTCTTAATTCATTAGAGTAAGTGTACAGAATGTATCTTAAGTTTCATGTAAGTTATGAGATTTAATTTACATCTTTATAAAATCTAACATATGCTTAATATGTATAGTGAAGTAAATAGTAAAATACATAGTGTACAATCTTCTTATGACTGGTATGGCTACTTTTTTATACTGATTAAAGTATTGCTAATTTTAGTTAATCATCCCTTTTACTTACATTATCCTCTATTACAGCAAACTTCAGAGAATTACATCAAATAATATGGAGATACCAATAATTAGAAAATTTTCTAACCGAAAATTATAAACAAACTTTCAAAACGTTCATATGATTAACTAAAATTCTGAATAATATACAGTTTATCATTATGGATGATAGGATTTTGACAGGCCATAGCGGTCATATTTGTTAATCGATTTATTACATTTTGTGTCAATTGTATTCGTGAAGGTTAGCCATTTTGCCATAAACATCAAATTCACGTCTTCTTTAATATTTCTATCAATATTCGAGAAATGGGTGGCTATTACGATCATGCAAAATAAATTCATTCATCAGCTGATGAATTGTACGTTGATGATGAATTCATAAGTACAAAAATAACGAGCACGTTTTGCAAGACTCTTTCAGTAAGAAACATTACTTTTCACATTTTGATGAAGGATTTGAACAATTTATAAAGATTGTCGTACACTATGAACTCGTTCTTAATTAAATCGCAAGCATAACAAAATAAAACTGACGCAGACTGTCAAGAATCGGTTTACAAACACGACTACTATGAGTTCAAAATTCTATTATTGAAATTAGTAACAATATTTGCCCATATAATATTATTAAAAGTAGAGTATTGTTTTTTCCATTAATGATAGACTCAGTATACATATATATATATATATATATATATATATATATATATATATATATATATATATATAACAAATTTAGAGTTTCTCTACAAACATGTAAAGAAAGCCTATATGAATCTTAATAATTTTTTTCTTATTTAAACATCTTTATGGTTATGCTCGATTTAGTATATGTGTTAAACAAAATTTTTTAACAAATAATAAACAGATAATTGATATTTTTCAGAAACGGCGACCCTTCGACGTGGAAATCGCAAACGTTTGCACCGCCAGGCGATCTCATCGATACCGAGGATCTCGAATTCGACTTGAGCGGCCTGAAACCTTCGACCTTGTATAGACTAATGATAGTGGTCAAGCTGCGCGACCTGTCCAACGCGCACAGTAGCAAAATCTATCAAGTACGCACTTTGGACAAGCAGGAGGCGAGCTCGGTGCCGACGGACATCACTATTAATTCCGAGCTCAAAGTCATCCAGGTCAATTCCACTTTTGCCGAGTTCGAGTGGAAAAAGTTCACGACCTATGAGCTGCAATTCATCGACGGTATTTATCTAATGTACAAGGCCGAGGACGAGAAAACGTACTCACTGACTCCGCTGCTGCACAGAAGCGTCAATCGTTACGTGCTGGACCATTTGAAGCCGTCGACGACGTATGAAGTTCATCTCAGCACTAAGGATATTGTTGGACAGACTAACGTATTGATCGATAGTAAAACGGTAAATATATCAAACTGCTGATCGTCTCATTATTTTTTAATGTACTGCGTTGCATTAGGAATTAATGACTATGTATAAAGAGAATAGCTAGTACTTTTATTGCAAGTAAACAATTGTGTTTATGATCAAATAAAGACAATCAAATGTCGGAGCGTCATTGGCCAAAGTATTTTCTGTTATGAAGTAAATATTTTTTTAAAACGAAGACAACACTTCCTTAAATGGTAAAGTGTCGATTCAACAAGAGATAATTTTCATGAAAATTTTATGAAATTTTTTTTAATTTAAGTTATTTGGTATTATTAAATAAGCTACTTACTTATATTGTAGCAAAATATTGTTTTCGGAGAATGTTATTACATTGTAGCATTTAAAGTATTATAGTTCAAAAACTTGGACATTTTTTGAGTCCCATTTTAGTAATTATTTTTGTATAGGAAAACACAATTCAATCGGCGCATTGGTTTAAGTGATAATTAATATTTAAAATCCAGAAAATATATATATTTTTTTAATTTTTTGTAATACTTTTTTAATATTATAGCGAGTGTCGCAAAAAAATAATAGGCGTTTGATCCAGTTGATTTCGCTACTGAGAGCAAATAAAATAGAAATATCAAAAACATTATTAGATTCTATTAGTTTATAATTCTGGTTGAAATTAGAATTAAGTAATTTGGTTAAAAAATAAAAAAATGACGAAATTTACACTAAAAAGTTGAGATTTTTTCTCTTTATTCGTCTGGGAAACGGCAAAGTTAGGGATCAATGACGTCACCACGATATTTTTCTCTGACCTGTATTTTTTTACCCTCCCCCATCCACGCATTTTCCAAAGCTTTAAATCTTTGAATTCGAATTGTTCTCGAAATAAAAAATGCTTAGTAATCCTATTTGGAAAAAAGTCTCACTGATTAATGTTCCCAAGTTTTATATGCTTCGAAATTTTCCTTAGTAAAATGAAACTAGGCATTAAAAAATAATAAATTTTTTCAAGATAGCTATCGTACTTGTAGCTCAAAGTAATATAATAGTCCTTCTAATTATATTAATGATAATTCTCGATGTCTTAAAGGAAGACATATATTTGCAACTTTAATCGGGAGCTGCCCGGCTGCATTGTAAATATTTCGAGATACCGGATATTATATTGATATTATAGAATATCCGCGCTGTAATAAACGCGAATTGCGACACGCGCGCTTTATAAATCCTTCTGTACACTTTATACATAACATGTACATATAGATATATGTATGTATATACATGTACGTCTTTCCTCAGGTGAATTTCACAACGACGTCCGAGACCGATCCGTACTCGTTCGACGTCAAGGTGGAGATCAAGACGATCAAGTCGAGCGACGTCGAGGTCTCGTGGAGCGGCGTGCCCCAGCCCCAGGACAAGTACGTCAACATCTATCGGGCCGTGTATCAGAGCGACAGCGGCAAGGAGGACACGAGCACGTTCAAAATCGCGAAGAAGGACTCGCCGGCGAAGACGGTGATCGGCGACTTGAAGCCGGGCACGCGGTACCGTTTGTGGATCGAGGTCTATCTGACCAACGGAAAGGTGAAGAAGAGTAACGTGCAGGACTTCATAACCAAGCCCGGCGTTCTCCTGCCGCCCGGTGCCTCTCAGCAGCAAGGTAATATATACACGTAATCGTTTTATAAACATTCACATGAGCGTACGCGCACGGCTATCGTATGTATAACTCCGTGAATTGAGAACGATGCAAATCGGCACGTATATAAATGCATAAGCGATTTAAATCGTATTTCTGAGTTTAAGAATACATGCCATGTACATTTACACACTTGTAAAAGTTACTTTTATACCTACTACTTGATGGAGCTGTCGTTCTGCTAATATTACGTCAAGTAGAATATAGAACAATAGCTATACATTTATATGGAATTTAAATAAAATACAATATACTCAGATATAGTAACAAAATAAAGTGAACGAATTTTGTGACGGTATAATTATTGTGCCTTCCCTCGGGTGATGGCGTAACATAAGACAGTTGGATAACGTTAATATCGTGTAATAAAAGTTTGGTAATTTTCTCACGTTTGCATATGGCCGGTGCCGCTGTTACATCTAGTTTATATAAGTTTAATGACAACGTGAGTAGCTGAATGTGTTTGTTGTATTTCCTTTTTATTATACATACGGATAATAAAAAAAAATTAAGTTTACGATTGTATAAAAAAAAACTCATATACTTTTCGGAATATCTGCTACTACTGATGTAATCAAAATCTTCTGGATAATCAATCCATCTGCATTTCCCACTAAACAATATAATTTCTTATCAATTCCATACATTTATTACACACACACACACACACACACACACACACACACACACACACACACACACACACACACACACACACACACACACACACACACACACACACACACACACACACACACACACACACACAAAGCTAAACTACCTCATCTATTTTTCTAAAAAAAAAAAATAAAAAAAGTCATTATGTATAATAACTGCAAAGATTAGCATTATTAGTATCATTTTTATTATCAAAGCACGCGGTGGCGCGCTCAAGGAAAGTATTGACACTAATTTTTCCATCTTCTTTAGCGATAAAATATTTAATATTTTCTATAAACTTGACATTTGAAAGATAAAGTTGTATCTTCAAATTTTACGAAAACGTATTTCAATCCATTTAAATTTATTTTTAACTCATCACGTTCAAACCACATACATGTTGTAAATTAAAGCCAGTAGCATAAAAAATTAAATAATCAAGTTCTTATATTAATAAAAAAACTAATTTATTTTTGGTTTCAAAGTGATTAAAATTTTTTTTTAATTTTTTTTATTATCAATATATATATATATATATATATATATATATATATATATATAATGTTGTATTGGTAGTTAAAAAAATTATTTTTTTCATAAGAAATAAATACTTGAACAGTAATCATGAAAATATAACTGTTGTATGAGCTATTATATAGTTTTAGAGAAAATCCCGTTTACTGCAATTTCTTATAGTAATACATTCACTTTTCTACGGGACATACCTTTGAATTTAATATTGCAGAGATTTATAATATCAGGAAAATGTTTTTAAACCTTATCGATACAATTTATTTTTTATATGATTTTAACAAAGACAAAATAAATATTGTGTAATTCCAATTTAGGAGTAATTCATACAATTTATTCATAAAATAAATGTAGTGGCATCTTTTATACATTATGATTTTCTATAAAAACAATTATTAAAAATCAAAAAGAGTTCGACAAAATGAAACAGCGTAGTTTTGTTCAAATTAAAAATTCATTTAAATTTCTTATGAGCAGTAAAAAGTATAAATTACAAAAGAAAATGTGTAATTAAAAATTAAGAAATTGAAATTTCGGATGTGTAAAATATTGTAAAGATATATTTCTAAAACTCCGATATTAATTCTGTCTCTTATTTGAGAATGGAATATTTCACTATAGTTTTCGCAAATCTTAAAACGAAGTTTACTTTTTCATTCATGAAATAATTCCTCGGTATTTGCTACAATTAAGAAAAAATGTCTATGGAATTGGAATATTTTATCAATTAAAGCTTATTTGAATTCAAGACATAATCATATATTATACTCTCAATTGTATTATTGAATTAAAGATACAATTGTATCTAAGATTGACCAAGCTTTCCCAGATAAGTCAAAAAGTATTTAAAATATATTTTTGATTTATGATCATATTACAATAAGGACTTGAAAACTTTTGGAAAACTAGATATTTTATCGGTATTTTGAAATGATAGTTTATACCGTTTGTCAAGAATATAGAAAAAATTCTAACATGCTAAATTAAGTTTATTATAATGGGATAGCACTCTTCATACCTCAGAATTTAAAAAAAATAGAGGTATGAAGGTACACAGTTTTAAAATAGTAAAAATTAGTCAGCCGTGAGAGTTGTAAATGCATAAAAAAATTTTTATATTGCTTATTTAATGAGTAATTTCCTAATAAATTTAATGTTTTTTTTTTTTTTCTTCAAATGGCCAATAACTGCATTTCAATGGATATTGGTACAAATTCATAGGCTTTAATAGTATTAAACTACAATATGAAAAAAATCAGTAATCCGATAACGTCCAAACCAAATTTTTCTTTATAAGTTGTACTTATATCCTTTTTACAAGTATGGTGTGTTATACTTCTTAATCATGTAAAAGTTCTTCTCTATAATGTATTATATTTGTATGCTTATTAAGAGGTACATTATATATATATATATATATATATATATATATATATATATATATATATATATATATATATATTACCAAATGTATGATTACATATTTAACAGATTATAAATGTTCTTTTCAAAACCTCTACTACTTGAAAATATATTTGCAATGTTTTCCAGACATATCGATAAAGTGTGCTTTGCAAGATTATTGATTAACTGATAGCAGAAAACTTCGAATATATGGAGTTAATTATAATGAAAATTTTTACAAAAATACTCTTTAAACAATTCACATTATAAAAAGGGGCAAAATGAAAAGAATTTAATTATTTATTTATTCATTGCAATTATTTTAAATTAAATTTTAAACATAAAACTTCCAAAGTATTTTTCAATAGAGTTTGCAATAAATAGCTTTTTGTTGTTAACAGATATCTTGTACAGTTTTATTTTGACATAAACTATTAAAAATGAGTCATTATCATTGGCTATGAAACAGTTTTGCTGTATTGCCTCTGAAATGAAATTAAGAAAATCATAATTCTTTGTTTATTCTATATTTTACTAAAATATAATTATTGGTTAATGGAAGAATTTAAATTTAGCTTTAACTCAAACGATATTTATGGATTGATTATTATTTTTTTGTTGGAATTTAACAATAGAACGAGTCTTTTTGTTTTCAATTTGCTCATTTTATTATTAAAGTCAAATAATTGTAATGATAATTAAAATTTTATTTTAATATAAAGAGTGGGGCAGTAAAGGAAGTTAATTTTATATTCTCATTGTGTTCACTTTGGAAAACAATGACTCAAATACACAGTGAATGTAGATTTAGTAAATTAAAAATTTCAGTATTGAATTGAAAACAAATATTGTGCGAATAGAAAAACAGTTTTAATATTTATATGAATAAATTGACAAGCCTAAATTTATAGTTTTTTTTTTAATCAGACTTTATATAGCAAGTAAAAAATTAAAGGTGGACATAAAGTATAAACTTTGTGCGCGTGTAGATATATTCCTGTCTATTTTCTCTTTGTATCCGTTCGAACTTGTTTGACTGGTATACTGAATCATGTAAAGGTGGCCTTGAGGATGTTTACGGGTACAAGAATTACTATATAGCTTGGAATGAAATTTACATTTTGCACTTTTACATAGATTTGTTTATTCAATAAAATTGAATGTATATTCGCTAGATTTTAGATATTCTGTTGTTTTTAAAAAAAAAAAGCTTTTATCGTTGACAATAACGACAACACAGCTTGTTAAAGCATGCGCCTAATTACATATAATCGACGAACATATTTTTTAATTGTACTTATAGAGATAAATACGTATTACGAGCATAAGAACAAATATTTGAAAAATGAATTGAGGAAATTCTAACAATTGTAAAAGCATTACATTGTCTGTTGAAATAATTTTTTTTGTAACCAAAATAATTTTTTACTCTAATTACATGTGACCTCATCCGTACAAAATACATCAAAAGTTAAACTGTTAAAAGTCAACACTTGTCTTTTTATCAAAAATAACGATTTATTCAAAGGAAAAGGATGATTATATAATTATATAGTTATTCTGCATCCCCATACAATCGCTACTACTCGCACCGGTATCAGCTTTTGTAGATATAAAGAGTTTTTAACGAACGTTTCTGCAATGTGCTGCGAGAAAATTTTCCGAATCCCCCATCTTTATATGAGTTTAATATACCTGTATATAAGATTTTAATAATGAAACAATATAATTGTTATATCAAGTCTATGTATATATAAACACCAAGATAATATTACATATGGTCTATGTATATATAAACACCAAGATAATATTACAGAATTAGAAATCTCTATGTAAATTGGGATTCTTATTTAAAATATATGCTAAATATCATTTTTTTTTTTTTTTTTTTTTATTTTTTAACAGGAAAACTTGCGTCGATATCCCTCCACGACGGCGACTACTACGGGCCCCTCGTCATCGTTGCCATTGTCGCCTCGCTGGCCATATTGTCGACTCTCATTCTCCTGATGATGCTGATGAAGAGGCGAACGAGCAGCAAAGCCGACATATCGCCCCGCAAGACCACCTCGGCCTACGACAATCCGTCCTACAAGGTAGAATTACAACAAGAGACTATGGGTAAATTCAAAACGCCTTTTTTCTCCCTCTATCGATAGGCTATGCATGTGTCTGTGTATGTATATATGTATATATGTATGTATGTATGTATGTATGTATGTATATATATATATATGTATATGTATATATATGCTGGGGCGTCATCTCAACATTTTTCTGGTACTTTTGTACCTCCTTCCATCATCCCACCTACGTATTGCCCAATCCCAATTCAGAAACTGAAAATCTTATAATCCTAATTGTTTCCAAATGGAATATCCTAGTATACCAATAATAAATCTAAAAAAAAATCTCTCATTTTGAGGCTATTAGCTATTAAAATCTTATCCTCTAAGAATTTATCTTTAATTTTGTGCTTCTTTCTATTATAAAAATTCGTATCCTATCTTATCGATAAGTTTTTGCACGTGTTCAATCCTATCTCTGGTTTTCAATACACTCAGTCTATATTTATATCTGGTTTTACCAGAGTTAAAAAGCTTTCGACACCCCTGCATGATATGTGTGTGTGTGTGTGTGTGTGTGTGTGTGCTCGCGCATACATACACAAGTCTTTTATATTAGGATGATATGTTCTTTTATACCTTTTCATTTCTAAAAAAAAAATAAACGTAAAAACAAAAATCTATATCTACTATGCACGCGACGAGAATCTAAAAAAGGAGAGTATTAACGAGAGATTATTATGGTACTTGATTGCAGACTTGTGAGGAAGTAGTGACTAACGGCCGTAGCAAAAGTTCTGAGCATGAAATGGCAACGATAAACGGCAGCAACGGCAGCAACGGCAACGTCAAGGAGACCGTCTAAAACACCGATATATATATATACACACGCATAATATAGTTTATAAATATTTATTTTACGCTATAGGCTGTAGCTATATATATATATATATATATATATATATATATATATATATATATATATATAATAGCAAAAGTATGCGCTAAAGTCCCGATCAAGAATCCGTCCATATTATTAATACATATATGTATAACTCGCATGGCGAACAACAAGTTTTGTTCCGGTATGCGCTCGCTGACACGCGGCTTCATCTTCGACTATATAAAAAAGAGGATTACGGCGAGATTTTATATATATATATATATATATATATATATATATATATATATATATATATATATATTTGGTTTTATACGTTACGTTTAGTTCAGTAAGTAAGTTTACTTAGGTATTACAATGCTTTAGAATGTAATTTATTTTTGTTCATTACGAAAATTTATATCTGTTTGATGTTCTAAATCCGAAACGCCACTCGTACGAAAATTTGATTTATATATGCACAATTAGAAGATATATTATATTGTTCAAGTTATAAGGATTATTATTTCTATACAATTATTATCCAAGTACTTAAATCGCGAATAATTTTACTGGTATACTATATACATATAAATATATATATATATATATATATATATATATACACATATACATATATATATACATAATATGCCGTACGGCAGATTTAATTTTGTATGTTGAGTTTTACCTCGGGTGGGTAATATAATTATAAAAGGATTGTAAGAAAGTTATTGTAAATAGAATTTTATATATATAAAAAGAGCTTATATATATAAATATACCTACATATACATAAAAATTTACTTGCTCTTATATACTATATATATATAGTACGATAAAAATTTATATAAATAAATTATACTTAATTCAAGGACAAATTGATTAAAATTATTTTCAATAGACTATATATGCAGAGGCGAATCCCTTTAAAGAGAAAGACATATGAGTAATCGACCAAGTAAGAAGTTTATATTATATATATAAGTCAATAAAAATTAGTGCTGGAAATTATAATTGTTAATTTTGAATGTATAAACATTCAACATGCGTATTTTAAGATTAATTATGTATGTAAGAATTTTAATATTATTTAGTTTTAAACTAAAATCCATTATACAATAATTATTCAAATGTAATGAACATGTGCTTATATATATATAGCTATACATAGATATAATTTAAATTAGGTTTAGGTAACTCTGGATTGCGTTAAGTACCAGTAATAATTTTTGTACAGAAAGTATGTGTATTATCATTTGATATATGTTATTAATAAGCAATAAATTTATTATTAATTAAAAAAATAAATGTATTACTACAATCATTTTGGTTTTCAGCAACTTAAAAAGGAAATGAATAGAAAGCATATATGATGGAATCTTTTGAATAACGAACAATTATTGCTATTATTTTTTTATAAATATTTTTTATTTCATATTGATAAATTATAAAATAGCGTGTTCTTGTATGAAACTCTCGTAAAAACATTTATTCGCATTGAGATATTAAATATCATCATCATTCCGGTAAAACAACAGTCTTAAAGAAACATATACATACACCTACTTATATATACATATACATATATATATATATATATATATATATATATATATATATATACATACATGTATACATACATAAGTATATTTCTTAATGAATGAGTGGAAATTGTTACACACGCACACACACACACTCAAATATATATATATATAAATATAATCACAAGCATTGCACACATCGGCGCGACGATCATATCATGATGCCGATGCGCGGAGTGCACATATATACATAAAGATCTAATCGAAGTATTTCAGCAGCGTCTCCTCCATGGCGAAGGGCTCGGTCGTGGGCGCGAATCTCGCCACCACCTTGCCGTCCTTGCCGATCACGAATTTCGAGAAATTCCACTTGATCTCGTCGCTGATCACCCCGGAGCCCTCCTTCTGGGACTTGAGCCACTTGTACAGCGGGTGGGCGCTCTCGCCGTTCACCTCGATCTTCTCGTACATGTCGAAGGTCACCCCGTACTGGGAGACGAACTTGGCGATCTCGTCGGAGGTGCCGGGCTCCTGGCCGGCGAACTGATTCGAGGGGAACGCCAGGATCCTCAGGCCCTTGGTCTCGCCGTACTTGGCGTACAGGCTCTGGAGCTGCTTGTAGTTCGTCTCGGTGAGGCCGCAATTGCTGGCGACGTTGACGATCACGGCGACGTGGCCCTTGTACTTGTCGAGCGACACGTCCTCGCCCCGGATATCCTTGGCGTGAAAATCGTAAATGGACGCGGCCTTGCTCCAGTCCGTGTTTTGGTTGAACTTATCCTGGGCGAGCGCGGCGACGACCGCCAAAGCAAGGAGAAGAGCGACTCTGAAACCTGCGTGCGCCCGCGCGCGCGCGATAAACAGATAATGATAATAATAGTGCCTTATTGTTATTAATTACTCGATGCTTGTTATATGTACATTATGTACATTATATACATATATATTGAGGGGAGTTACCAAAGTTATAATTATACATTTACCGATTATAAATTTTATTTTCAAGACCTCTACTACTTGAAAATATATTTGCAATTTTCTCGTGGTATATCGATAAAGTTTGTTTCTCGAGATTATTGATTATCTGATAGGAGAAACATCTGAATATATAGAGTTTATAATACAATGAACGTTTTTGCAAAAATACTCTTTAAACAATACATTTAAAAAAAAAAGAGAGAAAAAACTAACAGAATGCAATTATTTTCTAATAATACTATTACTAGAAAGCAATCGCATGAAAAGTAGAAAAACAATGCCGTGGTTTAAATATAGTCTTGATGAAAGTTCCAGTTATTACTCTGTTTTTCTCGCCTTCAGTTATCGCTGTTTGAATTTTGCCAGATTATATGACTCATAAATTGAAATGCTTTACAAATGTGTTGTGACTATATTTAATCGACAGTCATGAAATTAATTTGCTATCGAATAAATTGACAAAGTTATGTTCTAGATTATAAAAGAATAATATTAATAACCCTAACAAGAGTAATAATAAGAACGTAATAATAATAAAAATTTAGAAAAATTTTATTAATTGAATATTCTTATTCGTAAAGTGACCATTGTAAAAGAAGCTAAAATACACATAACGATTGAGAATAAATTCGAGTCCTGGAAATTGTGGAATAATTTTTGTAGCACTAGTACAATTTAATTAGACAAGAGATAATGTTGCTGTAGACAAAAGGCTAGTTTTTGTTTAGTTTTCGTCTTCGCCGTAAAATTGGTTTCGTGTATTAAAACTGTGTTTTTTCTATGCTACTCTATAATATGCTATATATAATTTATCTATTAATTCTGTAAATGTGGAACAGTGAAAATGAAATCGGTTATCCAATCAGTGACCGACCTGATTTCCACAGGCTCAAATTTAGATAGAAAATTATGAATCAAGTGAAACCGCGAGATAATCTAATGACATTTACATACAATAACTAAATCTATAATTTCTCGAAATGTACGATCTAGTCTTCCCGTAAATGAATTCAATTTAAAATTTAAAATAAATTAATTTCGTTAGGCTTCTTTTTCGTTGGCAATTACTGCAAATTTATACTCCTATAATTTATTATATTAAAATTATATAGATCAAACAATGTCTAGTATATAAAAAATGGAATAGTATTTATTCATGTTCAGAAAATATTTAAAAAAGGGCAGTTATAACATTCACACATTTTATTTATGTAGAGAGAGAGAAAGAGAGAGAGAGAGAGAGAGAGAGAAAAAATATATAGAAGGAATAGAAGTCGACTATACTTACGCATCATTTTTGTGGACTTTTGTCGAGTGCTTGCGGTGCTCACTGATTTACCTCTTTCTTCCTCCCGTTCTTCTCTGTTATTATTACTACTGCACGCTTGTCCAGTAAGCACAAGACTGACCAGACCGAGCCGACCGGCAGAATTTATTTACCCGAGCGGGCTGCTCCTCGCCGGCGCTTTATTTGCCTGTGTGCGGGCGACTCGCTTGTACGACTTGCGCGGTGTATTCGCTTCTAAATGCGCCTGGAGTGTATGTGTGCATGAGCGGGAGCTACATGTGCATGTATCGCGCAACGAAAAGGATTCGCGTTACGTATATCTGTATATCTATGTATGGAAAGAATTATCTTATTATGTATATAGACATATATATATACGTTGAAAAATCGCTTGTTATATCTATGTAGGTATATATGTAATGACTATACACGCCCGGCGGCGCACGCTATCATTATAAAATCCCTGAGATTACGGGCCGCTCGAGTTTTCAAACGTCGACCGCGCATCGTCAAGATCACGGCAATCACGGTCGTGATGCTCTCGCCCCCCCGCCACCCGAAAGAGAGAAAGAGAGAGAAGATAAATTAAAAGAGGCAGAGGAGCGTGGAGGCGAAATGTAATTGCGTTCGTTATGTAGTTTTCCTCTCTCGCTTCGGCGCGATTGACGCTCCGTGACATGCATGCGCAGTCCAAAGAGCCCCGCGTCTTCATACGGCGAACTGGACTGGTGTATATATGCATGCATAAGGAGTATAATAATAAGATGAGCCCCAAGAGCGAGAGAGAGAGAGAGAGAGAGAGAGAGAGAGAGAGAGGTATTAATAATAAGGGGGAAAAAATTCACCGCGTGATGATTGATGAGCAGAGATAGAGCGTGACCTGCTCGAGAAGTTTTAAAGCCATATATGCACCAACGTGTATGTGTATATATATATATATATATATATATATATATATATATATGCATACATGCACGAATTTGTACATATAGGTATATATGTATTCTGAGCGTGAAACTCGTTCTCCGCACCGTAAGCAGCGAGGCTGTAAGGCTGTAAATATAATCTTCCCTCGCGACGCCGAGCGGTATAAGCGTAATTTTTAAATCGAGAGACGCATTATAAAGACTGGTTAGACATGTTTGCGTTTTACGGGCCCGCTGTACTATATATAGTTGTATAGGTATCTATATATACATGCATGTGTGCTCATCAGGAGTCGGTGTCCCAGGAGGAAGGTCTTATATATAATTTTGTATATTTATATAGGATAATTTCACCCTAATCATTCATGACTCAATACATACGGCTGAATAATTAACCCCGATTAATGCGAGACAATTGTATATTTATATTTACTTTCCTATTAGGAATTAATTTATCCATTATTCTTTTTTATTTATTTTTTATTTATTTATTGACTGGCATTATTCCATTCTTCTTGTATTATTTATTATCTAAATTATGCGCATAGTAGTTCAATATATAATAAAAGTTGGAAACGCACTCTACACAATGATAAAAATAAAATTACATGAAACATTTACATCAGAAGTATAGATAAATTAACTTTAAACATTGTATGTACACCGGATATCAATTTTTATTGTGTCTGGCATTTAAAAAATAAAGCGCATTTACACTCATACATACATAATAAATAATCTCTCATTTCATTGCACGTATATTGATATCATAAGGAAAGAACACCATTTACTATCATAGATATTTAATAATCGGTAAGTATAGCTATAGTTTAATAAAATAATTTAATGAAATACTTTTACAAATTTAATAAAATTTTGAATTATTTAATTTGAACTTACGAAAATTATTGTCGTTTTTGGCGGAAATTGAAATTTTACGAAAAAATCCATACAAATTTTGGTTTTTGTGATTAATGATAGAATATATGAGACATTTAAAAAAACTATTTCAAATAAACATAGTTCTTATAGTTCTTGATCTCATATAAATAGATCTTTATTGTCCTGAGCATTTTTTCTCTTCAAAAACAATTTTTCGGAATAAATTTCATAAGTATATATGTGTAATAATTGTCTGATTTTTCAAAAATCGACCAGATACAGTCGATGTTTTGAAGTCAAAATTCTTGAATTTTTATTCCGAAGGATCAATCACGGGAAAAAACTTTATAGATAAAAAAATATGTATTTTGATTAAATGAAAAAATGAAACTTTCTTTTGAAAGCTTTTTGGAAGATTTTTGAATGCCGAGGTATATTCGAAAATCAGAATTTTTATGGATTATATCGTGAAAAATTAATTCAAGCCAACAAAATATTTGTAATCTGCGCTTTCAACAAATACAATTCTGGAAATATGTTACTAATACGGGGGTTGGGTGCTTTTAGAAATTTACAATAAACTGTAAATGTATAATTTGCATAAAACAAATAAAACGGTTTTTTCATTTGTCATCTATTTATATATTGGTAACAAAAAATTTTCTATTAATCATTAATATCATCGACTACGATCAAAATTTTACTAGACGAATTTTACAACCGCTATATGGAGTTGTAATTTAGTTTTATCTTTTATTCAATAAAAAAATCGCATATGTCTATACAAGGCGTTGCAAATATGACTGTTCACAGTGGCGGGTCGGTATTCGACAGGGGAGGTCGCATACACTGGTTGCATGCAATTTGAAAATTTGCAACAAAATAGTTTTTCCGCTGCGCGCCACAGTCCTTCGGCCAATGAGCGAAGGTCAATTCGACTCTCGGTCGGGGGGCATAGAAGTTGAAAAGACGAACGGAGAATTCGTCGACGATCTAAAAGAAGAACGGGAGGGGCCTGGCGACCGTAGCGGCGAAAGGTTTAGTCGTTAGCTTGAAGTTAACTTTACGAACGCGCTCGTAAATGCGTGACTCATACGGGCACCACGACGCGCCTGCGTACGCTTTAATGCTTTAGACATTTCGATCCGGGATATCGGTGTTTGTGTTTATAAACAACTGGGGCCCCTCCCATTATTCTTGAGAGTACACGGATTACATTGAAAGTTTCCGCCTGTATTCTCGACTTAATTGTACTCCTAGATCGCGAGCCGGAGTTATAACGTTGGCTCGTTAACCGATAAGCATTGACAAGTATAGGGCAACAACTATTTGCAACTTTTCGTGAACAATCGCGTTTGGAACACCCTGTATATATATTTGCACTTCTGCCATTCCGCTCAATAATAATATGCGTCGACCGGAGCGGCAATTCGTACATATGACGCACGAAAGCGCCGATGCATAAATTATACATTAAAAAATGTATATAGACGCTCTCAAACAGTATATGTCCTCCATTTCCGACGATCGCATCGCGGTGGGTGTATATATATATATATATATACTTTGCCGCGCGAGTCCGCCGCTCGTGCGAAAATCATCGACTCTGCGGCGTCCTAAAATATTATTTGAATCCCGATTGGGCAGCCGCGGCGAACTCGCGGTCCGGCCGATCCTTTCCCGTGTGTACAAAATATACGCGTCGAGTCAGGTCATTTCCGCGCAGCGCGTGCTTCGTAAATGCGCGCACGTACGCGCAACTCGCAGATCTTCTCGTCGTTGTCGAAAAAGACCGTACAGCTCGGTCCGTCGATCGCAGAGTAGTCGGGGCTTGGGAGTGCCGCGGAGATTGTGCGTACGTCACGGTGTGGGCTCTCCATCCAGGTGTCGGGCAACTCCGGCAAAAACGAATATGATATTTACAGAATAAACTGCCTCAAAATTTGGAACGCGGCAGAGAGGACAACAGCGGGTTGTTTTTTCTTTTTTCTTTTTTCTTTTTTCTTTTTATGCGATTAATTTTTACGCATAGAAACGGTCAAATGCACTTATGGGTACGGGGTCAAATGCGTTTGATTTTCTAATTATCGTTAATTTAAGTTACACGCACTTGAGATGCTGTCGCATCAATACTTTTGTATAGAGATCAGTTTTTGACACAGTTCCTTTTTACAGAGTTATACCCGAGTGATGGATTAAAATGAACCGTCCTGTCTATATATATAAATTTTATTGAATGATGTTATTAAAGAAGACCTGGACAGGATAGTCAACCAACTACCCAAAAGTTACGATAAATTATAATTCATAATTTTTTTTCTCTTATATTAAATAAATTTCAGTAGCAAATTCGCAAATTTCATAGTTGTCGGTGCGACATGATCAATATCGCGTTATTGCGCAAAAATATTATCTCCTTGTTGGGATTGTGGGACTCAAAAGATTATCATTTAGATTAATCGACGACAGTGAAAAAAATATCCTAGTTTTGTACGCAGAACCTGAAAATATGCAGAAATACAAGTGGAACCTTTTTACTTTGCATTATAGGAATTGAGTTCACCGTCAATTTTCGTCCCCATTCATGGATTGTATGATTTTTCGACGTGAAAGCTACTGTACTCCATATTCGTTGACTTAGAAATTCGTTAGGAAAATGGGAATAAATGATTTTCTGCATAAAACTATGCCAAGCTAGAATGGAGAAGAAAAATTTGAATATTCAATATAAAAAGTTAATTTCTCCCTCAAATAAAAATATCAAGTAATACTTCGAAAAAGTATAGACTAGATATATATTTCTGATGTAAATAATCTATGTAACGCCCATTATCTGTGAACTCGACAAAATAAAATTATTAATAATGATTACAGAATGCTATATAAAAAAATACATACAGGTTTATATTTTTAAGTAACTTTAATTGAAACATGAAACACTTTGCGCATAAAACATCTAAATTAAATGTATGATTTACTTATACATACTCCCCTTTTATATAACTTATGAACTGTCTAGTAATCAGTTTCGATTTGGATCAAATCGTGTCATTGAATTGGACTTAAATATTGTATTGATTGAATAACATTTAAACAAAATATTCTAATTTACATTTTTATGTAACAGATAAAAAATGTATAGCAAGAAAGTGAATATACATAGAATATTTATTACAACTACATATATATATATATATATATATATATATATATATATATATATATATTGCAGAATCTTAAATATAGTACTGTAAACTGAAATGTTTTAATCAAAAGAAGATATTATCGTAGAACTCATATTATTAGATTGTTACGTATAGCCTTACTTTATTGAAAAACGTTATGTACACATTGTCTTATTATATTATGCTCTTTGACACAGAATTATTATTATGCTATACGTATATAGATTAGTTTGCGCGCTTAATATTATCGAGAAGCGTGAAAAAAATGAAATTCCAGAACAATAACATTTTTCGTGTATAGACAATGATTAAATTCCTTTTGATTTTTTTTCTTATGTGACAGTTTGGTCATAAAATATCGTTGAAAAACTTTCGAGCAAGTACTTTGATAAATCAGCCTAGCAAAGAATATCTATGAATTGTGAATTTCAATTTTTTAAAACCTGTTTTAATTATAAGAATAATAATTACAGATTTATTGATTACTTTTTATGTAATTGTTTTATACAATGTATAGAGAAATGAACATTTTCAATTTTCAATTAATTTCGTAAAATATTTTTTGAACATCAAATAGTATATTTAAATTTTTATGAAACTTTATAATGTTATACCTAGAATATCTATATATGAAATAACTCCAATTTTCCAAGACATGAATTAATGTGAAGGCACTCTAATGACTATGAAGAGAAATATTTCTAGGAAATACGAAAGATTCTAGGAGAATTTGAATCGTATAACGATAGAATCAATGCTGACTTTCTCGACAGGTAATAAGAAAAATATTTTATAATAAAAATGGAATTATTATATTTATGTGAAAAAAGAAAGGAATTTCATATTTTGTATTTATATATAACCTATCTTCTTGAAATAAAAATTGTAAACAAATTAAAATCGAAATTGTGATTTCTCGAAAGAAATAAAGTAAATTAAAATTAAGATAAAAAATCTTTCTCAAATAATATAGTTTTTTACAAAATGAAAAAGAAAATTCACAATTCACTTGATTTTCGTCTTTAATGGGTTCTGAACATTCTGATTGTGATTATTATAATTATGGTGAAAAAACAAATTTTACATTCGTGTATATAAAAATTACCTTATAAATGATAAGGTTAAAATTTTTCATTTAGCTGGAAATTTTTTAAATTCATAAATATAATGTATCGGATTCTATCGGAATGTTATATATGTATGATTTTAATCTGTCGACCATTGCGTCTGTTTAATGTTGCCAAAAATAAGTAACCGTTCGCACACAGGCATATAGCTGCTTTCGATGTACATTTCCAATAATGTACGTATATAATAATAATCGCTTTATTCGTGTAGAAAAAGAATTTTATGAAAGTAAAAATTATATTGAATATAATACAATACGATAATGTATTACGATGATGAGTTTTAAGAAGAAAATTACTTTTCTATTATATTACAATTAACACTAATATTATTTATAAATTTCCAAATACTACATTAGTAAAATTACTATTATATATATAATTACTGACTATAATATTAATCAATTGCTATATAGTGCATTTTCGTACATTTTAATCATAAGAAACTTATAGTATTTAGTATAACATGAACATATAGTTTAATTATGAGAATAATGTTCATTTGTTTTATAAACATCATAAAAATTCTATTTATTATATCATTATAAAATATATCATAATGCTAATATTTTCTTTATTTGGTTACAATTGTTGTAGTAAAGTATTATACTTACATTCTAATATATTGGCGTAGATTTAATATTTAAATACAAATTCATTTCATCAATCATGTTATTTAATATAATTATAAATTATAAATTAAAGTGGACAACGCGTATCATATAAAACTCTAAAAACATACTGCTTTTGCGTGCTAACAATTATTAGAGTCCTTATGTATCTCTCCAATTACATTAATATATATTGAATTATTAATTAATAAATTAAAGAAATTCCAAGAGTATAGAAGTATTATAATTCGAATTATATTTACTTTATAAAATATGTATAACAATATATAAACATAAAAAACTCTACTAATTTAATTCGACCATTATTCCTTTGTGACTGATGTGTGTGAAATAAAAATTGAATGAGAGAAACTTTTGCTTTGTAACGATATTCGTCCATTCTTTACTTTTGAATTTACACAAAAATGAATTTATTTGAATGCATTAATTAGTTAGACAAAAGAAATTTATGTAATAACAATTATGATTAACGAATCATTATGAAGACTTTCTATAAAAATATAATAAATGTACTTAATAAATTTATTACATGGGTCGCGATGTATGATCATACCGCAATAGTTGTTTATAGTATTTTTACAACAAAAATTTTCATTTGTTTATGGAATAAGTGCAGTGTTATATGAATATGTTATTTTATCCTTAACTAATCTTTAAATATTGAAAGATTCTGAAAACAATATTTGTCGTATCGATTGATTAAAGGATTTTCCTTTCGCTTTTTGGATTCTTTATTAACAATTTGTTATCAGATTTTTAACAAATGGGGATTCCAATATTGTCCTAATATATATATATATATATCTAATAATGAAATTCCTATTATTATATGAAAGGTGAATTGGTAGGTGACCCTGGTGAATTTAGAATTTTAAGTTTAAAAAAGTCATGTTATATACAATCGTCCAAAATCAAAAGCCATGCAATAACGTTGGTTTAGGGTGGAATCGTATATACAGCGGAAACTCGTTAAATAGGCATTCCACATTAAGTAAATGAAAAACAAAAGTAAAAACACTATGTGAAGCTTGTTTAATATCGTTTTATAGTTATATATACTATATATGTACTTTCAGGCACTATGCCAAAGCGCAGTATTCATTCAATGAAGTTATAATGGTGACTTTGGTATTTTAGCCTATGTTGTGTGATTTATTCTAATTTAAAAACAAAATCTGGCTTTATTCTATAGCAACTTCTAGTCTTATATTCGACAAATCTATATAGCTCCCCCTGAGTAGTAATGGATTTGAAAAATTTGAAAAATGTTCTAATAATAAAACAATTTAATTTTGATAATTCTGTAAAACTGATTATTCTTTTTCATTTTTTGAGAAATCATTAAACTATCAAAATACAAGTCAGATTCTTTTAGTATTTTGATTTCAATAGAATGTAGACAAACCCAGCCATTTTTTTTTATACGGACTATATATGATACAATTGATTAACTTTGAATTGGAAAACATCATATTGTCATAAATTTATAGAAGTATAAATAATATTATAATATATGAAGAAATAGAATAAGACATTTTTCTGAAATCACATTGTATTTTAATAAATAATTATAAGTTGAAGACATCAGCTAATATATAATATAGATGAAAGATTTGGTCTATAATAGTTTGGGCGACGTAATTCTGATTACCTTTCAAAGTTAACCCTGTACAGTCAGAGCAACTAGTGTAGTTCATTTTCAAGATATTTTACTTTCTTATCTCTATACACATTAGTGCTTTAATTTAAATTTGATATATATATATATATATATATATATATATATATATATATATATATATAATTCATTACAGTTAGAGAAATTATTTAAACTAATCAAATCTCTAATTTTCGCATTGGATTTGATAAAAGAATAACAATATTTGAAGCGACAAGTTTTTAAAAAGCGGTAGCCTGCTTATTTGATATAATGAGTGTAAAATCCATGTAAAATCATCCTAATAGCTTCCATTGATGGTAACGATAAAACTATATTTATATATAATGGTGGATGCATATAGGTTGATTCGAACTTATTTACTTGGAATCTTATTTCTTCTTTGAATCTCGTCTCACAATAAATAGGAATTTTAGATTATAAAATACTTCTGGCTACAGAGTATAATCAAGTTATTAGTTTATTTGTAAATAAGAAAATGTCATATCTTTTTTATTTTTAATCTATTTCACTCAATCTCAATTTCAATCAATTTTAATCTTAAGAAAAAAAATTAATCGTGACTATTTTTATTTATCATAATTTAGGTATAATAAACTTATCATCATCTAAATAAAATTTAGAACAAAATGCGACTGATCGTTTCCGTACTTGTATAGAATGATTTTTGGATGTAGAAATAAAAAGATTGATATTTTAAGATTATAATCTCTTCAAATTTCACAAAGTTTTTAAATTTATAGATGATATGAAATTGTCACAATATTGCCCTAAGTAATATAATTAGAGAATTATAAATATTAAATTTTTTGTTCTATTTATAATATAATAGCGAGTTTAATCTTTATATATATATATATATATATATATATATATATATTAGATAATTATAGAATATTAGTTACCGATAGTTGGTAATACTCAAATATTCATTTCTGATTTATCATGATAAGATATTATAAATTAGAAAAAAATTAAAAATTAAAAAAAAATATATATACATATATTTCACGTACATATAATTTTTTCTTATTTCATACGTTGATTTAGATGAATAAAATATTAAAATACTGTAACTATATATGATCATTATGTTTCAGCAGATTGCAGTAATGACAAGTGATGCGCTATGCAGGCCTTCGCGTGTATATATATATATATATATATATATATATATATATATATATATATATATGAGCAGACGATCTACGCAGTTCGCGCAACTCATCAGCTCTGAAAAAGTGCTAACAGGGTGGGGAAGGCGGGGAAGGGGAAGAGCGGCGTGCTCGGACCAGCAGCACGAACACGAACAGGAATAGCGATTGTGCGTTCACATTCACTGTTCACATTCAAACTATATGACTACACACTAGACACTACACTCGCACTTCAAGAGCGAGAGGGAGAAAGATATCACAAGATTCGGGTCATCTCTCTTCATCCTCATCATCGCCGTCGTAAGCCCGTGTCCTTCAAGCAAGTCGCCATAGAGATTTCGTTGTTTTTCAGAGACGAACGGGCACAAATGGCAGGCTTTCGAGCTCGCGACAATGGACCGAACGCTGCCGTCAGCGCACTTTTCTTCGACTTGGACAACACCGTCATCGAGACCAGAAAGGGAGACAGTTTAGCCTGTCGTAAGGTATAAACCCATTAAATCGCATATACGATCTTACCTCGACCATCTCCCTTGTATAATTTCTTTCGTATTTATCCATATATATATATGTAATCTGCACGTATTTTTTATCTCCAACCCCATACTTTCCCACAATACCAAACATATATATGTATTCATAAACATGAATCAGCGTAATGTATACATTTAAGAAATAATTGTGGTTCATAATCAAATGGTCTTAGAAGTTAGACCTGGACAGATATTATGATGTATATATAGAGGTCTAGAAAAAGGAAAGAGCGATCTATAAAGCTATTTGTGGGATGCACAGAGGACAACGCAGTAAGAAAAAAGATAGGAGAAAGAGAGAGAGGGAGACAGAGGTCAAATGCAGGAACATATTTGCTGGCGTCTTCCACGCAAATTGACGTACAACATGCAACATTCCAATTAATATATATACATATATAATATACTTTCTATTTAACATTTTTTGCATTGATGTGCACGTATATATTGTTATCAATTTTTAAGAACAAATAAATGACTACCAATGAAGTTAATATGGTTATAATATGACGAATCTTTCCGCGCACCGAAATAAAATCCAGGCGAGAGATTTCCGTGTCTATATACGTGTGTATGCGCGCGAGTGTATGTAGATGATATCGTATATGTGTATGAAATTATGCATACACGATATTTGTCTAATACATGACATACACATTCACACATTTTATACATAACTACGCCATATTCTTACACACCGACTCCGACTGTATAATACGCGCGTCCGTTGCGTCCAGAATCCAACGTCCGAGAAATGTTCCTGACGGATTTCGTCACGCATGTATGCACTTGTTTAAAGTTGCAGAGAAAAGCTAAAGCGAGAGGAATAAGGAGCAGAAAATTCGAACTGTCGTGGTAAAGTGCGCGCCACCGCGTGCGTGTGCGCGCACGAGGGCTAAAATAGAGCGGGGACCTGAGCCGCGTAATACGAGCCGAGATGCCCAATATAGTGCTTTCTCTGGTGCGATTATTTTAGATCACGAAGACTACGTCGTCGGGGGAGCTTAGAAAGAGAGAGAGAGAGAGAGAGAGAGAGAGTGTGTGTGAGTTCCTCGCGGAGAAACGCGGTTTCCACGTACCGAACGTGCCGAAGATCTTCCGTCACGAAGAGGCTCTTGTGCACTGCGCATGTTGGAAAAAAGAATTTAAAGGCCGGCCAATTTTTCGCCGTGCATTGAACTCTAGGCTTAAAGATTTATTAAAATTTTTTAATTAATATCAATCGTACGAAAATTTAGCATATAATATAAGTGATTTTAGTGCACTGCGATATTACTCTTTTTGACTTTTTAAGTTAGAGCTTTTTGGAAGTGAAGGAACTTAAAAGGAAGTGAACGACGCTTAAAACGATTTTTTTAAAGACATTCTAGTAATCTTTCTAAGGGGTAACTGCACTCTAAACTAATTTTGGAAATATTCCAAGTTAAGTACTATTTTGGTACTTCCCAAATAGTGTGTCAAAGGGCAAGGCTAGTATAGAAAAACGTTTTCTTTTACTGTGGGAGCAGTGCCAGTTGGCTGTAAGCTTCCTTACAAGAAATAGAGGCATGCTGACAAACGATTTCCATTGATTTTGTACATTTCGTAGTGAAAGCAGTGTTAAGCGTTTGAATAGATTGGTTTGTTAACGATATTGACTTTTAATTTCAATTAAAATAAAAATGGAGTGTGACAAGGTAGAGAGCATTCCAGAAGGAGTGAAAAAGTGCGTTGCTATGCTTAAGATGGTGACTGGAGACTCTGAAAAATTCGCAGCTCTATTTATGGTTACAAAGTTAGTTAGTGGAAAGGATTGCAATTCATCTGCCAAGAAACTTTTGTTTGAGGGTATTGGTGCTAAGTTTATTAGAAAATTGTTAACAAGTGACGATGTCCCTGTTGACTGTCCTCCTCAAGTATACAAGTCAGTAGCTTTATCTATTTTATCCGCATTCTGTAATGATCCTGTATTAGCTTCACATCCTGATATGATTGGTCATGTTCCTGCTCTTTTGGAAATTGTATCTCAAGCTGATGAAGATGCTCCTGATGATACATTGATTATTGTAAGTGAAGCATACACATGTCTACAAAACATTGCTCAATTTTACCCTGGTCAAAAAGCCCTAATTGAGCAGAAAGCTATTCCTAAAATGTGTGAAATATATGCTGAAAAAAGTTTTAAGACAGATGAGGCTTTAAATATTTTAGTAACTCTTGTTAAACAATTTGGGGTTGAAGCTTGGGATCCCACAGACACTGCTCCATTTCATGCTATTATTAACAAGATTGCCTTAGATTTTGAAACAGACCACGATGAAAGAAAATTTAAACTTTGCTCAATTTTGCAAGCTCTACTTGTTTCCTGCAGGAGAGGTGTAGTTGCAGAAAGTGCAAAAAATGAATCTTGGCCTCAAAGTATATATAAAGGATTAAGCGACATTCTTGGATCAAAAATAGGGAAAAATCAAAGAGATCCAGCACTCAAACTTTCATCAATAATGTTAGAGCTATTAGGTGTTGAATGGGCTTTATCTGATGAAGAAAAACCCAAAGTTTTCTTTTTATTACTAATTCAATTAGCTTCTATAGAAGTAAGAATGCAACTTGAAGGAAAACAGCTTAAAGCTGTAATATCTAACGCTGATCTTGTTGTTGCATGCTTCATGATTTTAGAGATTTCATTGTCTTATATTATTACTGATCAATTGGATATGGAACAAAAAGAAAAACAATCTTTATATACAGCATTAAAGGGTGCATTTGCAGCTGTTGTTGGACTTCTAACATCAGTATCGAAGATGAAGGAGCTAACAGAAATTAATGAGCGAATGTTTGTTTGTGCTATGGTAAGAGTATTAGCTGCTTGGCTAGCTCAAGAAACGTCAGCGATGAGATCTCAAGTTCATGCTATTTTACCTTATGCTTTAACTATTGCTAATGATACATTTTATGCTCATCGTAATAAAAAATTATCTGAAAAAGCTAAGCTTGGAGCAAAAGCAAGTGAAGAATCATCTGCAGAACCTGTGAAGCATGATCCATTGAGTGAAATTGATATATTAAGACTTTTATTACCAGCTCTATGCCATCTTGCTGTTGAGGAAGATGCAAGAAAAATTTTACTTAAACATAAACAAGATCAAGTATTATTTGAATGCTTATCTTATCATTGGACCATTGTACATTATAAAAAACCACCAGTGCCTAAGTCTGAACGACTGAAAGCTCTTAAAGAGCCTGAAAAAGAACTTGAACCTCATGTATTAGAAGAAATGCAAGATTCTAGAGCTGCAATGGTATCAATTTGTAATGTTCTTATGAACATAACTGTATTAGAAGCAAAGTTAGTTGAAGAATCGCCTACATTTATTAGTTTATTAAAATTTATTTTTGATAGTTTGCCAGAACTTAAACAAATTCCAGAAAATTTAGTCCTTCATGGTAACATGGCTATTCTTGGACTTTTATTAATGAAACAACAAGCTAAGCGGATAAAAAAAAATGATTTTTCAATATGTCGTTATATTCAAGCCACTATAAGATTTCTATGGGATGCCTATATAGTCGATGAAAGTAATGATCCAACAGAGTTAGTTGTAAATATATCATACAAAGAACATTGGATGGAAATCATGGAATTATGGTTCTTAGGAATGCAAACTACAGCCGGCGTTCTATTAGTGGTGCCTTGGCTTTCAGAGTTCGCAATAGAATCTGGTTGGGCCGAGGGTATCATTGACACCTTGAAGAAAGTCAAGATCGGGGGACTGCAGCCAAATGTTAAGTCAGCATTTGAAGATTTATTATCTCATTTAGTTAAAGCTGATAAAAGCGTAGCTTCTGTCTTGAAGAAAGCAGGTGCACTCACTGTTTGCAGAAATCATCGTATGATGGAATTAGGAAAAGATCTGTTTGGAGATTAAACTTAAGATTTTATATTTTATATATTGTACAGCTTAACTGTTTTTATTTTATTTTCAATGATTTAAAGTATGAAGAGTGTGCTATTATTCTTTATAAAGTAAGTTAAATGTTGCCAAAAATTATTTAGAATCTGTAATTTCTATTTTGTATAAAAAAAATAATAAATTTTTTGTAATTTTTTTATATTATTCCAGCAAAACATAGAAACAACATTAGTAATTATAGAATAACATACTTTTGTTTATAAAAAAAAAAACAAATATTGTTTACAAAATAGATTATCAAAATAATTTTTATATTTATAATATATTATATCACATTAGGTGAAGATGACTCAAGTGTCGAATAAAATTATCAAAGCTTGTCTGTCTGGTGGGTAACAACTATATACAAAAGGCCATATGCATAAAGATTTTTATGATTCTGATGTATATTTAGAGGACATCACATCTCAAAATAGTATCCTGGCAGAAGATAAATTTTACTTTATACTAAGAGTATTAACATTTTTTGTTTACATTCTTACTACTTATTATGCTTGAACAAAATAATTTTCTCTGTCATTTTTCATGCAATTGAAAGCACCTTAACCATTGTTCTTTTTTCATGCTGGGATAATTTTAAAAAAAAAAAAACAAAATTTATAAAATTCTTAACCTTGCATATATTGAATCACTATATATTGAACTGTAAAAATATATTAAAATGAAGAAATGTTACATGTAATTTTATCTACAATATATATTTGTGTTCATTTGTTAAGTATTTGTATCAACAAAGATTTTTAATTAAATCTATAATTTCATAAAAATTTATTGTATTTTATTATTTTTTTTACCCACCCTTAAATATCATAAGTAATTTCTCAATTTCAGATCATGTAGTTTGAGCGCGATTCAATATTCAATAGTCTTTTAAGACGTCTTCTTTATGCATTTGTACTGTCTTGGAAGATCCCTTTGTAAGTCTCTCATATATTTTAGTCACAGAGAACAACATCTACAGGAAAACCTTCACAAGCTAATTATATAGAATTTTAAATAATCCAATAAATCTGTTGTTGGCACAACTGATTTTGTTGTGATTACAGCAGTGTGTCCATGGATGCCACTTCAAGAGTCCAATTAATCGGCTTGAGTATTTGAATGAATCAATGCATTTTCTAGGTAATCATTAATAAGAATTAAGAGTCCTCATTGACCGCTCAAATTCCTTATTCCCAACATTTTATTTATGTTTCAGAGACTACATTCAATAATTTTAAATTCATTTCTTAGGGTAGAAAATATACTTGAAAAGAAATTACTAATCGTTATTGAATGTGGTATAAAAAATTTTCTGTCTTCGCATATTCTCTCTCATGCAATATTAAAATTAATTAATCATATGCCATTTTCCCAAACTGCTGTAATATGAGAACTATAAAAATTAAAATCAATAATGGTTTTTCCTGATTACCAACAGCTTGCAGAGGAACTGTCAGGGGAATATGGAATACCACAAGATTGTGCCAACAAAATCACGACATCATACCTTAAGCAGTTCAGAAAGTGTCCTGAGAATGTTTCACATAGTCTAGATTCTTGGCGAACATCACTATGGAATAAAGCTCTTGGAACAAAATATTCTTACCTTACCAAACAAACCTACGAAAGATGGCTGTATTTAAGATACTGCTATTTGTCACTCACAGCAGATACAATAACTATGCTCCATCAACTAAGACAGAAATATTTGTTGGGTTTGATCACAAATGGATCTTCAAATGCACAATGGGAGAAAATTCATAAACTCAATTTGGAACAGTATTTTGACGTCATTCTAGTATCTGGTGATTTACCATGGGAGAAACCAGAAGCTAAAATTTTTGAAGAGGCTTGTCGATATCTTCAAGTTAATCCTGAAAATTGTATCATGGTGGGGGATAAGTTAGAAACTGACATTCTAGGTGAGCTTTGTGTAAAATTGAAATTCGGAAAAGTAACGTTCTTGTGTTTACAGAAATCTGTATTAAAGGATTAAGCAAATAATTTGTAGTATTGTTTTGAACAATACTATATTCATATATTCATCAATACTATTGTAGTATGTGTAAAAAATAAAAAAAGTTTTTTACATCTTGGTAAAATTCATGCTAAATAAACATTTCATTCAGAAATATAGATATTTTTTATCTCAATACATAAATATTACAGATTGATCAATACTTTAATTTTATAATATCGTAGGTGGTATTGAAGCTGGATTTGCAGGAACTGTATGGGTACCATTTGGCGATAATCGAGTTGTTGAAAGTGGACCAAAACCAAAGTACACTATAAAGCAAGTTACTGATTTGGTAAAAATATTAAATCGGGGACCTGATGCACATGAATATGAAGACTCCTCTTCCAATGCTTCCGATGGCATGTAAAATAACGAACCATGAATGCAGTATATTTTGACAAAGGTGTAAGGTGATTTATTTCTTAAAGTTTGATGAGTTAGTGTCATCTAGATTTTTGCAATGAAATGAAGGATAGAAAATCACTAAGATCAAAGTAACTATTTTTTTTACAAGGGGTGAAAATTGTTTTTCATTGTGACATTTTCCAAGTTCTTAAATTTCTTCACATTAGTTATATAGATACATTTACAGACAAATATACATATAGCATGTATATATACACTATATGTATATATTTTAAATGCATTACAGTGGTACTTTATGAATTGAATGAAGTAATTTCTTAATATAATAATTCAGTAACAATAATATTTTTGTGATTTTTTTAGTTTTTAATTTTGTTATTATGTAAAGTACAAATGTTTTTTATATCGTTAATAGTTCGATTTTTTATTCGTAGCATGTTTATTTAAAAGTAGATTGTATATCACTGTTATTGCTAAAAAATTTAGTTGTTTTATTTCAATAAAGGGAATATGTCTGGATGAATTCTTAGTGTGCGAAACGTCGATCTCACGATTCAAGAATAGAGCCAGCCATAAAGTTTAGTAAGTAAGCTTGACAGTAGAGAATTTTTAAAGTAATCTCTGTATCAATTATATAACAATAGATGTACATGCATATTTAAAAAAGGGATATAACAAATGTACAAAGGACAGTGCATATATATGTATATATATATAATAAAAACTAAGTTCAAATGATAGTAGATTAATAACTTTTTAAAATTTTTTAAATTATGTTTATAACTGGTTGTAAAATACATGTATAAATAGCTAATGATACATAATTACATAAATACTTAAATTATTCAAAGATTTTGTGTATATATATATATATGTATAAATATAAATGCCACTTGTACTAGACAGTCAACCTTATAATGCGTATGTACTTTAAAGTATATTTTTCCACTGTACATTTTATCATTGTTGAATACTTGTAACAAGTCAGCAAAGTACAACACTGTATCATATTTATATATAAAATAATGATCTTTTAAAAATCTATCCTTATGATTCAATAAAAATTAGTAATAAAACTAAATTTGTCATTTTTTTATCACTGAAATAAAATATAAATATCAAATAAGTTCATTTATACCAGTAAAATATCTTTTTTATTTAAATAAATAAAATACTATAAAAGTTGACAATTTCATTAAATTAAAACATTGTGAAAACATATTATGTATTATTTAAGCGTAAGATTATAATCAATTTTATGTGTTAAAAATAGATCTTAAAAATTCCAATTTGAGTTGCGATAGTTAAATTTTTAAAAATTGTTAGAAAGAATAGAAAATAATATAAAATAATGCTGTACAAGCAAATAAAAATAATAAATGGAAGTAAAATGACTAGAAGAAAAGATTAAGCCGTCAGAGGTCGGGGGCTCGTCTCTTTTTTTATTATAAAAAAAAATAAATAAAAATCAAAATCAATTCTCGAACAAAGAATGCGGTATATTTCACGAGCTGTCGGACGAGCCGTTGCTGTCCACTCTGTCCTTGACCTTATTCAAGCAATTCGTGGGCTTCGACAGATTTCGGCAATTGGTCCGCACGAATTTGCAGTACTCGCTGCAGTTGTTAGCGTCCGAGCCCTTGCGACAATCGACGTCGCAGTACGTCGACTGAGATTTCAAGTAGAAATCGGTGGACAGCTCGAAGGGCCTGTCCCTGTTCCACTGGTCGTTGGCTATCGCAGCGTTCAGCCCCGAGCTCGTGCGCTTCTTTATGATCTTGTCGCTGGTGAGAGGTGGAGCTGTTGCCGTCGCCCTGGACTTCTGGGACACCCCGAGCTGCTGCGAGCCGGCCATGGACGCGGAGCCGGTCGAGGTCGAGTCCGAGCTGCCCTCGCTTATCCGCCAGATTTTCTGGTCGTCGATCGTCGCAAATTTATCGAAGTAGTCCTTCATGGACGAGTACATGATCGTCTGATATATATACATACATATATATATATATTTATATATATATATATATTTATATAGACACACACACACACACTCGGGTAAAGTCTTTCAATAACGCCGAGAGAGCGGAAAACAATTCATAAAGATGCTTTGAGATGCAAGATTTATAGTAGTTATATATTATTAGATATTGTTTTGGACGTCGAAAGTAATAAAGTTTCTTCGTTTATTTCGAAATTCTGATCTAAAAATATATTCGCGAGTAATGAATAAATATATACAAGTTGTTTATATAAAATACATCTAGTTTTATCTACTTGCGAGAGTTAAGAATAAGTTATTAATTTAAGCTCGCGCAACTGCTCAGAATTATTTTTATATTTGTATGTAAACAATATTTTGTTTTTAGAAATGTGTTAACTCGATAATTATATATATACACATATGAATAAAATATTTTGATTTCTTTCCAAAACTTTTTAAAGAAGTTATGCATTCTTCATGAATTCTTTTCGAATATTGTGTGTGTCGCACAGAGAAACCCGTGTATATTTATGTATTCAAATATCGATGCTCTGTGAGTAATAAGTAACATATTGGAACGAATAATCGCTGGAGGCGGAAGTCTCCTGATCTAGCTGTGATGCGCATTCACACCTTTCTCTTCAGCATCCGGTGTTTTGAGTCGGACGCTTCGCCGCTCGCATCAGAGACGTTAAACATCGGCTCGTCCTCATCGTGGTCACCGTAATCGTACTTGGCGCTGGCTGGCTCCGTATCGCTGTTGCCGTCCGCCGCCCGCTCGTTGTCGTCGGCGCGCAACGAGGCTGACTCCTTCACCTCGTCATCGGACTTGTCACCGTTGACAGACGAATTGGACGACGAGCGTGACGCCGATGCGGACGACGTCCTATCTGGGCTCCCCTCGGCCGGCTCGTCGATCATCGACTCTATGTCTTCCTCGATCTCCTCCTCCACCTCCTCCTCTTCCTCCTCGATCTCCTGGACCTTTTTCTCTTTATTGTTCGGGACGTTTCGAGGAGATGGTGTTCGATGAAGATTATCCTCGCTGCTCGATGTGCTCGCCCAATCACGTTTTTCTTCTGCTCAGAAATATATACATATATTCACATATATTCGAAAAATTCATTAAATACATAAAGCTTCTAGATTTTTAACTGACAATTTTCGAATATATATATAATTAGAATCTGGAAATAGAAAAATGTATCTAAACGAATTGGATATAGTTATTTTGAAATAAATGCAGCTTGTTTTCGGAAGGTTATGCAAAAAAAACTTGGCAGCAGCTGAAAACTTGGCCGATTTTTATAAGTTATGTTTTCTGAAATTTTCAAATTAAATTGTGGTAAGGTACCAGAAGCAAAACGTTATTGTGCACGGAATCCATGATATTTCAGTATAGGTAATAAGTAGAAATCGATGTATACGTTTTGTAGATAAAGAATTAAATTTGCAGAAATATTTTTATCGGTCTTACATTTTTAATAAAATAATATAATTATAATGACAGTCAGATTGTTCATATTTATGATCGCCTTCCTTGTTTTACTTTCAAGAGTTACCAAAGTCGAAGTGGATTGAAACGTTGGACAAAACAAAGATTCATTAAATTCGGTCAATTTGATCGTGGAAACAGTCAGATTATTTTTTATACACAATAGTATTTTATTATTTTTATTATTTTTTAGTATTAATTTTTATATTTCATATTCTAGGAGGTGACTAGAAACAAGGAGAGCTAATGGTCATTATATAATTATAATTATAGATTAAAATTATTTTGGAACATGGTATTAATAATAAGTATAAACGGGAGAGTCTTGAAAGTATTCACATTTCCAGGAATCGAAATAATGTGAATTTAATGTTAGAGTCTGGTAGATTGGACAGTGTTTATCATTCCTTATTAAATTGATTGGTTTTGGACAATTTGTGTAGAGGGGGAATTTATATTTAATTAACTAAATTTGGTGGTGGGGATGGGTATATATAGATTAGAATATAAGGTTTAGATTAGTCCCTGATGAGGAGCCGTAGCGAGCTCGAAACGTTGGACAAGTCTTCAATTAGGTAAGGGTGTTGGGGACAGTCAGACTGCACTTTACTAACAAAGAATTTTTTCAGCTAATATTTTATTTTCAGATTAGTCTACGGGGGTGAATGTAAACAAGGACAGTCTGACTGTCATTATAATTTTAATTTAATTTTTAATTTAATTTTTATTTTTAATTTTTATTTTATTTTTATTTTTTTATTTTTTATTTTTATTTTTATTTTTTATTTTTTTTTTATTTTTTTTTTTATTTATTTTTTATTTTTATTTTTATTTTTATTTTTAATTTATTTTTGGATTGAATTGATTGGACTGTAAGACCAATAAAAAAATATTTATTAATTTGTATATGGGCTGTCGACAAAAGTACAATTCAATTGTTTTATAATTATAGATTATTTTATAAAAACTGTAAGATCGATAAACATGTTTGTTAATTTAGTTTACAACAATCGACATAAGTACAATTTTAATGTTTATGCAATGATTGTATCCATATATTACTTTTTGTATATGAAAAACATTTTTGTACATATTTTATATTTATCGCATATGAAATAGTTTATATTCAGGAAAGGTAATTAAATAATTATTAGACATTCTCGATGCTTTTTTTATAACAAAAAAGATATCCAAATTTCAAGAACTGTTATTAAGAACATGATTTTAAAAAGCTAATGTAATGAAATAATTAAACAATCTACACGTGATATTTAGCGTTGTTTAAAATTTACAATTTGTATTAACTTATGGTTATTATATTCAATATCATTATATAAGAAATGAACGAATGATTTGAATTATACGTTATATTAATATGGACTCGGAAAGAAGCAAACATAATTGATGCAGATCTTTTTAATAAAAACGCGTTAAGAAAAATAGCATTTAATAATATAAAATTACCTTCGAATGTGTTCTTGTCCTTAAACAGTTCCTTAATTTCTGAAGTGTTTTTTACATTTTCGTTTAACGGCTTGTCAGATTTTTTCGGTTTTATTTTACATGCTTTTCTTTCCGCGTTCATTTGCTGTTTATTTTCGCTCTTCGCAACAGTTTCCTGCCTCTTCGTCGATTTTTTATCCGTTGCAGTAGTGGCCTTTAAATCTCGATCTGGGCTTTTATCCTTGTGCTTTGTGGTTGGCGACTCCTCATGCTTCTCGCACGGCCTGAAAAAAATATAAATTCGTAGAATATAAAATCGATCGAATACAAGTTTATTAAGAACTACCTATTTTTATTTAAGAATTTTGAGTAATATATATACTTATTTATATATAAACGATACGTACTGCCTTTTGCACTCGCACTCGTTGTATCGCCACTTTTCGCACTTCTCCAAGGCCTCGCTTTCCTTCTCCCTCAAGTAGCGCTCGGCGTAGGATGTTCGCCGTCCCGGCGACGTGGCCGCTGGGCCCTGCTTGACGGGCGCGACGAAATCCTGGCCGTCCTTGCGCAGAATTCCACGCGACTTATTGGCCGCGGATTTCGCGGTCTCGTCAATACCGTTGAGCGCCAGGGCGCTGCAGCATCTGTCGACCTGCTTCAAACGATGCGTGTAGGCGACTTCGCTCCCAACTTGTACCTGAATTTAAATAACGGCGCTTTATGTAGATATTTATTTTATAGGAAATTTGGATTTACGAGGAGGTTGGGACAGAATTCGATATAAGGGAAAAGTTTGAGTTGGGCATTTCATGTACAAAATTCAACACTTAAGGCCTACATTTATTTTATTTCCTTCATTATATACACTAGTTCTCAACAAGTTAAGCATAAATAATATGAGTAGAAATATAGAAAAAAAATTTTATGTCTGAAACAATTAGAATATGAAAAATAGTTTAGCAAGTTGGGAATATAGGTTGTGAATGTGTCGAATACGCGTTGTGTATGATACGTGAATCGAGGTTGGGGTGATTTTCAATGGATTTTTTAAAAACTATTTCATGCAGTATTTTTAAGCATTTACGTCTTTTCCTATTTTTTTGGGGACCTTCTTTTTAACTCATAATATGCAATACAATATTTTCAGCATTCATGTAAAATTTTTTTTCCATTTTTTCCATAGTTATATACGTACATAAATTGATTAATCTGTATAAGTAACAATACTTTTTAATTGGATTTATTTTAAAGTAAAATATGGTTAATATTTATATAATATATTTAGAAAAAAATCTCAACTTCAGTGCCAGTGATTTATTCTTTGTCGCAAACTTTATCGCTACTTTTCGTATGTACACACACACGCGCGCGCGCTCGCGGTATTTTAAATATGAATGTTTACAGTGGCGGGTCGGTATTCGACAGGGGAGTTCGTATACACTGGTTGCATGCAATTTGAAAATTTACAACAAAATATTTTTTCCGCTGCGCGCCACAGTCCTTCGGCCAATGAGCGAAGGTCAATTCGACTCTCGGTCGAGGGGCATAGAAGTTGAAAAGACGAACGGAGAATTCGTCGACGATCTAAAAGAAGAACGGGAGGGGCCTGGCGACGTAGCGGCGAAAGGTTTAGTCGTTAGCTTGAAGTTAACTTTACGAACGCGCTCGTAAATGCGTGACTCATACGGGCACCACGACGCGCCTGCGTACGCTTTAATGCTTTAGACATTTCGATCTGGAAAATCGATTAGTTGAATTCACGTTTGCTCATCCACTGATGGATATTAGTATACATTAGCGCGAAAACTATTTTCAACTGTCCAAAATGCATACGACCTTCGAATACGACTTGCCCGACGTATTACCGTTTTTTTCTCTAGATATAAATGAAAGCATTTTCTCGGATACTCACCGCTTCGCAGAGCGACATGTCCTTGCTCCTCTGATAGAGGTTCCTGTAGATCCGCTGTATCTGCCGGGGCTCGACCTTGCTGTCCATCAGGGTGGAGAGGACGTCGAGCTCAGTGACGAGGAACTCAGGATTGGGATCGACGAAAGCGACGGCCCTACCGGAGCGGCCGGGCGTCGAGGCAGCGCTGGTATCGCCGCCGCTCGTATGGCTTATCTGCAGCTGCCTGAACGACTCGAGCTTCTCCATCACCTTATTTTCGTTAAGGATCTTGGGGGGCGTCGGAGGCTTCGGCACTCGCAGTTTGCCGAACTTCTCCGCGAAGACGAGGTCGGCTTCAACCTCGTCCTCGGAGTCGTCCATCATGTTCAGGGAGATCTTGAGCTGGTAAATTTCGTACAGCATTTTTCGCTGAAAAGGGTAGAAAAGTATTACATACAGATATACATATATACAGAGATACTTATATATTTCCGTACATACAAACATACATACATACATACATATATATATGCATATATATACATAGTTTCGAGGTTTTTGGTAAAGAACCCTATTTTGCCATCATTTCTTTTGTTCAAACTAAAAAACAAACATAGCCTATCTCATTTCTGAAGATAAAATAACTTGTAAAAACAAAAACATAATTTGTCGTCATAAATTATGTTCAGTATGTTTCGGCATACACAACTATTTTACAAGAGAAGGCGAAGAAAGAAAGAAAAGAGAGAGAGAGAGAGATAGAGATTTTCCCACATAATATTGTGTACAAATATGAATTATACTTTTCAATTCAAACTTCTCGGGTTTATAGATTCGGACAAATGTTTTTACTTTTAAGTTGGTAGTACTATCAGAGTTATCTGTGCCAAATTTCATGTAATTATCTTCATTTATCATACAGTAGTGCTTGTGCTTCGTGAACAAAGAAAACTGAAAAAAGAAGTAGCATTAAATCTTGTGCGCGAAATGAAATGTCGGCCACCGAAACGTTCAGAATATTGCAGAAGGCCTTTGGTGAGAAGTCAATGCCAAGAGCAAGTGATTTTGATTGGCACAAATTGTTAAAAGAAGTTCGAGAACGCGTTGAAGACGAACCACATCAAAAATGACCAAGAACATCTACCGATTGACTACACGTCAGAAAATCAAATAATTGATTCTGCAATATCTACCAGAGCGCTTAATGAGATTGTTGAAATTTCAAATGGGCTCAAAATTTCAAAACACCATTTTGAAAGAAATTTTGTGCCTGAAAAGAGTGAAATTTCGATTGGGACCAAAAACACTCAAATTTTTTGGAATGACAGCGTCTCATGGAGGTCTGTGAAACGATGCTTTCGGACTATCAGGACATGATGGAACGCATAATAACTGGAGATGAGACTTGGGTTTACGCTTACGATCCAGAAACAACCGATTAACCGAGCAAATATTGTGCCAAAGGAGAGCGCAGACGGAAAAAGTTACGCCAAGTCACTAAAAATCAAGGTTATGCTCACTGTTTTCTTCAATTATCGTGGTGTGGTGCATTATGAATTCCTTCCAACCGGCCAAACGGTTAGCAAAGAATATTATTTCAGTGTTATGCGTCATTTGCGTGAAGCTATTCGTCTCAAAAGGCCAGAGTTATAGAAAGACAACTCTTGGTTTTTACATCACGATAATGCACCAGCTCACAATGCATTGATTTTACGTGAATAAAAATATTTTAATTGAATAAAAATTTTTGATTTTGATAAAAATTTATAGGTTTCAAATTTCTTAACATGCTAAGAACACGT
This sequence comes from Sycobia sp. Sy_11, assembly GCA_018907035.1. Lineage (NCBI taxonomy): Eukaryota > Metazoa > Arthropoda > Insecta > Hymenoptera > Epichrysomallidae > Sycobia > Sycobia sp. Sy_11. Next base: position 907,811 of record JACCIC010000034.1, on the reverse strand, counting down.
CAAACTCGCCTAACTATTTTACTTTTGTTTCAAGTTATTTTTATGGTAGAAATAAGCCTTTCTTTTATACTAATAATCGTGCTAATAAACAAATTTTTTCCAGAAAACGTTATACTTTTATAAATAAAACGCCTAGAAGTAAAAAGATGTATATTTGATTGATTAAATTCATTATATTAAGTGAAATAAAGTTGAAGCCCAGGATTTTTGTAAGCGTTGCAATGAAAATACAATCTACACCAATAATCGCTATAATACTTCTACCCGCTTCAAAACATAAGTATATTTCATCAAAATCATTCCTGTTTTTTGGTACACTGAATTAATTTTTCGAGGTTACTGGAGCTAAAAATTGCCCGGTTTCAAGATAAGATCTATTTTTAAGAAAAATTTCCTGACGATAATTATTATAAATTTTACTATTCAGCCAAATTACCCCGATCAATCATTACATTTTAAATTAATAAATATTTTTTCATTGGTCTTACAGTCCAATCAAATCAATCGAAAACAATACGTAACAATATCAATACATATCTACATTAACATTAATACATCAATACACAAAAATAATAAAAGTAAAAATTAAAATTAAAAATTATAATGACAGTCAGACTGTCTTTGTATACAGTCAGCCCCGTAGACTAATCTGAAAATAAAATATTAGCTGAAAAAATTTTTTGCTAGTAAAGTGCAATCTGACTGTCCCCAGCACCCTTACCTAATTGAAGATCTAGTCCAACGTTTCGAGCTCGCTACGGCTCCTCATCAGGGACTGATATTTAATTTTCAGATTAGTCTACGGGGGTGACTGTATACAAGGACAGTCTGACTGTCATTATAATTTTTAATTTAATTTTTATTTTTATTATTTTTGTGTATTGATATATTAATGTTAATGTAGATATGTATTGATATTGTTACGTATTGTTTTCGATTGATTTGATTGGACTGTAAGACCAATGAAAAAATATTTATTAATTTGTATATAAGCAGTCGACAAAAGTACAATTAAAGTATTAAATTTTAAAGATTTTTTATAGCTTACTTAATTTTCATATAATCCATATTTGAAGAAGAAACTACGAAGACAACTGAACCTGTGATCATTAGAGCCTAGTACGCTATATAAGTAATGCCATTTCAATAATTGTTCGTGATTTCTTTTTAAAATATAGATATTATGAAAAATATGCAAGAGACGAAAAATAATTAAAATGAAATGATTTATAAATGATTTAAACTAACTGTAAAAATGATCGCTTTTGTCACAAACGAATCTTATCTTGAAACCGAGATATTTTGAGTCCCAGTAACCTTGAAAAATGGGTTTAGTGCATTAAGAAAAAACTTGCGGCGATTTCTCCAAGATTATGAAAAAATCTAATTCGATTGGACTATATGTTTTATGTACATCTTGGCAAATCATTGCATAAATCAAAATAGATGACGATGATTATGAAAATTTTACTTAATATAATAATAACAGAAGAATAATTACATAAAATGAATGTTTAATTTTCATTTATTAACAAGATTTATAAGTATATACAAAATTAAATAAAAAAATTAACAGAAAAAAATTATTCTACTTTAATACAAACCACATCTGTGTGAGCGTAATTAACCAACTTCCATTTTCTTGCATTCCCCTTTGAATAACGAGGATATCTTTTTTATACTCTGTAATTTTCGTTATTTACGTAGATTCATATATATATATATAAATAATCAATTAAGAAAAGCTCTCGTTTGCTTTCGTCTCTCTTCCTCCTCTGCTCTTCGACGCCTCTGCTCCCAACTCCCTTCATCTAAATAGAGCCCCGGCCGCGGTGCGCTCCGTCGCAGAGTAAACAAACTTCTTAAATTAAAACTCACAAACTTTCCGTCGCTTTCCGGCATGAGCTTAAAAATGTAACGAATTCGAGGAAACCGGTGGGTCGAGTCGGGGCGGAACTGGGAGGGGGGAAGAATAAGACAATCGAGCTATATTCCGTGCCGACCCATATATATATATATATATTATATATACATGTGTATGTGTACACATGCACACGCGCGCGCACACAACACGGGTGAACACGTACGCATACATACTTTGTTCAAACGTCCCGCGTTCCTCTCAAGATGCTTCTCGAAAACTTCCCTTAATTCACGGTCGGTGTAGAGCCCGTTCTGCACGATCTCCTGCGTAATGTCGTAGACGAACTTGGCGTAGCGCGCCTCCTCCTCCCTGCCCTCGGCCGACGGCTTCCCGAAAGTTTGACCCTCGCGCGGCTGGCTGCCCGCTGGAGGAGCACCGCCGCAGCCGCACCGCTCCGTGGACGGGGGGCGCCAATGATGACGTTGTCGGCCCCGACGGTGCGGGGACTCGTCACCGCTGCGGCGAGAAAAGACAATGCACTTAGGAAACTGGCATAAGAAGTTATACTGGTATATGGAAGTTATACACGAGCTCCTGCATACATGTACTTGCGAATAGATGATTATTATGAAAGTATTGTTTATGAACTTGAAAGAAATTAACTAGCAAATATTTTGGTTGGTCTGACAGTTCTATTACGATGATCCATATGAGTATAAATATTTTCATTTAATTTCCCGATGAGTGGATAAAGCATAAAAAATAAAGAATAAATAAAGTGACTCGAAATGTCTGATTCAACTGATTAGGGTATCGGCAAATAAGTAAATAAGCTAGTCCATCATCCTTTGTAACTAATTATTATTTTTTAATAAAATTAAATTTTTGTGTTGATATTCAATTAATTTATTAAAACATTCTTATGATGTTTCTTTGTTACATTATTATTAATATATATCTTTAATTGGAATAAAACACCGTTAAAGACTGTTCTTCTCGGTTCTCGTCGAAGTTTAAATTATAAGACACGGTACATAAAAGTTCTATGAGACATTTTTTATTATAATAAAATAACTGGCGTAAGTCTTCTGATATAATGAACAGCATTGAATGACGGAAATTCTTTTCAAACAATTTCTTCGCCAAAAACTATAATTATATAAATCGGCACTGCAGTAAATTTCCACTGTATCGCCGACTTATTTTCTTATTTTACGTATATCGATCGAGTAAAAAGTGCTCTGCTCTATAGAAACAAATGACATGGAAATACTAAACGATTGCAAATTTTAATTCTGTTTTGTATTGCTGAAAAGTTTCAAGAAAACCTCGTCAAACGGTGCGAAAATGTGGACAATTGCAAAATTTTACGTATACAATTTTTGGCAATGAAATTTTTAAAACGTTCTCATTTCCATGCTATTTGAACGTTTGCTCGAAACTTTTCTGCAAGGCAGAACATACGTAAAATAAAGGACATGCTTTTTAATAATTTTATGTATAATTATAATAATTATAATATTTTTTCTAACAAAGTTTTTACTTGGTTGCAAAAATCGATAAAACTTCCTTTCGGCAGTCCCTTAAAATATTTGTAATTATTTTCAATATACACCGATGTGCCGTCTCAACAAGCTCATGGAAATTATTTAATGTAATGAGAAGCACATAAAACAAATTTCATTTCATTTCAGTACGTTGCATTCTGCGCTTATGAGCTTTTAATTTTCAACTGCATAATATTGAATATAAATAACATAGACCAAAAAAATTAAAAAAAGAACCTGTTCATTATAAATATACTATTTTGATTAAAAAAGACACGAGTTAAAAATAAAATGAGAAAAACGTGTTTCTGCCCAGTGAGAAGGCATTCTAGGATCGAGGCAGGCCATATATTACACAGTTGGTCCGGGCACTTGTATAACGATTGGGCGAGGCTCCCGCGTTGATATTGTTCCACCGCCGTGCCGTCTGGAGAATGGGAAGGAGGGACTGGGGGTGTGGTCGGAGGGGTCATTGAATTAAGCGCGCGAGGTAAGCTCATAATTACAGCTCTAGCAACGGCTTGGGGACTCGATTAGAGCTAATTAAAGCTGGGCATGCAAAGCTGCGCTTTTTGACCTCCCTCCCCCTCCCGTTCCTCCTATCTCACTCTACTCCTTTCGCTGTCTTTCGAGGCGGCGAAAGCTTCAGCTTTTACGATTCAAATGGTTCCTCGGAAAGTTTCTCGGACTTTTAATGGAGTTATATGTACGTATAATTAAGCTCGTTCGCATTTCTTATTTTTCTTGTCGTGCCCGCCTTATTTCTTTCCGCACATTTTCGAGCGGACGGCGAAATCGCGTTTGCATATAGCACGAGTAATACGCTATTTTTCTCCTATATTTATTTTCCTTAAGTTTTAAAACTCGAATAGGTGAGATGGAGTTTTTAAATATTTTGAAATATATTAGTTACCCTCAGCGACTTGGTACAATTTTAAAGAATTATGCTAGAGATATTTAAAAAACCAAAGTGCAAAATACACATACTGACTATTAAACTTTCGAATGCGGCCAACGAATAAAAGGTAAAATAAAAAATTTGCATTATCATAATAAGTAATAGGTTACATGTCTGCGGGACCATAAGCACCATTTTTTTAAGGTTATTTAAAATGCTACTTTCGTCTCAGTTTAACTTAGTTTTTCTCTGCTTCTCACGTCAAAACGCCTAATGTTGATATTGAATATCTCAAAATCAACTCCAGTCATTTACTGATCGACAACTATTTAACATTTTTGTTTTAATCGATTTCCAAATGTTTTTAGTTTTAACTTTAATATATTGTTATACATAAATTTATTTTTTATTTTTCATTTTTCACTTTTCATTTTAAATAAATTGCTTGGATATCACGAGAATAGAAAGCTATCAATATGAGTATAATATTTTATTTCTATCTTATAAGCTATTTGGAATTCATACAAATAGCTTTGTTTAAAAAATTTTTCTTCAAAAAATTTTGAATACAAATTGTGCTTTGATCGTAATTCAAATTATCATTTGATTATTAACTTTAAATAAATAAATTACATTACAAATACGTCAAATAAAATTTGTTTTCAAAGATATTACGTATTCAAATATGAAATTCCGTTCATAAATGTACATTTCATTATTTATAAATAAAGGTTTAACGAAAATATAAATTTTACTGTTTTCATTACTAATTTTTGATGAAATAATTTTACTAAGTTAATTACTTGTCATCATGAAAAATATTATGGTGCAGTAAATAAGTTTCAAATTTTATCATTTATTGATCAAATATTTATTCCGAAATTGTTTTTGCAATTAAAAAAAAGCGATCATCGTTTAACATTACATAGATTTATAGTTGAAGGGGATATGTATCTTGGGAATCATATTTTTATTTAAGATTGAAAAGAATATTTTTCTTGCTGCTGGAGCTTTTCATGTACAAAATAAGAAAACATTTTTTTTGTTCTAGGAGTAACAAAAAAATGTTTAATTTTTATTAGAACCTAAGATATATCTATTTGTTTAATAATTTATGTTGCTTATAAATTTAAAATTATAAATGGTACTTATGCCCTATGTTTATAAATTTACAAATATTTAGGGAAAGTTTTTGCGACATGTTTATGGAAAAAGTATAAAGTTTTCGATATTATATATTATCTTTATGATTATTGTTTAAGGTAGTAAACAAAAATTAGGTACGAAGTTATTTTTTTCCCCTTACATTTATGTATATCATCGAGAAAGAATGGATAGTCATCAATTTCAGTCGACAAGGTTAACTCATACATCAAAAATCATAATTTTCATTGTTTTAGACCCCGATTGTACTTTACAATTTGCTATATATTTATAAAAATGTATTTTATTGCATCTATAAACGTGTATAATATTGCATAATCAAACCAATAATAATGCAAGGAAATTATACTTTCCGCATAGATTCTGCGCGCAGCGGTTTCGTTATATTTGAGAAAACTTATTCCATCTGAATTTAGAAAACCGTACGTTCTGTCAGATATGTGTGTGTGTGTGTGTGTGTGTGTGTGTGTGTGTGTGTGTGTGTGTGTACTATACGTCAGTTATACAAGAGTCTTTTTCCCTTGAACCATTGCCAAAAGTTCGACTTTGGCTAATGATTACAAACTTGCGCTGGGATCGGAGTTGATATATATACATATATACATATATATATATATATATATATATATATATATATATATATATATTATTTACATATATATCTGTTGTTTACCTCAATCTGCCGCAGCACGGGGAGCTCTTGCACTTTGCTTCGCAGTATTGTTGATTATTGATGGGGGGCTCACCGCTCCGTGAGCGGAAGTTTTCCGGTCTCTTTCGAACTTTCAGGTTTGACCTAGCCATTCTTGAGCGCTCCCTAAAAGTCAGCGGCCGTAAACACGGGCAATTCTCATCGTTGATCAATCGAGGCCTCTCACCGCTTGGGCTCCGGTCCTTGGAGGAACTCTTGCTACGGCACTGAACTCTAATTATGTCCTGGAACACGGAATGGATGTATTATATGAGCGAGGCGATTTAGTCCTTAATTAAATGAATCTTTTTAATACAGTCCCGGAAAAATATATAGATGTAATAATTATGAAACTTAAAGAAAACTTATTTTTACAAAGCTTATCATAAATAATTTATATATTTAATTGAATTTTTATTATTAGCAAATTATTAAAGTCCAAAGATTAATCAAACTACAATAATTATATTTTCAACGAATCTTTAGAAATATATTTGAAATAATACTAAGTACGAAAACGACTGACGATCTTATCTATAGTAAAAGATTATCTTTAAAAGTACTACGTACGATTTATGTAGTTTAAATAAATTATAAATATTTTCAACATTAAATTATAATACTTTATATGTTTATTTAGTGATCTCTTTAGTTTTCACATATGTTTTTCTTTATTTTAATTTTTACAGTCTTTAATGAGTAAATTTATATGATGTAACACTATCTACATTCATTAATTTTTCATATTTATTTATTTTAATTTTAAAAGTACATATACTTTCATTATAAATTACAATCAACAGACTTTTTTTCATTGTTAAGTACGTAATTTAAAAAAATAGTTATTTCCTATCTTCATTATACAATTGTGCGAACAGTTATATGTAATGTATTATGTATTTTTAATTTTAGTTTAATGGTTCATTATTTTTATTACGAAAGATAATTTATCTTTTGAAGTAATAATTTAATTATTCTATAAACTTTACTAAACGAAGCTCATAATTTAAAAACAGGAACTGATTTCGAAATTTGCATTCACCGAAATTACTCCAATTTCATGTTCCGATGCAATTTGTACATTCGGACAAAATATTTTATTGTAAAATTAAGACCACGAGTTGGCTACCCCAATTTAACGTCGCCATCGATAAAAGAACCAATTTTATGAGAAAAGGTTTGCTTGAAAACACCTATCGGAGTTTCCAGGAGTTGGAAACCATTAGAAGGCTAATTATGAAGACGTGCAGTCAGCTGCTAAATTTATCGGTATTTACAAAATAAGGACGTACTTTCCTAATGCGATAATAATTTTATTTGTTTGCTGATTATGAAAGATAAGGTCATAAAAAAATCAGAAACGAATTGTACTTGGATGATAATATAGAAATATTTAATTATTAGAAAAATTACTGAAATGTCTAAAAGTCATTATGCATATATAATCATTTCATTGTAATTATCTGCGCCATTAAACGCAAGTACGCCCTTGAGTTTTATTTATTGCTTAGAATATTTACTAATCGAAATTTGTATGTGCGTAAATAACTCGTTATTGCAAAATTTTCTTAGAACATTTTTCATTTTCCTTACTAAATTACGCAAAAAATTATATTATACATATGTAATTGCCAAGAATTATAAATAACTAATACAAATAATAATTTTCTAAAAGTATACATGATATTGTTCTTTCGTATAAGTATTGTTTCTTTTCAGTTTTTTGTTAGATTAGGCAATTCGACTTCTCTGTCGGTAATAAACTGAATTGCTGTATAAAATGTTTCGAATTTTATTTGACAATTTAATAAAAAAATAAACGTCACTTTTATAAGGTTTCTGTTCATATTGAAGAAATGAAAAAAAAAATACACCTCGAAATATATATTGTCTGCGAATTTCATCATTCTGATTATGTTTTATTTTAGTTAATCTTTTTGGATATTTACATTAAAAAACAGATTAAAAAGTTGAATCATTTATATATTTGTAGTTGAAACCTTTCCTTCCTTGTACATTCGAAAAGTGAAGTGGAAAATCGATATTTTTGAATTTTATCTAGAAAATATTACACAACATTTGAGATTATGAAATCAAAATTTGAGAAAAGTATCAAGTGGCGCGGTAATGTCACGAAAGCCAGTTAGAGAACCGCTGAGCCTTGGTGCTGCTGCAACACTATTTACTTTTAGGTTTGGATTTATACATTTCAAACCACAAAAAATATTAAACTTTGTTCTAGCGACGCTTTTGCAACGTATATATACTATTTTTGGGTTAATATTTGACTAAAAAGCTGTTTTACTTAGAAAACCACGTATGTCATGCAAAATGATCAAAAACACTTTCTTTTCAATATATATACATATAGTAAAGCATAATAAAAAGTTTCCAGTTTTTAAGGTCTTGAACATAGCCAAAGGATATATATATATATATATATATATATATATATATATATATATATATATATATATATACTATATAATCAAATTGATCCGGACTGGAGCATTTAAACTCCACGCGTAAACTGAATCAGTAAAATTTTTTTTTCTATATTGGAACAACCTTTCTTGATATTCGTGTGAAATTTGAGCAGCATATTTTCATTAGTATCTATTTGTCAGCTGTTTTTTTACGGCGCAAAAATTTTGTCTATCGATATTGACTATGGAAAAAAAAGTTGATTAACGAGTTTGCTTGAAATTTTGTGTTTCCAATGGAATTACGGCTACGAAATCAAATGTTGAAAATGTTGAAGAAGTGTTTGACTTCGCAAAACTTTATCGCGAACGCAAATATTTTGTGGCACAATGCATTCAGTGAAGGTCGTGAAGTCGTCGCAAACTTGCCTCAGTCGCCCATCCACCTCTGCTAATGATGATAACATCAAGAAAGTTGAGGAAATGGTGCTCCAAAATCTCTTATGGTCTCTCAACATCTCTTATGGATCGACTCAACATATTTTGGTTAATGTTTTGCAGATTAAGCGTGTCAATGCTAGTTCCAAAACATCTTAATCTTTTGCAAAAATAACGTCGAGTAGAGGTCGCAAAAGAGATGCTTCAAAACGTATCTGAGGACCCTACATTCATCAAACGTATCATTACTGGTGACGACACATGGGTTTATGAATATGATGTCGAATATGCCCTACAATCTAGCGAATGGCGCTCCAAAAATAAGCCGAAACCGAATAAATCACGTCAAAGTCGGTTGAAAATCAAAGCGATGGTCATCGTTTTTTTCTATTACCATGGGTTGGTTCACCAAGAATTCATTCCAGGAGGTCAAACGGTTAATAAGGAGTACTACTTGACCATTTTGAGGCGTCTACGTGAAGCAATTCGTCGTAAACGACCGGATTTGTGGGCAGACAATTCATGTTTTTTTCACCACGATAATGCGTAGGCACATTCCAGCATGATTGTGCTTGATTTTTTGGCCAAATACGAAATGAAAGTCATCGCTCAGCCACCGTATTTGTCAGAAACTCACAAATCCATTTCGGAGAACGCATCATGAGTCCATTGAAGCCATAAAAAGTAATTCGTTAAAGGAACTGAAGGCAGTTCCAGGTGAGGCTTACAACAGGTGTATGGAAAATTGGATTAAGCGTTGGCATGCTTGTATTGGCTCGAAAGGACCCTATTTTGAAGACGATAATAAAGATTTGTATTAAAATATGTAAAAATGTTTTTTGGTCAGTCCGGGCCAAATTCGATCACAAATATATAGCTTTAGCTATTTTAAGGTCTTAAGAATTGGAAAACTTTTATTATGCTATATATACGAAGTCAGACAATTAAGTAATGTGACCAATTTTATTTCTCGGCCTGTGGTAACACTGCGAACCTGTAACTTCGCCACTGTAATAATAGTAGATTTCTACTCTATCGATTGAGACCTTGACGACCCCTGTACGATCATTTCTTTGTCAGATGTTTAGTGTTTTGTAATAACGCGCGAGTAGTGCATGTCACGAAAATGAATCAAAGAAATTTAGAGCAACGGTGCGCGATAAAATTTTGTGCGAAACTTTGTGAAACCACGACAGAAACTTATGAAAAAGTGCTTTAAGTGTATGGTAATGATGCTCTGAGTCGTAGTCAGGTGCTTCAGCGACATGCCGATTTTAAAAAAGGCCATGAAAGCGTCAGAGACGAGGCGTGGAACAGAAAGCTCATTCAAGTGGCAACCGACGCGAATACGCAGCGTGTCCGCGCCCTTGTTCGTCAAGACCGGCGACTAACCATTCGAATGTTGGCTGACGAGTTGAATATTAACCAGGAAATATTTAAAAAGATTTTAACCAAAGATTTTGCCAAGAAAAAGCTGTGCCCGAAGATGGTACTGAAGAACCTTTCAGATGAGCAAAAAGCCCACCAAATAAACATAGCTCAAGATTGTCTCGAGCAGGTTGAAATTGATCCTACTCTTCTCGATCGAGTTATTACTGGTGACGAAAGTTGGTTCTTTCAATATGACCCCGAAACTAAATGACAAACCAACAGTGGCTGTCCCCTGGAGCACCAAGAGCAAAGAAGGCGAGAATGAGCAACTCTAAAGTGAAAACCATGTTCATTTGCTTCTTCGACAGCTAAGTTTCATTTTTTTTATTCACCAAGAGTTTGTACCACCTGGGTAAACCATAAATCAAGTATTCTACCGCGATGTGCTCGACAAATTACGAAAAAGGGTGCTCAGAGTGTGTCCAGAGATCTGAAGACTTGGCTTCTGCATCATGACAATGATCCCTGTCACAATGCGTTCAGTGTCTTAGTTTTTGGCGTCTAAAGACATCGTAACGTTACTAAAACTGCCCTATTCGAGACTTTCTCCTATTCCTTTTTTTTACTTTTTCTTATTTCCTCTGTGACTTTTTACTATTCCTTTATTTAAAAAAATTCCTGAAAGGTCCACATTTTGATTTCGTTGAAGACATCCAAGAATCTATGAGGAGGGTACTCGGAGAGGTTCTACAAGTAGTGTTCCAGGATTGTTACGAAAACTGGAAAACTCACTGGAATAAGTGTACAGCTGCGGGAGGGGATTGCTTTGAAGGGAATTGCAGCGATGTACTTCAATTTTTAAATATACTCGATTCTTGATTTTTATCGCATTACTTAATTGTCTGACCACTTATACCAATTTAGAAACATAAAAAGCGCGGTTTTTTTTCGTATACGTTAAACAAAAAAACTACTCTATCGATTGCTCTGAAATTCAAAATATACATTCTATACTATCTTTGGAAGGTTATAGGCAATTTTTTTATTGTAAATTATTTTACTTTCATCAATAAATTAAGATAATGGTCTTAGTAATCAGTTTCACCAGCGGTCAGTAGGTGGCGTCTTGAATTACGAATATCAACTTAAATTAATCAGATTAAAGTATTAATACCAGGACAGTTCATTGGACTGATTGTATCCAACTTTGGGATTAGTATCCTAGAGAATGTATGATTTTATTTGTTCTTCAGGTTAATCTGACAGAATCCATACCTTGTGTGGATATGTTTTGTTGCGACGTATGAACAAAAATAGTTTAAGTTAATGTTCATTTCCTTGAATTTGAATTATCTACGGCTGTATATTGAACTGAAGAATGTGTATTAGTCTTTGTGTTATATTATAATAGATAAATCGAAACTTATATACTCCTAATGTGCGGGAGTTCCTATAATGTAAGATGTATAATATGAATGACTATGTAATTAAGTTAAATACGGGAAAATCCATGCAACTGCTACATACACCTGCATCGATAGCGTAATTCTCCGCCTAGATATATATAGAAATAATTTCTCCCACTCTTGGGACACAAAGGTATTCTGTTTGGTCCAAAACCATTGCATACTACATTCAATCAAAAACATTTGTCCGCAACACATCTTTGTTCAAGTTCATGTAAATAATATGTTACATAATTAAAGATAGAAATTTTATTCACTTGTGTTTACCATTCATTTTTAACATAATTATCCTAGTCGCGATTAGAGTTCACGGTTAAAGTGAGCAATTGCAGAAAGTGTTCTTTCACGGATTTATTTGCTATAAATCAAACGTTTTGCTCACGCAAAAAACATCTTTTGACTTTTGTAAAGTTTAATTTCTCTTATGAGAGAAAATTTCTCTTTTTCCGTCTTTTCTTATAAAATAGTTGTTTACCAATTATATATATATATATATATATATATATATATATATATATATATATATATATATATATAATGTTGCACACAAAAGAGGCTTGTGAAAAGTGGCTGTCCGAGTTCTTCGTAAATAAGGAGAGGGATTTCTACGAGAGGGGTATTATGAAGCTGCAGTCTAGATGGAAACAGATTATCGAACAAAACAGCGCATATTTGAAGTAAACCCGACCACTGTAACACTTTTTATAAAGCATTGAATGAAGACCAAAAAAGCGGAAGGGAGTTATTTGACAACCTAATATATATATATATATATATATATATATATATATATATATATATATCGTAGATTTTAATATTTTCAATTAAATATCACGAATATTTAGTAATTAGTGTCTACTGAAATTAAAGCAAAAAAAAGAGTGTGTGAAATAGCAGCGTTTTCAAGCGGTTGCTGAGATAGTATCTTTTTTCATGTGAGTGGCGATAGGTAAAATTATCTACAGGAATATAGATTTATAGATAGAGTATTTTTACATTGATATTATAGAAGTGTTGAATAAATCGGTTAAATTATTATTTTGGGCAAAGCCAGGACGAAGGATGCTATATATATATATATATATATATATATATATAAGGACGGTATATAGTTATAGTTACGTAGTCCAGACTGTGCTCTAACTATACTGGAATTTTTAATTGCCAATTTGACTTTAAAATCTTAAAAAGTTTTTGATTTTCAAAGCAAAAATATAGTCCGATACTATAGTATTTGATTTTTATAAACTAATTTTTATTACTGATTTCCCTCGTTTCGTCAGGGACTAAACGTCTCATGGGCTAAATAAGTAACAACCAGATTTATAGAGGAATACAATATAATCGATCGCTAAGTATTGTCAATACAATCTAATTTTATACTGTACGCCAATGCGCGTAAAACATCATTTTTACAGTATACTAAATAAAATTTACGGGAAATAGAGAATTTTAGATAATGTCTGCTACACGAAGATAATATTACATACAGTATTTATATAGAGATTGTACTTAAGATGGTACATATAATCGAGAATGAACAAGTAGATTTTTATAGGAATATAGTACAATATATTTTATATTATAATATTTTCCTTTTATTTAAGAAAATCTTATTGAACATTAATAATGATATAGATATGTTTAAGAGATTCGTGTATGTACAGGATTTACGGAGAAATGCTATTATAGTTGAATTAAGTGTACAAATTATCATAAAAATCCAAACGCCTATGGTTTGTAATAAGAACAAGACAATGACATAACTATCTGCTCAACCACGAATTGTATATTACACCAATACGGGCGAAATCAATTGCGGCTCGGACGTCAATTAACACCCCTGAGCAAAAATCATACCTTCCTATCCGTACTTCGTATACGGACTTATCTTACGCTCATATCGCATGCTTGTTAATAATTTTTGTTTTATAAACATAATTCATATTGTCTATACAGCAATAGCACCGTGGGAACGCTTTTGATCATCTCTATTTTTCTCTCTCGATCTCTTACTTTTTTTTCTGTAACGATGCGGACTGTGATGGAAAGGTAATAATTGAATTTGAAATATTATATTGAAATTGATAATACTGAAAAAAAAATTTCAGTACTTATATTTTCAAAAATTTTAATTAATATTAAACTAGTTATAAGTTTTTTGTATCGATATTAACCTAGATTAATTGTAAGCTTGCATATATTTTTACCATGTGTAAATAAATTTTTCAAAACCGGTATTTCATAACAAATACACATTTAATTTATTCAATTACTAAAATACTAAACTAATTTAACAAACATTTAAATCAGTAACAAAAACCTGTAGAGAATTGAAACTCAAAACGCAAGCCAAATTTATTTATAATACTACTGACTTTAAACTAATAAATTATAAAAAATGTATAAAAACTAAATAATATATTTTTTGTGTAAAAAAATGTCCATATGGGAGAATATTAACACACTATTCACAGTCATATTTGCTCATTATTATTTCCGGAGAAAGAGAGAGAGAGAGAGAGAGAGAGAGAGAGAGAGAGAGAGAGAGAGAGAGAGAGAGAGAGTCAGACTGTCCTTGTTTATAGTCACCCCCGCAGAATCTAAAATGCAAATCATTATATTTATATTATATTATTTGATATGACTGTAAGACTGATGACAATATTTGTTAGTTTATTTTTTTAAAAATTGTGCTTTCTTTGTATTGTGCTCCAATTTAAGAATTATTGAACATCAATAAATATAAAAAAGTCAATAAATATACTACAATTAAAAATCATACTTTACGTAAATAATGTATTTTTTAATTGAATAAAGTATCCAAATTCATAGTATATTCGGAAAATGACAGAATACTATAGTTTTTTTATAAGAATCGGCAGTTTTCAAGATCATTTTTAATAATAATAATCCCTTCACTGTTATTAAAATGGTTTCGTTTGGCATAGCATTGATATTAGCTTAGAAACTATTTAAGGTATTTATAATATATAAATATACGATATTTATTTATGCTATACAAACCAAAAAAGAGCAATTTTTAAAATTTATTTTTGCGCCCTAATGTATTTAAAATCAATAGTTAAATGTATCGGAAGAACTGAAAACTAAAATCTAGTCTATGATTAAAGCAACGTTTCAGATATAAATGACTTCTTGTTCAGGCAACTAAAATAATTGTAAGATTTTTTTAATAATATAATTCTTTAATAACATTGAGAAAAAAGAGCAAATAATGAACTCACATAACAGATCAAATAAATAAGTACATATAGATATATAAGAATAACAAACATACGAAATTTTGAATGATTCGAAAAATAGAAGTTGAATCATATAGTCATTTTATATTAATATTCATGTTATTCATAGATGATTTATATTCATTTCTCAATTTAAAATTAAATAACTGTATATTTATATAATTTTTTCATTTTGTATTAAAAATCACAAAAACACAAATTTACGAAAGTAAATTTCTTATTGTTTTAGGTATTGTTTCATCAAGAACTTCTAATTTTTCGTAATCAATCATATATTTTGTGCTGTACAAGACGTTTCTATTATATTTGCGAAGTGTGCCTTATACATTCTTTTTATATCGCAAGAAAAATTTTTTACTAAGCGTGCCTTCTACTTGCACATGCGTAAAAGCAGTTTTTAACCTTAACCATAACGGGAAACAAAATCCAACTTATATAATATAATCAAAGTTACAAGACTAATAAGGAACGCGGTAGGTAGTTCGGCCGCATACGAGGCCCTATACCGAATCCTGTATATGTAATTCTAAGTTCTAAGGTACATTAGTGTAACTTCATATTTTTTGGCACGCTGAATCGATTTTTGGAAGCTTTTGAAATTCAAAATGGCTCAAGAAAAAAATGACCATTTGTTGGACTTCTCCAGATAATAATAACTATAAATAAATACTATATTAATATAATATACAATAAATATATTGTACTATAAATATTTACTAAAAATTTTACTATTTAACCAAGTTACTCTGATAAATAATCAACTTATTTATCATTAAATTATAAATATTCAACTTATTTATCATTAAATTATAAATATTCAACTTATTTTTCATTAAATCCATATTTTATGCAAAAACCACTGAACTTATGGTTATGAATGTCGAATAAACTATTTAAGTATAAATGCAACAAATATCAGTTAAATCAAATTTCGCATTTGCTGCTAGAAATATGGATTTTATCACAAATCTACAGATGCGCAATGTTTTTACAATAAATCATTTAACGGAATAATCTAGTTACGTACGAACGTTTTTTTGGTCAGACAATAAACATTTTGAGCAAATAAATGCTTTTATCTAGGAAATGCTCAAAATTTGATACGAATCAACACATTGAAACAATAAAATAACACCAGGACTGCACATGGTGTATCACTGTGCAAAGTCACTACAATCTCATGTGGACCAAAAGTACAACGCACATTTGATAAAACTTTTATCCATGTACATTGAGTACACGGCATTTGTAATTTTTTCTAAACGAGATTATTCTGATCTAATTTTTTTATAGAATATTTTTCAATTTTTATAATATTTTAAAGTATATGTTAGATATATGTTGAAAGAGGGACTATCGGAAAGGGGGAAACAAGAAAAGAATTATTTCCATAATAGGTAATTATATATTAAATAATAAAAACGATATTGTATTAATATAATTTATTGACACAATTTATTTTATTAAAAAGATATTGAAAATTTCATAATAATATTTCCAATGCTAGGACGAAGTATTTATTCAGAGATATGTGAATAAAACGTTTTTGAAATTTTTGAAATGGAACACCATAGTAAATTACACCAGTCAATGGTGGTCCGAATGGTATTGGTAAATAGTATTCCTGATAGGCATAGGTTATGTAATTTTGTAAAATTCAAGAAAAAAAAATAATGGCAAAATAGAAAAATACTTTATCAACAATTCGCAAAATTTGCATTATATATCTTTCCTTTCGTAGAAAAAGGTACTTTCTCAACATTTGCTTCAAAAAGATACTACTTCGCGAAACATTTTTTTTGCTTCAATTTCCGTTCACACCATTAAATAATAATTGCGGTATTTAATATAAAATTAGAAAATAAAAGAAATAGTTGGGGCCGCTTTCACGGAGGGCTTCATGTTCGAATACAGGCACGGCTATTATGGAGAGCTTAATGTTTGGACGATAAAATACGAAGTCTAGTTTCCGTTCATTCGTATTGCGAATCATATTGGTGAATGCTATTGGCGAATGGTATTAAAAATTGTATTCTAAATAGTATTGGAAAATTGTATTGCGAAAAGTATTGGAATTGGTATGGCGAATGGTATTGGAGAATGAAAATGATATATTATGTTATATATTGCTTATATTATTATTATGAATAACTGCAATGCAACAATGCCAACGCTTTTTCCAATTTTCAAAACGTTTTTATACTCGTATTGCGAAATGGCCATCAGTTTCTTTTTCGATTCGGTTTTTATTTCTTCAAACGAATTAAAACCGTGTCCCGAAGTGGCCTTTTGAGTTTGCGGAACAGCCAAAAGTCACACGGTGCTAAATTAGGCGAGTACGGAGATTGCGAAACGATATTGGTTGAATTTTTGGCGAAATGTTCACGTATAATCAATGCAGTGTGAGCTGGTGCATTATCGTGATGTAAAAACCAAGAGTTGTCTTTCTATAACTCTGGCCTTTTGAGACGAATAGCTTCACGCAAATGACGCATAACACTGAAATAATATTCTTTGCTAACCGTTTGGCCGGTTGGAAGGAATTCATAATGCACCACACCACGATAATTGAAGAAAACAGTGAGCATAACCTTGATTTTTAGTGACTTGGCGTAACTTTTTCCGTCTGCGCTCTCCTTTGGCACAATATTTGCTCGGTTGATCGGTTGTTTCTGGATCGTAAGCGTAAACCCAAGTCTCATCTCCAGTTATTATGCGTTCCATCATGTCCTGATAGTCCGAAAGCATCGTTTCACAGACCTCCATGAGACGCTGTCATTCCAAAAAATTTGAGTGTTTTTGGTCCCAATCGAAATTTCACTCTTTTCAGGCACAAAATTTCTTTCAAAATGGTGTTTTGAAATTTTGAGCCCATTTGAAATTTCAACAATCTCAGCAAGCGCACTGGTAGATGTTGCAGAATCAATTATTTGATTTTCTGACGTGTAGTCAATCGGTAGATGTTCTTGGTCATTTTTGATGTGGTTCGTCTTCAACGCGTTCTCGAACTTCTTTTAACAATTTGTGCCAATCAAAATCACTTGCTCTTGGCATTGACTTCTCACCAAAGGCCTTCTGCAATATTCTGAACGTTTCGGTGGCCGACATTTCATTTCGCGCACAAGATTTAATGCTACTTCTTTTTTCAGTTTTCTTTGTTCACGAAGCACAAGCACTACTGTATGATAAATGAAGATAATTGCATGAAATTTGACACAGATAACTCTGATAGTACTACCAACTTAAAAGTAAAAACATTTGTTCGAATCAATAAACTCGGGAGGTTTGAATTGAAAACTCTTACTTATATTTGTACACAGTACTATATATAAATTTAACAGATTAAGCGACTGTCAAAATAACTTTTACAAACGTCCATTCCTATAGCAGAAAGCTCGAGTTAAAACTAAGTGAGTCCTCCGTAATGCTATCGTGGCGAGTTCGAGAAATATTTTACCAAAGCGACTCAAGCAATGCCAACTTTTTTTCGCTCAGCGTTATCAAAGTTTTATTTCTCTGTGATGTTTTGTTTCCATTTTGCAATCATTGAATGACCCACAATTTTTGTTTTTTTTTTCTATGGAAATAATTGAATATTACGCAGTGATTCGATTTTTTTTTGTGAATAATAAAATGAACAAGGAATGTAACCAGATCTAGTTGACTAGGATTGGAACTATTTGATTTGACCATGAAACACTTTTAATAAAAAAAAAATGGTTGCAAAACCTTTCGAAATATAATCTACTATTTCCAATAAATATTGAAATTTTCATGGCATAATCTAATTCAGTAACTAAAAAATTCATTTTTAAATTTTTGAAAGACTGCTACAAACTTATATAGGTTTAATGAAAAGTGTAATCATTTTCGTATATTTATGAGTATTCATTGTATATATAATAATGTATACATTGTATACATTGTATACATAAGAATGTTTGGCAATTTGTAGGTTTAATATACCTGAAAAAGGTTTTTCATAACTTTTAAAATGAAACGTACTGGTTTCTCATAACTTTTCTCGAAACCTTCCAAGTTTCGTTTTTTTAGCGACGTAAAATATTATAGCGGTGCTTGTGTCAATCGACTGAGATCGGGATTTGAACTCTGATCACCAAGACACTAGTCCTTCGCTCTAGCGATCGAGTCATTGTAGGCCTCAAAGTTTCCTTATGAAAACTCGATTCAGAAATAAAAGACATCTATCAGAATGAGAAAATGTACTTCTATTTGTAATGTATGTATGTCGCGTTAGGACTACTTAGGTAAACGATGCAACGTACGACGGAATATCGCTAACCTGTTCGTCAGGTTGTTAATGCTCTAAAAGTGCGTATATATATATTTAATAGCACGAGGGACAGCAAGAGCGCAAGAAGAAGGCGTTTGGTAGCGAAATTATAAGTTATGCAGATGAAATAAATGAATCGTTAATAAAGAAATATTGTTAATTATATTTATATTATTTCACCTTATGCTGGATGCTAATACAAGAAGAATTGACACGAAACATCTAGTAAAACTGTAGTACACATGTGTACCATATAGCACAATTGTACCATATAGCACAATAATATAACCCAATTTTTTGTTGTACAGAATATGGTGAGAGTAATAATTCAGTAATCACTCGAATAAGATGACTTTTTTAATAATATGTAGTTTTTAGTTATTCGCACTGCTTATTAATTATTATTATATAATTGTCTGATGTTTCAACTCATCGTACTTACTCATGCTGGAGAGTCTATACATGTAGTTAATGATTCACAGTATAAATAATTAAATTTTAATATGACCAGCGTAAATTTTTACTCGGTTAAAAGTACGATAAATAAGTTTCGGAATAAAATTAGTTTATATGATAGCAACGATACCTGATTCTATTGGATCCTGTATGATCGTCTAATTCTGATACACAATATTAATTGAAGGAGAAAATTATTTTGTTTTTTATTTAATTAAAATTTTTTTCTGATGTACAACGGACAAAACTTTAAATATCTCAGAGAATAGAATTGAATATAATCGCGGAGTTCCGAGTTTTATCTTGATAATAATATAAACTCCTGAGTCACATTCTAAAACTTATTATGGCAATTTTAACTGTATTGGGCTAAAAAGTCATGTCAAACTTATTCATATTGAATTGTGCGAGCTGGTAGACTGATACCCCTGACTTATCACAATTAGTTAAGTTAGTGATTCTTTTCGGAAATGCTGTGTGTAATATTTAAATATTACCTATTTTTAATCGTTTTTTTTTATTTTTACCAATATCTAGGAGAGCGAATATTCAAGTATTGCAATTGTTTGGCCTATTGTTATGTCATACACCGATATATATACTTTTAATATAACGATTAATGTATTAAGCGAGTTATATGACGAAAAGTGCCAATTATTACAGACAAAAACGATGAAACATTAGACAATTTTTTTAGAGCGATGCTTGAATTTTCGTCCTCTTTTTTCAATAAAAGTAGTACTGTGCTTTACGCTATATTATGAATAATATATACGCACCGCATACACGTGCTCGGCCTTAAAGAGCGAGCTAAAAGAAAATGGCTCGTATAGCAATGTGCATGCATCTCGCGAGCGTTTGCAGAAATAAAATTGCCCTTACGCAGGGATGATGTTCCGTGTCGTAGGCCAGCCTGTCGATGGCCCGCTCGGTGAGGCACTCGTCCAAGAATCTCGACTTCATGCAGCCCTGGGGCTGTGGCGGACACCAGCGCCTTTGCTGCATGGCGCGGGCGTACCTGGGATTCCTCGTGTTGACGACGCTCTTCGCTAGGAGCACCCGGCGCTGGTGCGTGCACATCGATCGGTGCAGGGAGACCTGTTCGACGTAGCTCTGTCCAGTTTGGTTGTAAACTGCTCGCACGTTTGGTTTTGTTTGTTTTTTTTGTTTGTTGTTTTTTTTTTATTAAAGAATTTAATTTGCAAGGTGGTTTCGCAAAAGGGATTCTTCTGTATCGAGAATTTTTGATTTATAGAAGCGGAGAAAAAGCGTTATCACAAATTATTGGACAGGTTCCAGATGGAGAAATGATATTTATTAAATATTTGTTGTTAAATATTAGTGTAAAACTATAAGCAAAAATGGATTTATTATATGTACTAATTTTAAAATATAATAGAGCTACTTTCCTCATATACAAAGACTACGTAACCTAAATTCTGGAAAATGATAACAAAACTTTAATATAACATGCTCTTCCTATCTCTCGATACCGTATAATAGCAAATTATAGAAATTCTCCCGTTTGCTTGTATTTTATTAAGTGTACTTTATCAATTGTCTTGGACAGAATTTTGACTTTATTTAATCCTTTCTATCTGTGAGTTTAATTTCAGTTGATACAACACTATTCTAGCTCTAATATTTCCAAAATCAATGTCCAGATTCTTCCAATTGTCCCAAGCCGGCCGAATAAGTTGAAAATTCGATATGCCATTATTAAGACAAAAGTTGTTGGTGATATTTCTATATCTATCCGATGATGATCATGGCTCTGAACTTCACCTTGAACTTATTCAACAGGTCTGAGATATCACGAACACCCTGTATACTAAAGCAGCATCAGCTAGCACTAGAATATAGAAAATAGAATAGTCGAATGAATTGCAAACTAGCTGAAGCACTGTCTAATTTCTCTCCGTCCACGGGTAGTGCAAGTTTCTATAAGATTATTCTGTTTTGATAATTGAAATATGACTTTATACATTTATCTTTTTGATATTATGCACAAATAATCTAGTCTTTGAACATTTTCAAGAACGCTAAAATATTTTAAACATAGTTTAAGAAAATTCTTTTCTTAATTTTTTCAACAAACATTTAATAAATTTTTTCTTATATTATAATGTATATATATATATATATATATATATATATATATATATATATATATATATTTGGAATGCTTTATAAATTTACTGTGAAGCAGTGAAATTAAATGCTTATATCAGATAGACAAAATAAAAAATGTATAACAAAAAAAAAATGTATAATACACAGTTATATAGTAAAATATAACAGTACTAAAATCTAGTTTATAGCCGCGATATTATTATATTTATTTTTTGTTGGACCTTTTTTCGAAGTTTCTTTATACTCGATTTGGTTGTTAACTAATTACATATACCGCATGCTAAACGACCGGAGCGGCACTTTCTAAAGATCAAAGTGAGACTCGTGCTCAATCGAAGCCAAAAATAACGTGAAGCTGAAAGTGTGTCATTCAGTTAACTGTACACTGATGCTTTCTATATACATATACGTATATATAGCGCGCGCATTAACACCACCGTTTACATAAAATCATTATTTCGGAGTTAATATATATATATATATATCAGCCACCGTCCTACCTGAACTCTTCAAGTTGACGTTCTCTTTGTAGCACCGAGTCATGTCGAAGCTTTTGCGACTTCGCGTTGCGATGCAAGGCGCTTTTCTACGGACTCTTAGAGGGTCGTACACTATTTTTATATTATTATTTTCATTCCATGACAAAAATTCCCGAGGAATGTAAAAATATACGTATATACCTGTATACGAGAGGTTGCTCGGGAGAGCGAGCCGCGCTCAACGTAATTGATCCGCGCCTTTGACATTACCGCACCGCTTTTGTGTTTGAGCGTTCGTTGCCCAGAGCGACCAGCGCGCACGTGGGATTCCACTCGGACAATATATATATATATATATATATATATATATATATATATATATATATATATATGTATGTATGTATTTATTTATGTATGTATGTATGTATGTATATATGTATATACATATAGATATGGTGTGATAAACTTAAGGATATATATATATATATATATATATATATATATATACACGCATATGTAAAGGACGAATGAATAAGTTGCCAGGACTGCTTTATGCGTAAAAGTTTTTATTAAAATAATTTCTGTTTTTGACCCCGAATTCAGAAAGAGCGAAAATTTCTGTTTAGCTAAAGTATCATATATGAGGTTCTTTAAATCTTCTAAGTCATGAACAGTAGCTATAGGAAGAGAGAGGGACTCAACTCTGTAAATTTGCAGAGTAAAGATGTTCTTAAAGAATATCTTACAATTACATAATAAATAATTACATCATACATAAATAATTACATCTATACAATACAATAATAGATTTTTTTTTAGATAAATAATATACTTCAGCTGAGGCCTACGATGGCTCGATCGCTAGAGCGAAGGACTAGTGATCTTGGTGATCCGAGTTAAAATCCCGGTCTCGGCCGATTGATACAGGCACCGCTGTAATAATTTACATGTGCTTTGTTTACAAACACATCGTAGACCTCCGTCGCTGATTAGCACCGATATTTGGAAGCATAAATAGAGCGACGTTAAATAACATAAAAAAAAAACAAAAAAAATATACTTCAGCTGAGAGTAGAGCATAAAATTTCGAAAAGTATTTCCACATATTAAAAATAAACTATCTTGTAGGAGAATTTGCGTAATTTTATTTTACATAGTGTTAATTGAATATCTAAAAATGAATCAGATATGAATACGATCAAGACCAGGATAATTTAATATTTTTGAATTTTTGATTTTTTGTATATTACTGCCATCGAAATTTCAGAATATGCCGTTGAAATATGTAAAAAATTGTTAAATAATCCTTGACAAATCTTTTTTATAAATAATTAAATTCACTCTTTTTTAGATATTTTAGATAGTTTTATTTTTTGTAAAATATTTGTTTAAGATCAGTTTTCGAGACAAAATATTGTTTCGGGATTTTGGTCACGAACACTTACACTTACAATTTTTTCAGATTTTCTAATGAGGAATTTATTCTTTTTTTAACAATTTTTATGACAAGCTTTACACAAAAATTAAAATATATATTAATAGAATGAAAGTTATGTGTATGAGAGGTATAAAAAAGGATTAAAACAACTAAAAATGGTCTTGTAAATGGTGATGTGGTATTTTTCAATAATCATGATATTCGGACAATGGTATTTTGAATGGTATTCTTGAATTCTACAGTGAATGGTGCATGTGAATATTGTTCATGAATAATAATGATATTAGCCAATGGTATTTGGAAAAGGTTTAATTGGCCGGTATTTGTCAATAGTAAAGGTCTTCTGGAGTGGTATTTATGATTACGCTGATATTCCGAATGATATCTGTGAATAGTATAAGAGAATGCTATACGCGAAGCGTAATGATTTTCGTATTCGTGAATGGTATTCTTGAATGGTATTCGCCAATGGTATTCGAAAATCATAAGCTTGAATAGTGATGGAATTCGAAGATGGCGTGCGCGAAAGGTATTGGTGAATGGTAATTGGAAACGGCTTTGTGAAAGGAATTTGTTGATAATAATGGTTTTCTCGAGTTGTATTTATGAATGTTATTTCGAATGATTTTCTCGAATGATACACCGAACAGTGTACGCGAATGTTATTGAATAATCATGATGGTCTGGTGATATGGTATTAGCTAATGATTTTTTCGATTACTATGCGTGAAACAAATTCGTAATAGTTACTTGCGAATGGTGTAAGCGAGTGATATTCGCGAAAGATAGTCGCTAAGGATAATCGTGAATGTTATGCGTGAATGTATTGGTGCATGGTATAGCGAAATACTATCCGAGAATGGTATTTGATAATGGAAATAGCATGGCGAATGGTCATAGTATTCGTGAATAGTAATGGTGTTCTTGTAGGATATTCGTAGATACAGTAAATGATATTCGCCAATGGTATTTGAGAATGGTATTAGCAAATGCTAAGCGTATATGTAATAGGGAATGTTATTAGAGTACAATCTTAGCGAATGATATTAGCTAATGGTATAGTAGAATGATGACGGTATTAGTCAATGATATATATGAATGTTATACGTGAATGGTATTCGAGAATGGTGTACACGAAAAGTCTTAGTAAACGATAATATTACTGGAGTATGATATTCGGGCAGGGTTGAAGTTGATCGTACTTTTGAATAGTAATGATATTCGGGAGTGTAATGTACGAATGGTATTTCAAATAGTATTCTTGAACTATACAATAAATGGTGTATGTGATTGTTTTTCGTGAATGGAAATAATATTAGATAATAGTATTTGGGAAGGATTTGAGTGGATGATATTTGTCAATAG
The DNA here is from genome assembly GCA_018907035.1 of Sycobia sp. Sy_11. Classification (NCBI taxonomy): domain Eukaryota; kingdom Metazoa; phylum Arthropoda; class Insecta; order Hymenoptera; family Epichrysomallidae; genus Sycobia; species Sycobia sp. Sy_11. Next base: position 882,518 of record JACCIC010000034.1, on the reverse strand, counting down.
TAATGGTGTTCTGGAGTGGTATTTATGATTGTTATTTTCAATAATATTCGTGCATGATATAACGAATGGTGGATGCCAACATTATTAGCGAATGGTACCGCAACATGGTACTAACTAACCATTTTTGCAAATAGTTTGCGCGAAACGAATTCGTAAATGTGTATGCACATAATTGGAAATGGTTATTTTTAATATTTTACAAAGTATGGATGCGTACCATAAAAGAATAAATTATATATGGCATACAATAATACTTAAAAACTATTTTATTTAAAAAAAATACACAGATATACATATACACACACACACACACAGATATATATATATATATATATATATATATATATATATATATATATACATATACATACATATACGCGCACGCGCACACCCACACCCATACACACCCACACACCCACACACACACACACACACCACACACCACACACCCACACACACACACACACACACACACCACACACCACACACGCACACACACACATATATATATATATATATATATATATATATATATATTTAAAATTCTTATGGTGTAATGTGAATTTCATATGGCGAGTCAGGATTAAATAACATGAGACGTATAGAATTGTTTTTTAAAATGTATTTATTATTGAAATGGTGTTAATGGATTAGTCAAATAAATAAATTAAGATACCGCTATACTCTACTTTTTTTCCTCCGCTCGCACGCGCATAAGACGTTCCACGCGTTCAGCGAAATTAGAGTCTTTTGGACACGCTTTGGCGCAACAAAGCTGTCCACGAATACGTTGAACTATAAGAATGAATGAATTTGACATAAAGAATAATTATAGATTTGCCGATTAAAAAAAATAAAAATTTCGATAATTTGCTTCTACTATCAGACAAATCCTTTTTGCACATGCTTTAACGCATTTTACGTTACATTGATATATAACTGTACACGATGTAAGTTCCGTAACATCAGTTGTGTGCCATTGCTCGTCAAGCGAGACCGCCGCCGATAGTATCAACATAGATAATTAGTAAGATACCTCAAATGCTCTGCAATGAAAAATCATCCGTATACAAAGAATATAAACATAAATACATATATATGGTGAATTTCCGCGTGTACACAGCGAGGAAAAATAATTACTTCGATAGCCAGCCCCCTCGCGTTCTTACGTATATATATAATATAAGTATATAGAGTGTACAAATATTCGTATGAGAATGTCGAGGTAACTACGTTGTGACCTAAAAGGAGCTACTAAATTTTGAAAAAAAGAAACAACACCGTCGAAAACTCCTCACCCTTAGGTCTTCCTACATACGCCAGTGGCGCCAATATGAAGAAGTGGTCGACATCGTAATACAAGACGGGGGGGGGCGAGGCTTTAGCATAAGCAGTGTTGTATATATATATATATATATATATATATATATATATATATATCGAATGTCCGATTTTTCTCGAGTCGCTAGTGTGAGTACGTCTTTTGTGCAGGATTATAATAAATATAGTAATAGTATATATATACACATTTCCCACGGACAAAAAGAAGCGGCGCGGCGTCGAGGAGCTCCGCTCTTTTCTCGTCCTCGTCGTCGTCGTCGCATCGCGCGGTCCAGCTCTATATAGCCCTAATCTCTACGTGTTCTATATAAGAAAGGAACTCGATAGACGAGTATTCCCAAGATATGGTTTATTCTATATACGTATAGGGTGTCTCAAAAAGTTGGAACAATTTGAAATAATTATTAGAAGAGGATGACCGGAATAAAGCGAACTGTTGCTATACATGCCGTATTATCAGGTTTATAAGTATCTTAAACAATTCACGAAAACTAGGCCAATATTTATAAAGTCGATAATAAATTCAAATAAAAAATACTAATAACTTTTTTTAGTTTATATATTTTATATTTTTATATTTTATTTTATTTTTTTTATTTTATATTTTATAAGCAAATGAAAAATAACTGTTTTAAAGTGGAACATGTTGGTCCTGATTCAATTGCATCATTAGATTACTATCTAATACTTTTTGAATATATATAGAAGTACACTAGTTAGCCAAAAGTTTCGATCTGGTTTTGGGACACTCTGTACATGTATGACGTGTCTCATGCTTTTCTCACGACGTTTCGTGACGGGATGGGACGATAAGAGAAAATAAGGACTTTTTATCAAGAGCCTTTTATATTAATTGACATAAGCGATCAACTTTTCATAAAATTTAGTATTTTTAGTGATTTAAAGAGGTTCGAGCAAATTTTGTGTTTTTTTCTCATATCATAACGCACAAAGCTGTAATGTTCTTATAACAGTTGTTAAATGCCAATGATTACCCATGCCAGAGTTGAAACTTTCATCCCTGTTTTTCCATATAAAAGCCGCGTTTGGATTGTGCATCATCGGGCGCGGAACGAGAGCTACGTGGACACGTTAGAGACGCGCGGCGATTGACGATGCAATCGTCTAGTCGATTATATACGAATGCGCTTAACGTGCATCGCTGATTCTATCCATGATGCGTTGCATAAGAACGACGGAGGAAATATCTAATGTAATAGAGATACACAGAGAGGACGGGTGGGCCGGGCGAGCGGGAAGATCGTGAAAATTTGGACGAAAGTGTTATTTATGCGACCAGGCGCGGGTCTCGCTGCGTTTACATATATGTGTATATTGATCGTCGCGAGTACAGCGCGCTGCTCAGCCGACGCTCTCGGAGCTCCGGCCGACGACGACGGCCGTGGGGGCGCCCGCTAGGCCGCTCGCGATCGCCTCCTTCTCCTTCTCGCCGCCTTCCATCCCGGAGATCACGTAGACCGGCTGGCTGTTGTACGCCAGGAAATGCTGATCGGCGGCCATAGCCTCCATCGAGTCCTTCATCTTCATCTAGAAAAAAAGGACGCAGAACGTCCGAGGTTTAGCTTCGGTTAACGCAGCAGGGGAAAGTCATTGTTTAAAATAAAGTTCCATATGTTATAAATATAGGGGCAGAAAGGAAGAGGGAGAGAGAAAGAGGGAGATAGGGAGAGGAAGCAATAAAATATGTTATGAAATGATATTAAATTGAAGTTTGGGACGTGGTTAGTATTTGATCGATAATAGTTTTCTACCTGAATTTAAGATCTTCTTAGAACTATATATATCCACCGCATGTATGATTACAACTGACTTGGAATTATCTTAGTTCGAATTTCCAATTGAAATCTTATTAGTTAGCAACTCGGGTTAGAATATTTTTATGGAAAACTTCGAGAAGAAATTTCATTGAACGAAAATTTGAATTGAATTTATTTGAAATTGTTGTAATAATTTGAGATTTTATCGTAAGGTATATAGAAAAATTAAAAAAATTAATTTATATAGTTTTTGCAAATTTTATAAAGAGAATAAATTGCGCCTGTAATTTTAATGAAATTATTTAATATATTTCCATTCGAGTACATTTTCAATGATTTGATTACTTTAATAGATCCAAACATTATTAGAATTAGCATTTTATGTACATGTCCGATCAGAAACTATTATTTGTTTAAATTATTATGTAATTTTTAGAAGTTATGAAATAATTTATGTTTTTAAAGGATTCACGCATTAGAAGAGATATTATGAGATTGTATATAAGCCATTATCATATATAAGATATTATAAGACTTATAGTAAGCCATACCAATGTAACGTTTGACATAAACTGGTATAAAATCAATCGTAATATACTGCTACAGCAATCACGAGATATAGCTTTTAAGCCGTATTTTATGAGAACTAAAAGATGATTGGAACGTAATTCGAATATATAGTGTATAAAATTCATTACGGCGATCGTTATTAAATTTAGAGAATTTATAATAAAATGCGATCTAAAGATACAGTCTGTCTAATACCGTTGTATACGTCTTTATAAAAAATTTATTATAAGTAGAAATATTATTTGGATCTTAGTTCATTACGAATATTACCTGAACAGTTATTAGTAAAAAATAATACATATTTAGATGCATGCGTGACAGATGATTTTTAGCTTATGACATAATTTTTATTCCGCAGCTAATTACTGGAAGATAAGCTCATTTGGTATAAAAAGCAGTTTTCGGGTTAACGTCTAACTTTATTCTTAACTATAATCATAATTTATAAGTATTTAGGTTCGAAGTGTGAAAAGTAATAATTCTTCATACTGTAAGTCTGTATATGGGGACCATCAAGTACTTTGCATACTTTAAAAAAAGACATGAAAATTCAATTACTATGCATCTATTTATATATCGCAAAACACCCATTGTCAATATTATTTTACACTACGAGAATCAAAAACTATTGTCAAACTGCGATTTTGAGATCAGAATGCTATGCAAATATTATAATATATGCGATAAATGTATTCTCGTAGATGTAAAGTAAACGCACAATCATTTATTTATCATTCTCGCTTCATTCAGGCTAAAACCGTGGCTCATGCATGAATCATCTACTTTGCGTACGTGTACCTTAATGTATTAACTGTTTATCGTTCGCATTAATTTTTAATTATTTTTAGATTTCAATTCTTAATAAGATTATTAAATATTAATACAAAATAATATTTGTAATATTAAAAACCATAGCTTATTATTATTAGGTTTTATTGCGTAAGACACTGATCAATGTGCAAAACGACACTTTATTAAAAAAAACCATGTTTTTATGCTTTATTAATAATTGCAAACATTAATAATTGCATATAATTATATTTATATCATTATTTCACCGTGTATCAAATTATTGCTTTACATCCTACATTAAGTACATTATATTTTCCATCTTTTCTGAAAATGACTAACTTAAATTTCAAATCATTTATACTACTACACAAATCTGCCCTTTTTTCTCCTAAAGAGAGATCGTCTTTTTGAAGAACGCAAATATATAATGACATAAGCAATATCCGTACCTTCTTGCGATAGAGCACCAGCAGTATCAGCAGACTGCTGATGACGAAGGCGCTCGCCGCCCCGAGCACGAGGGTGGCGGTCTGGAAGACCGGGGCGTCCAGTTCCGTGAGGATCTCGCGCTGCTCCAGGGCGACGACGCGATTGTTGGCCGTGCCGGAGGTCACGCGGTGCGTGAAGCGCGACGTCGTCGCGTCGGCGAGGTAGCCGAGGACACCGAGCTTCTGCATGCGCGTCAGTTCCTCGAGGTGAAAGGCGACGTCGACCTTGTTCGGACCGACGACCTCGAAGGCGAGGACTATCGACTCCTGGCCAAGCTCGACTTGCACGCCGTCCTTGAGGCGGGCACCCAGGTCCTGGAGGAAGTCAGCGGCCTCCTTGGCGAAGAGCGGCTCGTCCTCGACGGGCAGGAGGCTGCCCGGGAAGTGCAGGGTCACCTCCACGGCCTCGACCGGGGTTGGCACTGTAATCGAGAGTGAATATATGTTTATATCATTGTCTGAATTACGAACGTGTAATTGCTGTATGAGCAGGGGAGTCAAATTTATGTGCACGCGCCTAAACGCGCGACTGTGATAGACAAATCGTGGCTCTCGAGGCGAATTAGGCTGCACTAGCGCCGTCGATCGGATATATTTCATAAAATCATTTATTATAATGGCGGTGACATTAATTGTTCGATCGTAATATGTTTGTATAGTGTATGTTTATTAAAAATACAGTATGATAGTAAAAATACAAACATGATGTTTTCGTGAAATACTCACTCTCAGCATACACATCGATAGTCCGAATGTCAGAACTCTAAACCGTGCAGGGGCGCGTGGGTGGATCATAACAGTTGTAAAAAAAATGGCTTCCAAAGTAATTACAAAAGACAATTCTGATAATCTTATTTTAATATTATATTTCACCTAGGTAAGCTGAACATCGATTATCAAAACTCGTAAGTGTGTAGAAAAATATTAAAAGAACAATAAAGTTCCACGTTGGTGATAGGGATGTAGCTTAGTTAATTCACATTATACAAAAAATTGCAATATATTTTTTAAATGTTATTTTACTCAACAATCGTTTCGAATATAGTTTCCTTATTTCCTTTACATTAAGGAAAATTAATATTTGAGAAAAATTATTTAATTATATATTGATTTCATCGTGAGTTTTAAAAAATTGAGCATCGTTGAGAAATAAGTTTCATCATTTTTTTAATTTTTATTTCTAGTCAATTAAAAAAGTAAAAGAATAAATTGGAGGATCGCATAATGAATTTATTTATATTAATAATTTTATTTATTAATAAAAATTATAATAATTTTTACTAGATAAATGTGTACTTTGGGCATAGATTTTCGGTTAAAATATTAGAATTTTTTATTATTCTATTTAATATTGTTTTCAATGTATTTCTCAATAATATTTATTTTACATACCTTATTGTTATGGTATAATCATTATTTTTAATTGATATTAAACTATATTATAATATAGTCTCGCAAAAAGGTTTGTAAGAGCGTATGATAGTTCACGTTTTCAGCGGCGCGGAGCCTCCCGTCGTGAACGCAAAAATTTCACGATACGCAATTTTTGTCAGAAAAACGACAAAATATACTTCTGACAATTACTTGTCTGCGTTTCAAGGATAAGAGCGTTATCCAACATTTCTTTAGATAACTTATTGAATGAAATTCGAGTAATTTTAGAAGAAAGAAGCATAAAAGTTTGATAGTTTTAAAGATAATGTTGATTATCTAGGCTACCTCCATATTAGCAACGTGGAACTTTATTGTTACTTTTAATATATTTCTGCACACTTGGAGTTCTGATAATCTATATTCAGCTCACCTAGATGAAATATCATATGAAAATAAGATTGTCAGAATTGTATCTTATCTTGAATTTGGAAGTAATTTTTTACAAATTTTATGATCCACCTACGCACCCCTCCATGATCTAGAGTTTTGACATTCAAGCTATCAATGTGTATGCTGGTAGTGAGTATTTCGCAAAAAAATCAAGTTTGTATTTTTAGTGACCAATTTCGTAGCTGGCTTCCGACTATTAATTACCACTTTATAAATATTGAATATATAAATGGATAAAACGAATTTTTGTAGAACTAATAAAATTCGAAATAGTCAAATGATAAATTTTATAAAGTTTTTATCGTTGTAAACAAATTGCTTGTAATAGAATCTTATATACTTGTATATAACTTGTTCGAAATCCAACGTACGCAAAGATCATCACGGCTTTTTGAGTTAATGAAAGAATGCGACCATATAGAAAATTAGTTAAGTTTCAATTTATATTTCCAGGAAGTAGCAAAAAGTCTCGAAATGTTCTATAAGAAAATTGTTTATCTTTAAAACTTTTATCCAATAACAATTTAACAAATGAAAAATAAAAGCAGGTTTATTTGCTTTAGAACCTTTAGCAGGCCGTAAGAAAGATGTATTCCTTTTGCATATGTTTTTTAGAGTTATGTATAGATTTGTAAATAGTTTTTCTACGTAAATATTTAATTAAACAATAATATTTTTCAGAATAAGTTTTTTTTCTTAGAGATATCATTTATAGACGTTTGCCATCATCGGCGCACACGTACCTGTATATCCATGAATGGATTTTTTAAACACATCTATATCTAACTCTATATCAATACTTACGGCAAATATTGGTCCCCTTGATGAAGGGCTCGGAGCCGACCAGCTGATTGCCGGCCTCGTCCACGCACCAGCAGGTCTCGCCGGCGCACTGGGTCGGCTCAAAACGCCCGTACTTGTCGCAGATCGCGGGCACGAAGCCTCGCTCCCTCATCGCCTGGCATCTGCTCCCCAGCACCCTGTTGATCTCCCGGCCCTCGGCCGCCAGGCCCAGGAACGCGTTCTCCATGTAGGCCTTGATCTCGGCGTCGATCTCGAGGACGCTGGCGCCCCCGCGGCCCCGGCGCGCCTGGCGATAGCTGCACTTCGGCTCGGCGTCGCGGGTCAACGAGCCCTTGATCGGCTCGCCCTTCCTGTTCACGCACCAGCAGACGCCGACGTGCTCGAGGCACTGGACCGCCTCCCAGGCACCGGTGTCCGGATTACACCTATAAGCGCGAGGACGGGGAGGTGGTTATTGTACGACACTTCTGAGAAATATATATATCTCCAAACAATGATCTTTTAACAAAACTAAAATAGTTAGGCGACTTTGATGTGTTCTCAGCATAGTAAGAATTTTCAATACCTCTTCCTCATGTATTTTATGAAAAATTTTTATAACATACTTTCCGAAAGTTCAGAATACATTAAATAACACAAAATATTCTATAGTGAAATTAAAAAGCAGCTCAATAAATCGTTTAGTAAATTTTATAAATTATTTTTCTCCCTCAAAATAATGTCCCCGGATGCAATGTAACTATGGCAAAATTTTTCCAATTTTCAAAACATTTTTTATACTCGTATTCCGAAATGGCCATCAGTTTCTTTTTCGATTCGGTTTTTATTTCTTCAAACGAATTAAAACCGTGTCCCGAAGTGGCCTTTTGAGTTTGCGGAACAGCCAAAAGTCACACGGTGCTAAATTAGGCGAGTACGGAGATTGCGAAACGATATTGGTTGAATTTTTGGCGAAATGTTCACGTATAATCAATGCAGTGTGAGCTGGTGCATTATCGTGATGTAAAAACCAAGAGTTGTCTTTCTATAACTCTGGCCTTTTGAGACGAATAGCTTCACGCAAATGACGCATAACACTGAAATAATATTCTTTGCTAACCGTTTGGCCGGTTGGAAGGAATTCATAATGCACCACACCACGATAATTGAAGAAAACAGTGAGCATAACCTTGATTTTTAGTGACTTGGCGTAACTTTTTCCGTCTGCGCTCTCCTTTGGCACAATATTTGCTCGGTTGATCGGTTGTTTCTGGATCGTAAGCGTAAACCCAAGTCTCATCTCCAGTTATTATGCGTTCCATCATGTCCTGATAGTCCGAAAGCATCGTTTCACAGACCTCCATGAGACGCTGTCATTCCAAAAAATTTGAGTGTTTTTGGTCCCAATCGAAATTTCACTCTTTTCAGGCACAAAATTTCTTTCAAAATGGTGTTTTGAAATTTTGAGCCCATTTGAAATTTCAACAATCTCAGCAAGCGCACTGGTAGATGTTGCAGAATCAATTATTTGATTTTCTGACGTGTAGTCAATCGGTAGATGTTCTTGGTCATTTTTGATGTGGTTCGTCTTCAACGCGTTCTCGAACTTCTTTTAACAATTTGTGCCAATCAAAATCACTTGCTCTTGGCGTTGACTTCTCACCAAAGGCCTTCTGCAACATTCTGAACGTTTCAGTGGCCGACATTTCATTTCGCGCACAAGATTTAATGCTACCTCTTTCTTAAGAATTTCAGACATTATAAAAACCGAAGAGACAACTTTTCTTTGTTCACGAAGCACAAGCGCTACTATATGACAAATGAAAATAATTGCGTGAAATTTGTGACAAATAACTTTGACAGTACTATGAACTTGAAATGAATAATGCATTATTCACTATGCTAAAACGTAATATGCGATTACTATATTATATTTTGTATATGAACGTACAGCTCTTAAGATCATATAATAATTTTATTTTATAAACACAAGATAAAACATATATAGTAAATCAATTTTTTAAATTCTTTTTCATGTTAGATAGGTATGCGGATTTATATACACACATATATATATATATATATATATATATATATATATATATATATATTTATTATAGACTTAGATATGATACACAGTGTGTGTGTGTGTAATATCTAATTTTCGTACTAGTAAGGTCTCGACTAGAAAAGACATCGTTCTTTCCAATATTAGAAAAAGTTGAGGAAATCTAACTAGAACTAAAATAGAAAGTCTAACCATTTCCTTAATTCTCCTACTTGGCAGATTCCGCCTAGAACAACGTCATTCTTTTCAAAAAAGGGAGAAGTTAAGGAAATCTAACGAAATCCAATATAAAAAGCCTAATCATTTCCTTAATTTTTCTACTTGTAAAATTTTGACTATAGAAAACGCGTATTTCTTGCTAACATCAATAAAAGATAAGGAAATCTGAATAAAGTTGAGAAAATAATAATGAATATAAGACGATGATTAGATGATCGTAAGGAAATCTAACTTGCATCTGGCGCGTATTACCTACATGAGGAAATCATCAGTAATACTGACTAGGATAGGGCCGAATTAGGGATATGCCGAGTATATTTTTACACGGGATATATTGAACAATGTTTGTAATAAAAAAACATTAAATAATTTTCTTTTAGGTAATAATGGATGAAATATGAATAACAAAATGTAAAAACAAAATTAACGTGCATGGGAATCTATTAAAGTGTTATATTACACACTTTTAAGACAGAAGAACTAGGAATTGAATCAACATCGATAAATATTCATGTTGCTTGAAATATCATTTTCTTTTTCATTTTTCACTTTAAATAGAAATATGTATTTGTTATCGACGGGTAGCTTAAGATGCATGAACAAAATTCAAAATATTCGAAAATGGTTTTTTGAAAACATATCAGTCTAAAAATTTATTCACAGTAGTCTTATCATAAGATATACTTCAACGAGTTACACACGTTCGTTTTAAAATGTTTAGTGGAGATTTTAATCTATTAGGAAAATTTTATTAAAGTCAGAAATATAAAGAAAAAATAAATATAATAGTCACGGAATGCACGTGTTTTCTAGTCATAATTTTTTTAAAAATAGCGTTTATGCAAACATTAAGCGAACGCGTTCAGTTTTAAGTTGATTTATAATTGAAGAGCTAACGGAAATCGTAGTACAGAGCAGATCTGTATAAGCTGTATTTGTTCAGTTAGTTTCATCTCTGCGAGTTCATAAGCTCTTGGACAAATCAAGAATGAAGGCGACTTTTACATTAGTTTTTCTAATTTTTAGCGTTTACTTGCTGGAAATAGATCATGGTATGAAATAAATATTATTATTAAAAATAAGAGTAATCTTAACAATATTAATCGTGTAAAGTTTATATTTTACTAAATTTGATCATTTTATTAAATTTATAGAAGAATTTGAAATATTTTAAATTACAGCAGAATTAAAAAAAAATTCTGTAAATTAAGCTTCTTTGAACATACCATCAAAATATAATTATTATAATATTCAAAATAAAATTTGCTAACTAAATATTCATTACGTAAATTTTTATATACATAATGTAATTATTCTTACTATTTGAATTTTCTTATGATATTCGTTTCGTAAATTTCCATAACTTTTTAAGAGAACTTTTTAAGAAAGCGTGAATTGATGAAGTGTACCTAGACATATGTATGTACAGTGTCAGATTAATCGTTTCCGAGGCCTGGTGCTAAAATTAAAGCTGATACCCCCTATAAGATTGCAATTTTTAGAGAGTATGTGGAAAGGATATATTTAGTAATTAGCAAATTTCACTCGGAACGAGACTTTTACCTACATAAATTCACTAAGACGGCATTAAAATTTTTTTCAAATCTAAGAAACAAAAAAAACTATAGAACTCATTATAAATTTTGTTCTTTTCGTATTAGCAGGTTTCCTTATTAAATGGCGAAACTAAGCGATTAGAGTAATTCCTGTTCGAACTTTTGTCACACATCGTAGATCTGTGTAAACAATTTATTGTTTCAATATTGAACTTGCTTTCACAGTTCGCTATAGGGACAATGACGAGAAAACTAAATGCTATATTTGGAAAAATTAGTATTATTGCATTATTAATCATCGAATTTCATACTATGACAGGCCATTTTCACGACTTCGGATAAAACCTGGACTTTGCATTATTCCTTGAGGCAAAAATGGTGTTCATTCTATTAGTAAATCTTAAGTTAAATCATTTGAATAAACATCCATAAATCTCGGTAGACTCAGTTCCATTTCTGTACAATTAATATTTATTAAATTCGAAGTCAGGAAATCCGAATGTGATGTAACTCTAACATTGCTCCGGGTATTTAATTCCAGATTGAATTTATCTATCATAAGATAAAACTTTTGAAGTCGATGTAAAATTATAATTTGACTCTTTTTGTTGTTCAATCGATTTATTTTGCGGCTTATAAAAAAAATCTGAAGATTCCTAATCGATAAATTTATTAAAATCTTTTGCTTTAGTGTGAATTATTTAAAATTCACTGTGTAAATTTGAAATAAAATAAACTAATGATAATTGTAAACGTTGGCGAGATTCACAATTTTCTGTGATCATTAAATCGACCCAACATATGAGTCCATAATATAGCTACGTAAGCTTTGTCCAGTGTTCTAATTCCTTTCAATAAACCTATTTTTTCGAATTTCGATTTTTGGTGCTTTACGATATTTTGTTCAAACTTATAAAAATCTTTTAAAAATTATAGACGTAATATTTAGTAGCATGCCTCTTATTTATGATTATCTAATATCTGATATTCGATACATTGGAATTCAAGGTAGATTATCTGAATGTTGAGACAGTAAAAGAGTGACAGAAATCTTGTAATAAACGAAAAAATAAAACTGGAATAGTACTCGCTCGGTCAAAAACAATAGACATTATGGTTCTCGAACTTATTTCGAAAAATAGGACAAATTAAAAAAAATTTTTCAAACAAATACTATAGCTATGATTACAATACATCTTTTTTGTTTTATGCATTTTTTTATTTTTTATACTTTATATTTTTTATACTATTTTATTCTTTATTCGGCACGTAGTTCTTTCTTCAATAGAATTTCTAGTATGCTTTTTTGATGGTAAGTTGGAAAGAGCATGGGAGCGTCTTAGTTAGTAGTCATCCCTACTTTATCCGGTACGATGAGTAAAGATTATTCATAAAACTTTTAATTAAATACAGCTGCACAAACATCTGTTGAAAATTGCCCACCTGGCTCGACTTACAATCAGTGCATGGGTTATGCAAAGCAGAAATCAGCCGGGATTAGCGCTTGTCATACGTTCAATGTAACCCAGAATCAAATTCATTGGTTTGGGTATGCTGGACTCTGTTTCTATATCTAATTTTTGCATTTGAAATATAAAATGCTGATTAATTTAATAAAGTCACATAATAATGGACTATGTTTTTAGTTGCGATTATACTCCGTGCCAACCGGGTGAAACTCCAAACTTGAACAATTTGAAGTTACCGTATCCTACTTGCTGCAGTAAGTCTCCATAATGCATGCATTAAATTGCAATTCTTCGAAAATGACTAATTATTATTATTATTATTTATAATTTAAATATTATATTTTTTTAGTTTGTTCGGTGACAGTAGGTTAACGCATTCTAATAACAATCATGCTGTCGGAAGATTACAAAAAAAAAGGAGAAGAAAAATTATAAGGATTCGACACAATTATATTCATATATGTACGTCTTTTTGGTTTCCTGTACTAGATATTTTAATATTCTAATAAAATACATTATGATCTGAATTATAGGCATAAGCCGAACATGCTCTAATGAAATGGAATGAATTTAATCAAATTTTCAACCCTGATATTTTGTATATGTATATTTCTTTTATGCTTATGATTTGCCTTAAGTTCGAAAATATTTTAGTATGTGCTTCAAAAATAGACTTATGGGAAGGAGGATCTAGCTTCGACTATATTTCAGGATCCCAACCTTACGAGGAAACCGCTAACAAAAAAAAATTATTTTCATACTCCGTGTACTAAGGCTAACTTTGTACATCAGTCGTGCGCAAAAATTAGCATCTATACTTTATGAAAGTATTACAAAATTATCTTTTTCCTACTAAGATCGAAAACTAATATTTTCAATCCCAGGAAACTTTTTATAATACCAAGAGAATCTTATTAAACAAAGTCTTACCTTGGTCTTGAAATACTTTTTCATAATTAGTACTGCCTTGGATATTATTTTGATTTTGATAAGAAAATATCGAAAATATTGAGTATTGAAAATTTTCTTTTAACAATAAAATTTTTTTATAACTCTTTCAGAACTTCTAAGATTAGGATATACTGGAATAAATTATCTTTAATAAATTTGAAAGATGTATCATTATTGTACACCTTATCGAAGTGCTTTATAGATGCTATATGCATTATTCGAACTATAATAAAAGTTTTATTATTTTCAGTTAATAATTTATAAAAACTGACAAATAAAGATATTAATTAAAATGTCTTAACAAAATTACTCGTAAATACGACTCTTGATGACAGAGTTTTGATAAGATATATAGTGGAAATATTTAAATTCTGTCTTTAAACTGAAATGCTTTAATAAAAAAGAAACTCCAAAATGAAAACCAAATACAAGTATAGGTTCAGTAATTTTACAGTGAGCGTCAACAGTTAACACAAATCAACGCCGTGAATAACAAAAAACTACACGATCTGAAACGAGTTAGCGAGTTCAAACGACATTTTCCGTCATAATTAGTATATTATTTTTAAGGAAGATAATACAAGCATTAACTAGCATTACAAATTGTAAAGAATAATAGAAAGAAGATTAAAATAATAAATATAGTGATAAAAGAGGGCTAAAAAATCGTTTAAAACTTTATCACACAGAGTAACATTTAGCTAGCAAAATGAATTATTCTGTTAATTAAAATGTATTCTCTTTCAACATTGTCTAATACAAATTTTGTTTAATAAATAATATTTAACTTTTATTTAATTAGAAACTATAACGAATACATTATCTCAATAATGCATTCGTACTAAATTAAAAACTAACATTTCTGATATAAAAGTTGATTTTATTTCATTTTCTCATATTGAAGACATTACCGATATTCTTGCAAGATATTGACCAAAATATCTCATTAAGATAATATTCTTGCTTGCGCTGGTCTTGCCCTTGTCTCGAAGTTCTTTTTGCGGTATGTCTCGGTTCTTTTTTGAATTTCGAGACCAGATTAGACAAGATTAGTATTAATCTCGAGTATTGCCGAAATCTTAAAAAGCAGCATAAAGCTGGCCAAAGAGCTGCTTTCCGATATTTCAGGAGCCCAGAACTCCGAGACCGGCTCTTCGGAACTATTATATTGCTACCAGGGGGCGCTACACTCCTCAAGTATCTCCGCGAGCGACGAGCCCGAATCGGCGATTATCATACGGTATAACATAGATATAGGTATGTCGCATGGGTGTCGGCTGGCGCATGTACCGGCCAGTACTCACCTCGGCAGAAACGAGGGCTGCTTGTACTTCTGGGCGGTCTTGAGGTTGCGCTCCCTCAGCCGCTCGCACTGCGACAGCACCGGGCAGACGGTGTCGCAGACGAGCTTGCTCGAGAAGTCGTTGTGGCCGCCGGGGGGCGCGCAGGGGCTCTTGGGCCTGCACTCGTTTAGCTCCGGATCGAAGTACCAGCGCTCCTGCTCCTGCTGATGCTGCTGCTGCAGCTGATCCGGCAGCTCCTCGTCGGCCGGCGGCGCGGTCGAGGTCGGGGCCGTCGCGCAGGCCGCGGCGGCCTCGGGGCCGGGGCGCGCCGGCGTCTCGAAGCAGACCTCCCGCGGCTTGGGGCAGCAGACCGCGTACTCGTCGAGGGGCGAGAGCTCGCACTTGTGGGTGGTGGGGCAGCTGCGCCCGTGGGGGCCGCAGGTGGCCGGGCTCCCGTCCTCGACGAGGAGCGGCGAGCCGCTCGGGCAGGGGTTCTCCTTCTTGGGCAGGCAGACGGGGACGGGCGGGCAGGGCGGCGCGCTGCAGGCCACCTCGACCATCCTGTTCATTTGTATATATATATATTTAATGGATATTTATTTGGGTTTAAAGGCGAGGATGGCGTGGACTCGAATAGGAGAGGGAGAGAGAGAGAGAGAGAGAGAGAGAGAGAGAGAGAAATTTTATGATCTACATATATGATCAGGATTGTAAAGAAGCTTTAAGCACCAGAACCATATGAAGATAAATGTATCAATAAATTATCATATATGTGAGTGACGCATGGTCGTATTTCCAAGCTTTTGAACAATTGAAATTTCTAGATAGCGACTCATTATGTATTTAATATTTTTTAATTGGTAATATTAATGAAAACATTTATTTTAAACATATGCTTGATACTTTATGCTTTATAAGCATCATTTTCACTTGACTTAGCTTACTAAAAAATAAAGATACTTTGACACTTATTTGTAAATATTTACAAAGTCTGATATTATAACATAAACCAATTAAAAATTTGAATGTTAAAAATGCAGTGTACGATATTATTTTCATCGCAATTATTTCTTTTAAATTTACGTTTTAAAATAAAAAAAGGAATTTAATGATAACGGACTGTTATGCAATTACTTATTGCTTCAACTACTTTATGCTTGTCGTGTTTTATACCTGCCTTTTTTTAGCTCTGTACAAACTTTTTCGCGGGAGTCGAAGCTTTTTGAAAGTTTTGAGTAAATATTTTCCTTCAAGTTTTTCTCTCTTCGCTATCGACGAATGTAAACGCTCCTGGGCACGGTAAATAACGTTTTGTCGATGAAAATTAACAAGAATTCGTCTTTGAACTTTGTTAGTTCAAAAAATCTGTTCTTTGATACACATTAATTTGAGAGTTACATAAAAAATTTTTATTTATTTGGTATTTTACTTTGTCAAAAATCCGAAAGGAATGAAAGAGTATTAGTCACTTTCAAGCGTTATTTGTAATACGAAAAAAACATTAAAGTCGAGTTTGAACAAAGTTAAAAGTATAGCTTTAAAAGTATATACATAAAATAAAAAAATATAAGTTAAATACTTAATTTTGCAAAAAAATTTTCTTCAAATCATTATTTGAATTTCTGTATGCAATTTAAAAATCCGATTGTTACTTTGAAATAATAATTTCAGAATATTATTATATATATGTTTAAAATAGGAATCAAATTATTTTTTAAAAATTATGAAATCTTATATTATTTTAATATCTGAAAATAAACTGTATTTTCAAAATAAATTTTATTAAAATTATCTGTGAAAGAATTCATTAAAAAGGTGAAAATTTCTACTATATTCACGAATATGAAAGAAGTAAATAAAGAAATTATTGAATTTTCAATCTACCAAATAATACTTGTGAATATATTTTTACCGAATATGAAACATATTTCTAGTGTTTGAAAACATAACTTTTTGATAAAGTGTATATCAATAAATTTATTATTAAATTAATAGAAAACCCGCACTGTACTTTATCAAATAGATTTTAATAAAATAAAGTAATATATAATAATAATAATAATAATAATAATAATAATAATAATAATAATAATAATAATAATAATGAAAATTTGAAGATTTCCAGGATAGAGAAATTTATATGACGATATTTATAATTACCCTTTGCATATATTACAAATTTATCTATCGTAAAACAATTCATATGTTTGTTATAATTTTTTATATCTTAGCTAAAATTGGTTGTTTTTTAAATATATTTTATTGAAGGTTATTTAATCGAAAAATATGTTTTACTAAAGTAAACTCAACAAAACATAATACTGTTAAAAATTTTCATTGTTCTTATAAAAAGGTCTTTAAATAAGATTTTGTAATTTTATTGACCTAACTTGTTTTCTTTAGCGATATTGTTAATATTATAATTTTGCACGTTAATTTTTGAAGATTAACTACAAATAGAAAAATATTATAAAAAAGTTCTACTTCACGATGGTATAATTGGTACACAGTGCACTGGGTCAAGTGAGCCCACACTCGAGATTTACGAGAGCGTGTATGATTCAGTTTAGGATTTTAGAAAACCAAATAAAACAGGGTACTTGGTTTTAATGACTGTGCGCCCATTAATAAAAATGCTTTCCCAAGCTAAATTTATACGCATCAATTAATAAAGCGCTTATTTTTTATATTGTAGTGAGCAAAGGCTACTTTATAGGCTGGCGAAATTATTTTTTAAATTACGAACGGCATTTTAAAAGTTTTTTTACTTAATACGATTGAAAGGCTAGGCGAAAAGCTAATACAAAGGAAAAGATATACGCCATCAGACTAAAAGCTTCGTTATAATTCTGAATTAATTCAAATTACAAGACGTGTCTATAAACTTTTGCTTTTAAGGTATAACCTTTCTTTATGGCAAAACTAACCATTTGTTACTATATCTAATAATAAAACTTTCGTAATCTTACGACTATTATAGAGATTTATTTGAAACTCGTGTTTTTCTTGAGTTTCTTCATTTATTTTCTAGCCTTAAACTGTGTCAACTAATAAAATTTCTCGTTAATAATGTACTTGGCTCGTACGCGTACCTGCAGGCCTCCTTCTCGCCGCGGCAGGTGACCGCCTTGCAGGGATCCCTGCAGGCGCAGGTCGGGCAGCCCGTGGCCGGGTCGAGCTCCGGGCCGTCCCTGCACTCCGGGCCGCCGCCGCAGTCGAGGGGCTCGGGGCAGCTCTGGGGCGCGGCGCAGCTCGGTGGCGCGGGCCCGCCCTCGGGCGTCCTCGTGCCCGGGGCCTCGCGGCCCGCGTCGTCGACGCACCAGCACCAGCCGCCGTGGCACTGGACCGGCTCGAAGCCGCCGTCGGGCCGGCATCTCGGGATGAAGCTGAGCCGGGCCGGCTCGCCGGACTCGCGGGCGCCGTGCTCGGCCAGGGCGCGGGCGTGCTCGCAGGCCGTCGCCATTACCGGAGCCACGCACTGGGTGCCGCAACCTGTGGGCGTGATTACGCGCATACATTTACATATAACATATACATTTACGAGATTTACTCTGTGCTTGAATATATGTAGATGATTATAGGGATGCAATGAATGAGTTCATACTGGATATATACGCGCACACACACACACACACACACACACACACACACACACACACACACACACACATGTATATATATATATATATTGGATGGGTGATTGATTAGACGTCGGCTGCAGCGCGTCACTTTTACTCGCGTCTGCTCGCTCCCTCGATAGTTTTTCGTGGAAAAAGAAAAAGCCGCGTTGGAAAACTCGGCGAAAGCAGCCGCGCAGCCAGTGTATATACGAGTATATAACTCCGTTATTAATTCCGAACTTGGAATTTCTACTTTTTCTCATATACATTTTACGGGTTATTTTCGTATAGTGTTGATGTATAGAATTCTTTAAAAGCACCTCTGTTTCATATATGTATATATTTGGAGAGAGAGAGAGAGAGAGAGAGAGAGAGAGAGAGAGAGAGACAAAAGATAAAACGTGTTTTATATGGTTCACCGTCCGTTTTATTGCAAATGTTTTTCAACATATAAAAATCGTCTAACATATTGTTTATGCGTTTACTTCTCTTTCGCTTTCGATCTCTCTCTCTCTCTCTCTCTCTCTCTATATATATATTTTTTTTTTCAAGTTTGGCTTACATTTTATTGGAATTTTTTGAAATTCTCAAATGTATATTTTTTTTCATAAATATTTATGTCAGAAGTGAAGAATTGATGCAATTCTAAAAAATTTGGCGAAATAGCCTTTGTAATCTTTGTAGCCATTGTAACCGTCAATTTATTTATTTTAACAATTTTTTAATTGAGATACTATTACAAGTATAATATACGAATTGTACATTTTTTTAAAAATAGTGGAAGTTCATTTTTTTTATATTTTCAAGTACTGAAGAGCTTACTTTTATAAGGATTTACAAATATTAACAAACATTAATTAATATTTTATTATTTTACCAAAAAATTCTGTTCAATCTAATATGTATGTAATTATAATAATAGAAAAGGAGTTTTCTTTATACGTTAATGAAGTAACGACTAATTCATCTGTTTTTAAGTAAATATCAGTTAATTTAAATTGAATGTATAACACAGTTATACATTAACGTTTTTTGTATATATGAAAAGGTTAAAAATAAAATCACATCTGTGACAAGTATTTATTTCGTTCACTTTTTCTTTTTATATACTTTTTTTATGTTTGGCCGAGAGAGTGCTAATGTGCTAACAGAAAAACTGTATAGTAACATTATTTATTATGAATGATTATCTAGATGATGTTCCATTAGCGAAGCCATCAACGGTGACCAGCCTACAAAAAGAAATATATATATATATATATATATATATATATATATATATATATATAGATCAGCGCGCGCGTGTGTGTGAGTGAGAGGTCAAGCCTATATTGATTACGAGGACGATTTTTCAAACCATTTAATCGCGCTTGACACAGGGTCTTTCTATATCGTAGGCGGGCAAAGTTTCTTTTATATCTTATTCTTGACGATGTTTTTTTATTACATTGTCTTCAGTCCTTTTTATGCACTTTCTTTTAAATAAAATTTCTAAATAAAATTAT
This sequence comes from Sycobia sp. Sy_11, assembly GCA_018907035.1. Taxonomy (NCBI): domain Eukaryota; kingdom Metazoa; phylum Arthropoda; class Insecta; order Hymenoptera; family Epichrysomallidae; genus Sycobia; species Sycobia sp. Sy_11. Next base: position 862,271 of record JACCIC010000034.1, on the reverse strand, counting down.
ATCGCAGCATTAGACTTACATTATATATTATGCACGAATTATATTTTAGCCGGTCTCTGTTTAACATTTAAGTTGTTTACGCATTACTCGCAAAAACTTTATTTCATCACGTTTATACAAAAGTTAACGGCGGCATAAAAACGTTCCCAAACTACTATGTTTATAAAATAATTTTATTCCTTTTATTTTTTATGCATGTACATATGTATATACACTAGAATATCTTTTATTTACGGGTGCGAAATACAACATCATGTAAAGAATTCAAATTGCTGCAGATTTAAATATAAAACAGTGACAGTAGCAAAAAAAATATCTTCCGAATAAAAGTATGAATAATGCAGCGGTATAAAAGTAGTCGTTGCATCGCGAACGCACGCGAATCGTGCACAAAAATATCCAGAATTCTTATCCGACATATTTGGATTTTTAAATTTCCTTTCTCTTCTGACAGTCGAAGTTTCTCATGCTTTCGATGCTATTTTGTATTATTTTTACACCATTTTATTTAAACATATACACATCGGTCACGCGTAAATGATTGAGCTCGACCATTTTAATTACGTTCATTGGTTCGTATTTTCACTCAGAGAACTTTTTATTACATTTATACCATATATTGATTTTAGTTTAGAAAAAATAGTTTTTATAACTTCGATATAAATTATATTTGTTCGTAAAAGCACATTTCAATCATATAAAATATCGACTGACGTACTACACAGTTTTTTTTCTGACAGTAGTAAAAGAATAGCACTGTATTGCAAATATTAGAATTCTCTTACACCTTAGTGGAAGAACGCAGACTCGCATACAATTTTCAATGGATTAAGAACGTACTTGATAAATTAACTGATGGCTAATAATATTAATAATAGAATTTTAACAAATATACGTAAATGAAAGCTTGAATTTTTGATTATAGTACGGCTTTTTTTAATGTTAAATGAAAACTATTTCTTTAAATAATTGACTATCATACGTTCTGGATAAATTTTCAGTAAAATACTTGTTAATTTTATCGACAAAACCAAAAAGCAAATTGTCTATGAATAAACTTTTCAAAGCGATGCAATTTCTCTTATCTTTCTATATTAATATTATGAAATACTTGTCCTTTAAATTTCTATCCATTTATAATATTTAAAAGCTTAGATCAAGGCTAATGCGTATTCCAGAAATTCATATCACCCTGCACATCAATCTCATTACCCGAACTCTGTCTGTCTTAATATCTCATAGAGCTTATTTTAAACTCTTATAGTAGGTATGTCTTGCTTTGTGTATATATTGCTAGACACGAAAATGGCTAAGAGTCCTATGTCCTTTAATTTTTCCATGCCTTCTTTAATATGCGATTCGTTCATATTTCGCTGACAGTTGGCATATATATATATATATATATATATATATATATATATATATATATACATATATAGGATGAGTTGGTGTATCATTACTCTTTATATATATATATTAAATTTTCACCTAAACGGCCGACTTTTGCGGTTGCTACACCGAGGCGGCTCCATCAGCTTCTGAATATAAACGTCCTTTTGTTATAACCCGAGTTTTCACGATTTATCAACTGTGTTTAATATCACTTTGTAGAAGTTGGTTAAGGCGAGGTTGGGCTGCGGTATACAACTGTAGTACAGCCTCATTCAGCTTTGATGGTAATAAAATTAAAAGTTTTAATTTTCCAAAAGTTAAGAAGCAATTACTCAGGGGCGTCGTGGCGCATTTTTAATTCGTACTTTAGACCAGACGAAGATAAGTATTATTTATCAGACGTAATTTTACGATTTATGCCTTTATAGTTTATTTTTATACTTTTGTTCATGCCTTGTGATATTTTATTATATGATATTATGTATTACTTGATTGATGACAGATCGAACAATACAATACAATGCAATACTCTATAATAGTATAATAGTATAACAATACAATGATAAGCAAAAAAAGGTACATGCTTCCACGCTGTTATATACATCATATATATATATCATGTAAATATATGTCAAAACATTCCAGAGAGCAAACATATATTCCTCGCACATTCGTTAGAACGAAATTGACTGCACTAATACGGTCGCCGGAGACACGAGTCTTTTGTTACCGAATTCGTCTTGGAGAACTCTCGTTCTTTTATCCGACTGAAAAGATAACACGACCCACGGAGGTAACAATAGCACGTCATACGGGTTCTTTCTGTTAAAACTGAATTATGTCGGCCAAGAAGTCTTCGCGGGGAAAAAAGTTTCCGCTGCCTGTTCTTCTTTTTTACACTTCAAAGAGCTCAATTGCAATTGTACAATGGAAAAAAGGGGAAAAACCGAAAAATATTTCGCTAGCGAAATGTGGTCGTATAGTGGAATTACACGTGCACCGGGCAATCTCAGCATGTAAATCTCGCATTTCGGCACGTGATGGGCGTCGAATAAATTATTGCCGTCCCCTTCCCCGTTTTATATATCGCGTAAAAACTCTTAGGGCGATAAATTACTACGCTAAATACGAGATAAGAATTTCTACTCCCTTTGTTCGGCTTCGAACTTTCTGCAAGTTCTTATAATCGCCTCTCTCGGCGCGCACGTCGCCCGCAACGGGATAGTTTTATAATTCATTCTGGGTAGACTTTCGAAAATTGCCCACCCGTTATCGGATGAGAAATTGTAAATTTCACGTCGGAAACCATAAAATGACGTTTTCTCTAAATTATCTCGTAAAATAGGAAACATTTCAAAATTTCAAAAAATATTCAAAATAATTATTGTAGATATTATTGAAAAATTTTATTTTTTATCACGGATCTTTATCATGGATCTTATAAAAACATACACAAAAGTTGACAAAAAGTTTTTTCAATAAACCAACAACGAGATAGAGAGGCACGACGACTGCTTACCGCGCGCTTATCTTATTCGGTGCCGCGTTAACTTGCTCCTTCTTAGTTCTCGTTCTTATTATTTCGCCAAGATGCTCGTGGCGACTATGCGCCGAGCGGCTCTATCGCGCAACTTAATCGGGATCTGGCAGAGTAAAGAAGCGAGAGACTGGCGCTTCGGTGGCATATCTCTCTCTCTCTCTCTCTCTCTCTCTCTCTCTCTCTCTCTCTCTCTCTCTATATATATATATATATATATATATATATATATATATATATATATGTATACACACGAGCTGCGTATGCGAATGCCGCAATCGGAACAATCGGCGCGTCTGTGTCGATCCGTCGAATGCGCCCTCTCCCCCTCCCTTCGTCGTGCTCGGCGTTCGAATGCAACCTCGCACCCGTGCGCGACGTACGTAATTCATCCCTCCTCTCCTCCACCCTGTCTTTCGCTCGACCGTTGCATTGCGTCACACGTCTTGGGTATAAGGAAGCCCTGAGTGGATCCTCTCGCCACCCCCCCCCCACCCAATCTCGTCGCGCCGCCGTGACCTGTGCGCATAATGTCGAGCTAATGGCGAAGCCATTGGCGGCAGTCGCAGGCGCACAATAATAACGGTAATATCAGCGATTTCAATGGGTGAATTTTCGGCCGCTTTAGGAAAACCTTTCACAGATCCGGCGGCTAGTTAAATTGCGAGCGAGTGGGCAGAGGGGAGAGCGAGCGGAAGCTTCGGATAATGCATTTTGATTATTCATTATGTATAATGCGTTGAATCGTTAAAACTCATTGATCAAGCGTTGCTAGTGGAATGGAATCACTATCATTAGAAATTCGCTTTTTTTATTGATTTATGTAATTTTAAAGTCGGTCATTCACCGTCCCTGTTGTACGATCCTAAATATCGTTTTACTTCCATTGTAATATGATTTTCTCCAAACCTCCATTACGTTCACAGAATTTCAATTGATATTAAAATTTTTAATGTTTTTAAATCGTTAAGTGTGTACGGCTTAGTTTATTTCAGTTATTCTACGAGTTATAGAAAATTTCGATCTTTATTATTTATTTAATACTTATTTTGCTAAGATTAAATCTTATTTTTATTATTATAGCTTTATTGAAGTCTTTTTCAGCCTTGTTTAGCTTTATTTATTTATTTATTAGGAAATAAATAAGTGATAATATATACGTAATATTTTACATAGTTTTATATTTCATATACATTTGGTCTTAATGCAGATTTGTAGAAATAATATTTTCTATATCGGAAAGTAATTTTATATTATTTTTCTCGACTTCTTATATTACTAATTAGAGTATAATAAACATTTACTATGACCAATTCACCGTAGAATTCATAATATAATGAATAATTTGTATATTATTATGAATTAATTCGTAAAATGAATTAAAAATTCTCATTGTCCATTCTACGGGTTGAATCGCCTAGCGGGAGGGGGGAGTCGGTGTGGAAAGACGCGGAGAAATTATTCCGACGAGACCTTATTTTAGGGAAGGAAACCTGTTTGCACTTACCGGTCGAGCAGCACTTGTCGCCGGCCGAGCACTCCTGGTCGTTGCTGCAGAGGAGCTCGCAGCTCGACGAGCTCGGCACGAGGTAGGGGCACTGCCCGGGCTTGGTGGCGAGGCAGGCCGGCACCGAGGGGCAGTACTGCCCGGGGCCGCAGTTCACGTCGACGAGGGCGCAGGCCTCGTTGTCCGGGCAGACGACGTCCTGGCAGGGGTCCCGGCAGCTGCAGCGACGACAGCCTGCCGCGTCTGGGGAACGAGATCGGCAGCAGAGATAATGGTGATGAGAACGTCGTAGGGGAAGTTTATAGACATACTCGTATACATATATTTTAAGTCGATACATTGTTTATATACTGTGATTGTATAAGTAGCTGCGTAATGCAAGTTTTTTATCTAGTTGTTATCTAGGTAATGTAGGATAGTAGCTAAAAAAAATCAATTGCTGAAAATATCCGCATATATTTCGCTTGCCCCTTTATGAAATTCAAATTCGTCGAGGCTTATTTGTTCTGTATTAGTAAAGAAAAGAAACAAACTCTGGAATATGATAAAGACATGGTCCTATATGGTTTTATGTATGACTAACTATAACTTCACTCGGGGATTCCGATGAAATGAATGATTAACCTGCTTGGCGCGAACGTGATGGATGGTTAACAAAGCCGAGTAAAGTTAATCCTACCAAACTAGCTATTTATTATTCTTGAGTGTTGTTGTTGACAAAGTCGGCTCCTAATTCGAAGCTTCAACCTTAAACAATTACAACCCGCGATTTTTAAATTTTTCTTTGAGCTCTTTTCTTTGAAAGTACAGAAAATTCTTTACGTACCGAAGGAAAAGATCGTACGAATTGGAATTTAGCCAAAAAACATATAGCAGGCATTTGATTAACTATCACAAGTTGTTCCTTATGTTTAGCTTTCCGTTCCTGTGCAACGAGATGTTTTATTTCTACGAATCGTGTCCACGATCTCCTCGTTATCTATTTTCCGCTGGAACGCGGAAGTTTGCACTTATTTGAGGTTTCTTTTTTTTAACGCGGTGGAAAGAGTTGCTCTGTCTTTGACCGGGCCGAAAGTGGCTTTAATAGGTCCTGCGTGAATCAAGAGTTCGTGAGAAGCGTCGTCAAACTACGTAAAGATTTCCAAGACTTTCAAGTTTCCTAAATAGAAATTATATTATTTTAATAAAAAAAAAAAAAAAATTGCAGGCCAATTTGGAGAAAAAAATCGTTCTGAAGAAATTTTTTTTTATATCTTAAAAATTGGATAAGAAATAAATAACTTTTCTAGTGCTTATACAAAATGATCTACTATAACTATATAGTATAAAGATTTAATTTTCTTCATGCTGCTTCTACAAAGCATGAAAATTAATTATTAATAATACTTCATAAGTAATAAATTATATCTTTAAATTCACGCAATATCAATCCTGTTTTTAAGTTCAAGCTATATTTTTCAGAATAAAATACCTTTTTTTAGTTTTTAAAATTTTTAATTTATATTTAAATTTATAATTTAGTTTTACCTTGTTTAGTTTTTAAAAATAACTTAAATCCAAATCTATAATTGTAGGTTTTCAATTAAAAAGTTGAAAATATACTCGCTATAAAAATTAATTTTTCGATATCACACTATCATTTTCAATCAAACTATTTTAGGTTATTAAATTTTTTTTTAATTCATTTTTCTGTCGGAATATCTGAGTTTTTTATAGGACAATTTGCAGAAATTTATATAAATACGCTAGAAATTCCAATGAATATTTTTAAGATTAATATTTTGTTAATAAAAATCATATTATAATTAATACCTTATTTATGAAAGAAAACGGATTTACAATTTAAGTTATAAGCATATTGCATTTTTAATATTATCTGATATAAATTTATAAATTTATAGGAATATGAAAAAAGAAACTCATATCTTGGTTATAGAGAATAACTTTTATACAGACTTTTTTAATATACATGCTTTATAAATTTGAGAAAATCAATATTGGAACTTATCTGTCCTTATTTTTAGATTATTTACATTTGTAACTTTTAATTTGAAAGCTATTATTATTTTATTTCGATTGTTGATACTACGATTATTACTACGTCTATAGTTTATTATTATTAGAACAGCTTATAAATTAAAATTTTCAGAGTATGTAATAATAAAAACTCCAATATCCCATAGCGCGTTTTATTTTTCTATCCTGGACAAACGAAAATAACTAGATGAAATTCCGATTTTCCGAGCAAGTGGAAGAGGTCTATATTACAGGCGACGATTTGATTTCGCTATATCGATAATTAAATTCCGATAAAACCTCTTTAAAAAAGATCAAATGAAATTTCGCATTAAGTACCTCTTAAAGTAATACGCTATTTATAAGAGTATAGGAAGTTCGCTTTATCAGTTTTATTTTTGTGAAAATTTCATTAACAGAATAATTAAAGAAAAACTCTGGATCTTTAAAAATAATATATTTCGAATAGACTACAGGCGATGAAAAAATACACGAGTTTAATTCTACATCGTACTTAGAAAAAAAATGAGTTACAAAATAAATTAATAGGAATAAGTGAGTTTTACGATTTTTCGAAGTAGGATACACCAATAAACAACATCAGTTATAGTTTAGCCAGCACGTACTTTCCGAAAAGGTTTCTCATAGAATTGACGTAGCTTAATATTCTAAATATTCACCAATTAAGAATTAGTAATATATGCTTATCGAATATAAAAATATTTTTCTCGAACTTATTCAATATTTGTTCGTTAAATTGTATAATTAATGAAGAGGGATTAAAAAAATATTTTTTTAAATAATCAATTTCTCAACCGGCATGAAAAAATACTTAAATTTTTTCTAGATATTTAACCACTTCGACTATCAACTAGTTCGTATTAAGCGGCATTTTTTCGATTATAATCTCAAAGTTATGACTCTTAATTATTAATACCAGGCAGCTAGTGTTCATTTGAATTGGCATAGGAAGACGTACATTTAGTAAGTATAAAAAGACTCTGGGACTAGTATAAATATTTATTAGTTTAATATTATTTTCAGTTTGTGAGTGTTTTTTTAATTTTCTATATCTATTTTCTCACTTTTTTTGTAATTTTTGTACAGAAACGATTTGTAGCTTTTGAAGAGAACAAACTCTGTTCTACTGCTTTGATACTTTTATTATTAAATTATATGAAATCCGTCAAAAAAATTCATAGGAAAATTAATATTTTACAATTACACTAAAACGAACATTCGCGTAACTTTTTCATTATCATGTAAAACTATTTTTAATTCCTTTAGAAAGATAAAGATTAAATGTTAAAAGAATTATTTATATTTTATAAAATTACGATTGCCCGAACTCTCGCGAATCTCGCGGGCGATGCGCGCAAAAGCAAATATATATAATGCGGCGCATTTCCCAAGAGTGAGAGACCGGGGGTGGGTGGCAAAACGGGACACTTACCAAGCTCGAATCCGTAGGGACAGGTCAGGTTGCAGTTGAACGCGTCGCAGATGTGGAGCAGGTCTCGCTCCTCGGCGCAGTCGAGGGCCGCTCCGCCGGCCGCCTGGGGATCGACGCCCCGCCGCAGCGGCACCCCGTACTCGTCGACGCAGCTGCAGTTGGCGTCGGCGCCGCTGGCGCCCGCGGACCCCCGACGATGGCACTGGAGCGCGCTGTAGGAGCCGTCGGGCTCGCAGCTCGGCGCCGGTATGGCCAGGCCCATGCCCTCGCGGGTGCCCTCCATGCGCTCGCCGAAGTCGCGCAGGTACTCGCACACTGTTCGGGACAGGTCGGGCGTCAGCGAGTGAGCGGTTTATACGGCGGATAACGTAATAGATGGGTAAAAGTAGAGTTATGATAAAATAATACCGCGCGGGCGACATGATAGAGGGTTTGTTTGGGCAGGAGCAAGAAGCGAGACGGGCAGAAACGATTAAAGAACTGAGTTTCGGAAGAGGGAGAGAGAGAGGGGGGAGAGGGTGTGTATTAAAGTTACATTTACACAAAAGGAGCTGGATTAAAGTAGAATTAAGCCGAGGGAAAACTAGATTTGCGTACTGGACATCTGTATGACGTATGGGTGGGAGAGTTTGTATTCGTATGATTTATGAGTAAAAGAGAGTTGTAGGAAAATGAGGCGATTTTTAAATGCATTTCGATGGAATTTGACAGAATTTATATTATAAATAAGATCCATTGCTGAATTTGAGTAAAACTATTAACGCATGGAAATTGTGAAATATTCACCGTTGAAATTCCAATGAGTATTTTATCTGTTGGAATACTGTTCTGGAATTTTATGAATTTTAGACATGTTACACATAGATGAATGTTGGGGAATGTCTCTCGGAAGATGCGAAAAGTATTGGCGAAGGAGCAGTTTGATAATCTTTTACTAAAAAAAAATTTTAAGTTTAATAATTCAGGTTTTTTGTGTGTCAAATTGTACGAGGGTGATTCTCAACATCGATATTCCGACAACAAGCCTGATAAAAATATTTGTTAGTTTGCTTTATATCAGTCAAAGTACAATTTATAATTTCCAATACTTTTTCGTTAAGGTAAAGACAGTAACAAGATTAAGAATATTTTATAATTAATAATACTTATCCGATAAGAATACGATATTTTATTAAATTAGCTCTAGTTTTTACATGTTGATGAATATAATGGTGAATATATATTTTCCTAAATAAAATGAGGAATAATTTTGAAAAAACTTTTTATATATTAGGGTTTTTATTAAGAGTAAGTTAGTTCAATTAGAAGGAGAACATAACTTTGCCGGATTTATTTGTACGTGAAAAGTACGAAAAAATAGTCTATGTAAAATAATATATCGTATGATAAAGCAGCATAATATAATATTTCCTTTTTTGCCAGCTGTATCACGAGTTCTTATACTTGTAGTTTAATATAATTACAATATATAATTCATATGAAAATAGGATGTCTTAATTATTTATAGTGTCGGGGTTGTTGCTGTACCTCTCGGTGGCCCTTGATTTTCTAGATATTTCTTTTAAAAATGAGTTCATACGTGACGAATTGAGCTACTTATTCAAACAGTGAATTTTTCATATATTCTAGTCTGGAATCGATATTGCTTTTAAGATTAGAAACAAAGAAAATTGGACCAATACTGAAAAACAGCGAAATTTTTCTAACAAAAAGTTCAAGAAGAAAGTTCAGGAAAGTTCAGAAAATTTCAATATAGTAGTGAAGATATGTATAGATTTAACATAATTCTAATTCTATTCTTGTCAACATAGTTTTGATAGCGATAAAAATTGTAAGACCGGAGTAGGGCTGGTACGCCTACTGTTTTCTTTACTGAATTTTCGGTAAAAGAAAAGAATAAATAAATAAATCTTTTCAAATCCTGAGCATACTTCGCCTATTTTTCGCTTAAACAGTATTCACTGACAAAAAAAGTCAAATTTTCACCGCTATATATACCCGGAGCGAGAAAGCGCAGAACGCGTATTTTCCAGGGGGCTCTGCCTCCTTCCTTCCTGCCTTAGCGGTTAGTTATCGCTCGGAGCGTTCCTTTGGCCTATACCCCTATACTCCTCCCCCTCTCCTCCCCGACCCAAATGCCTGGGCGCTTTGTTTCTTGCCCCGTGCAACAATGGAGCCGGACTTTTCGTGGATACCTGCATTCGGGTCAATCAGTCTCGCGTTGCGCTGGCGGAGAATATTGAGAATCGCGTCGAGAGCGAGGGCTCGCGCAGAGGCGCGCAAATTAGTCGATCGCGCGCAGCAGCAGCAGCAGCGCCTCGGGACGGATATCGGAGGTATTTCAAGGGGATCCCGTCGTCCGATACACAGCATGCGTCCCTTTCGGGAATGTAGCGCGAGGCGATGCGCATCCGGAAACCTTGTCGCCGTCGTTCGCGCTAAAGCTTCGGCATATGAGGCGAATGTCACTTTGCGAGCTAATGCAATTAGTAAGACACGCAGATTAATGCTCGTTAATACTTCGTTTTACTATCGCATTTCTCCGGACTTTTTTTTCAATTCCGTTTCCAAATTACAATCTTGGTCTTCACGAACTTTTATTAGATAAGGAAATAAATGAAGGATTTGCAATATAACCCGAATAATTGGCTACAGACGAGTTGAGGAACATTTTGAGTTTCACAAAGGAACCTCCTTAATTGGCCGTGGAGCACAGACGGAAGGTCGACAATGAGTGGGGGGGGGGGGAATTTCCTTTTCCGAAAGTTTCGATAGCACTATACTTTAATTGTCTTTTTCATGCAGGAGTCCGATATATATGTACGAATCTAGGTTAAATCTATCAATGGAATTTAAATATAGCGAACAAGTTTTCGTACAATGTAATTTAATGCAATTTTATTTCTTGTCGAAAAATCCGAATTTTTGAAAATCATTGATTAAATAACAAATAAGATAAAATGCTGATACACACTACTATTGCTGAACTATGTCATTTACTATTAAAAATAATTAAATTTAAAACTATACGATATTCGGCATAGACGAATGCAACCAATAGATAATTCGTCCTGAGAATTACGTTAAATTTTCAGTATTAATATCTGCTCAACTATTTAATCATAATATAGAACTATTAATTATTCGACGTCGCTCTATTGGTGCTTCTATTTTAGGCCCTGATCAAACAGAGTGTGTTATTGTTTAGAAAAAAAAGCACGTCGAAAACCAAACTTAAGGAGAAGTTGATATATAGTATCAATATGAATTAACTTTATTGTATACTCATATTCTCAAAAACTACCTTAAGGGTTAATTTTGAATGTAATTAATTGACTTTATGCCGTTGAAAGGAAAGGCCACATTCCGCATCTCAATCCCCAATTCGTGTAACCGAGTCTAAGCCATTCAAAGCGTCCTCTAATTAAATACCTTTTCGAATGAAAATTACGACAGACAACAATGCCAGGTTGAGGTTTAACATTTCCCGCGTAGATGCAAAACTCGACGTCAAACTCCCCACATTCCGCCGAACTTTCAACAAGAATCAAGGAGCTGACGTAGGAAGGGTTGTGTTGTGGCAGGAGGTCAAACTTTCCGCAATACTTATCGTCGTGTTTGAGAATACGTAATCTTAAATTTTCGCTAATAAGAGAGAGGCAGAAAGTGAGGAAGAGAGACAGAGAGAGAGAGAGAGAGAGAGAGAGAGAGAGAGAGAGAGAGGAAGGGGGAGAGAGAGAGAGAGAGAGGGAGAGAGAGAGAGAGTGACAGAGAGAAGAAGCATAGAAATGAATAAATGAATGTTTATTTAAGCTAAGGACTCGCAAGGTGCAAAATAGCAAATAGATCATGTCATACAAGAAATAGGATATTAATATAAAATTTGAAAATCTCCGTATTAGTTATGTAAACATATAATATATTATAATTAAGAAAAAAGCAAATAGAGAAAAAACAATTGAAAAATACTATAAGACTAGAAAAAAAATATATATATACAATTCTTAAAAAATCTAACGTAATAGAGTTTACATGTTTGCAAAATGTATATTAAAATTGATCATGAAATTGGTTTATTAAAAAACTTTCCATATATGTATTTCTGGATCAAAGAACGTTTAGTTTCTCTTACTTAGTAAGTAGTGGCCTTTGTAGTGGACTTTAATTGTATTCTTTCCTGAGTATACGTGTGATCATTCTTTTTATTATGGAAACAAGTCAGGATATTATAAGATATGTTCATTTTTCTCGTGCAAGGGATTTGTCATATTGGCATGAGCAAGCATACTTTGAACGGCGTAGAAACAGAGACAGAGAGAGAGAGAGAGAGAGAGAGAGAGAGAGAGAGAGAGAGAGAGAGAGAGAGAGGGGAAGAGAAGAATAGAGACAGACGCGTATATGACAATAAGCACAACTCACTGGTGGGCAGTTTAACGCCCGTCGTGGGAGCCTCGTCGTCGCTGCCATCCACAGCCCCCGACTCCTCGATGGGAGTGACGAGAACGCAGCAGACCGACTGCTCGGCCCCGGGTACGCCGGTGCAGCGATGCCCGGCCGGGCAGCTCGTCGTCCCGTTGCCCTGGGCGCAGGTGACGGCATTGCCCTCGGCGTCGCTCAGCGGCCTGCCCGCGGCGCAGGGATTGACGAAGGTGAGCCGGGCCCGGCACTCGGGCGTCGTCGGGCAGAGAAAGTCCCGGCAGCCGTCCTCGCGGCGCAGCGCGCACTCCTCGCCGACGGGGCAGGGATACCTGTGGACAAAAAAGGGTGGATAGAGTTCGGCGACGGTCTTAGCACGTTACTGGGATTCAGCTTTGTTTTGTTTTGATTTTTTTTTTTTTTAATAGGTAAGTCTGTAGAGTATTAATATATATATATATATATATATATATATATATATATATATATAATATATATATATACACACACACACAAGAATTTTGCTCTTTTCTGATCATAGAGATTCTGGTTTTCCAGTTTTTGTGCTCACGGTAAATTTAATTACTTTTTCGTTTAGAAAACCGCATACGTATATACAGTACAAAAGATAGGGGATACACGTAGGCATCAGGGTTATCTGGTATTTTTTAAAGGTGGGAAAACAAAGCAAGTAATTAGTTAGTTTTTCAAAAGAGAATTTCAGCTAGACCTCGACGATCTAGAGAATTCTCACACTTTTGTATTATAGACAGACACGTGCTAATTATTAAGACGATGTATAATCGTTCGTAATAGCTGTTATCAAAAAATCTCGTATTCACTGAGATTTGCTTAAAAGTATTTTGACTTTATGAATACGATTTAAGTAGTACTATGAAAACAGAGATAAATTATTCTAGGCAACGGAATTGTCCAAAACTCTGTGGGAACGGGATCGTAAATTAGAATGTAATTACGAAAATACAAAATCATTTCTTCCGAAACCGAGAAAATTAATAAGTATCAGTTGCGAAAATAGACTCCACGCTCATTTTTCATTTTGCAATGCCTTGATTCGTAAATGCATTTCGAAAAGGTAGCGAGACCCTTCTACTCCTGGTTTCTAATTTAGGTGAATAAAAAAATTGATTTATTTAACCTTCAATCGTTTTAATAGTCTCGAAGGGAACTGTCTCAAGTCCTTAATTTAGTCAATTCCAAATATTATTATGAAGAATCTTTTTACGACATGGTAAAAAGTTTTTATACCTCTAGCTTTTTCCAAGCTTCTGTTGCGAAAATCGCGAGAATTATTGCAGACCTCGTAATAAAGAAGAGAAAACTATTCTCACAGAGTCACAGATAGACCGCAAGCTTATGCTGCAAGTAAGTTTGGAAAATAATTTTATGCATAGACTCGGGCTATTAATACTCGCTATTATGCGCAAACAGACGAGAAAAGTCCTGTATTATTGCGATGCGCATTTGCTCCCGGCTCGCATAGCGACGGCTCTCGCTCTGCAGAACAGTGCGAGCAAACAAAGCTGCCTCCCACCCACCCACCACCTCCCTCCGTAAGAATACGCCATCGAATTCAATGGAATACAACTGCTAGCCCATTTCTGATGCGCGTCGTCCGCGCGCGCGCGCACACGCACACACACACACACATGGAAAATCTGCGGCTGTGGAGAAAAAAGTTGCCGCGGGTGGAGGAAGACGGAGGTTTGGGAACAGCGGCGGCAGAGGGGGCGTAAAAGCGCGGGATATAGAGCCGCCTTGCGAGAGGGGGAGGGGGAGGGATAACAACGCCTTTGGCGCTGCGTATACGGCGTATGCATAAAATATTATATAGCACGATCATTTAGGATGGCGGGAGCGGGGGTAGAGAGGGGCGGCGAGACGGTCGTACCGGGAGATAATCCACGAACGCAGCGCGCAACGAGAAAGTATAGAGAGCAGAGATCGCGACACGTTTCGGGGCTACGTCATGTGTGTTTGTGTGCAAGGTGGCGAGTGGGAGGGGGAGGGGTGGCTGGCTGAAAGAAATTCCGCCGACGTTGGCGCTAGCGGCAGATGCAATACTGCGGAATATTCGTGTCTGGCCTGGTTCCGATGTTTCCACTTTGGATTCCGTATACGTATAAACATATTGGGACGTGCTCTATCTTGCTAGGTTTCGCGAGGTACCCGATGAAAATTTTACCGCGACATTTTAATATGCGTAAATGCACACTGTGTGCACACACGAAACTTTAGCATAACTTTATCTACGTACTTGCATTCGAACAAGAATAAAAACATTTTTCCGACGTGTCTTTACTTGCACAGTCGTAATCTATACAGTTGTATATTCAGCGTGTATAAATATATATATTTATAATATCTGAATTTTTCTGTGTATTATCACCTCATTACAAAAATACGCGCAAAATCGACGCGAGATGCAGTTATTACCGCGTAAACTGCGCCCGTAAAAATTTTACGTCTGGGAAAGGTATAAAAATACGTTGTAAAAAGTGAGAACGAGAACGAGGGAGAAAGAGAGAGACAGAAAGATGCTCGAAGAAGATTGAGTGCATCATGACGTATATTAAAATTTGAATATTGCATTGTCATTGGATGAAATAGTCTTGTGGTGAATCGAGCGTCACGTGTCGTATCGAGTTGACACCCTCATCATGTCCAATTGCAGCTTTTGCAATTATATCAATCCAAATCAAAATATATGTAACATGTGAACAAACAAAAATATCATATTTTAATTCATTATTTTTTTACTCTTAACAAAATTTTGTCTTACTCTCTTAATCTTGATTATTTCGTTTAACTTTAATCATTAATTCAAACTGTTTTAAATTGTTTCTTAATTTATTAAATTATATATTATTAAATATCATAAGATATCTCTATGAAATTTAATTTAGTTTTCATTCAAATTCGATGCTTAATAACAAAACAAGAATCAGTATCATCAATTTTAACTCATAAATGAGGGTAAAATTTTTCATTTATAAACATCGACAATTCGAAAAATGGATATCTAACTTAATTTTTTTTTATACCTGTATGACTTTAAAGCGCAATAAATTGTTTATATTCTCTCGCAGTCTGAGATAGATTCAGGCCAGCAGATACTCTGTCAAAACAACTTCAAACGATAGATTAATTAATTTTGCGATTTTCTTAATTTATTCTTTTAAATTATTTATTATTAATAAATTATTTTATTAATTAATTTATATTTTCTATCTGCTTCCAAATTCGATTCGCGGATAATGAATTTCGAACTTCAATATGGGAATTCAATCGCAATCGCTCGTCTCTGCGACTGTTTCAAAATACAGTTCTATGGATTACACGATGATAATTAAATCGTTATATATATATATATATATATATATATATATATATATATATATATACACACATAGAGACACGAAGTTTATATCGCCATTCGCAATGAACTAACTTGTAATTATTCCAAAATTTAATTCTATATTTAGCAGACGATCTAATGAAGTTGTAACATGTAGACGTACATAAATTCTGTATCGCTAGTCGAACAGAACGATAATCAGAGTACATGCATAACTAATAATACATCCTCAGGTACTCGCCACCATCTAATATTAGAATATCTAATACATCCTCAGGTAGTCTCCACCATTTAATATTTCAAACTGTCGATTTCCTGTAAAAGCATTAAATATAGACAAATATTGTCTAGTCAGTAGCTATTTTAAGAATTTCTTCGATACTCATAAATGCTTTAAAATGTACATATTTGATACGCAAATTACATTTTCTATTTTTAACAAATTACCTCTGACTTCGCGATAGATATTCGTCTAATTCAAAATGAAGTAGTTCACTGTTACAGATAAATATCTGCACTTATCAATAAATTTATATTTCTCAATACGAAAAAAGTTAAGGCCCATTAAGCATGCCTAAGTCTATGTGATTTGTCGAATCGATGACTTAATGCTTTAATTGCTTTCTGAATTTCGACTAATCTTAACAGTGTAGAAATTATCTCTCTGTTAGTAATGCACAGTATCTGTTTTTTAATATAAGAGCACTTTAATAATTAACTTTTGGAATGTAAATCCAATGATTAAAATGATATTCGGTGTGGAACTCATATGAAAAATTTCATATATATTGTCAAGTGTAGTATTTTATTAAATAATATGAAATGAAAGGACTTTTCAACGATAATTCGAAAATAGTATTATCTGTCAATTTCAAAACTTAAATAATACATTGCGTTCGTATGATAAAAAAAGTTAATTATTTAAATTAGTTATTCGTTGATTCGTCGATGTTTCAGCTTACAATTAAAAACTCTTAATACTTCAATCTATGAAGAGCAGCATATTTAGATAATCCTAAAAATGTAACATTACCATATTATTTAATTAAACAGCTGAATATTAACTTCAATAAAGATTAATAATTTAATAATAATTCAATAATAATAATTAGTTAATTAGATTAATTCGATAAATCCAGTGTATATATTATTATAGTTTAGAAAAGAGCTTATCCATAGTATAATAAACTAAATATTTAAAGAGAAGCCACTATAACTTTTAACAGTTGCCGATCTGGTCATTGTAATGTCGTATAAGCAAATATTGTCATTGTGGTAATTACGTACGAGATCTAAATCACATATTGTGGCAATGGAAAAAATATGAAAAACAACGCATAAAGTTTATCGAAAATCTTAAATAGCCGAATTTGCGATAACTCTAAACAGCACAACAATCTTCTGTAACCCTACCAAAACAATATGTGAAATAGTATTAAGATATCTACAACAATGTAACTTACAATTATAACCTATTAACAACATTATATGATTCTAAAATTATAGTAACATTCTATGTATTTATTGCTAATAATCTAATAAAGATTACAATACTTAAAAAAAGGGCTTATCGACAGTCAAAACGTTGACGAAATAAATGAAAAATAATTATTGAATTGTTTGAATTCCTTCAAGAGTAAATAGAAAGAACGGACACATTTCTTTAATGGTTAAAAATCCTTTTAATGCTTATGGATATTTTACATTTGACATATGCTATCAATTAATTATAAAGGACTTTTGCAATGGTCATATAAACCTATATAATAGGGAAAATAATGACTTTTGGACTTTGAAAGTTCTGTGGATGTTTCCCCATACATATATACTCAAGAAAAATCGAGCTTTCGATGTTGACAAGAGAGCAGTAAATGGTCTTCAGTGCCGAAAAAATTGAAGAAGAGAGCGTGGGCTTGCAGAGAGAGAGAGAGAGAGAGAGAGAGAGAGAGAGAGAGAGAGAGAGAGAAAGAGAGGGAGAGAGCCTAAGAACACCCACCCTTCGCACGGGTCGTCGCACTCGCAAGTCGGGCAGCCCGAGGCGTCGGTCTTGAAGCCGTACTGGCAGACCTGGGCGCACTGCTGTAGGGAGCAGCCGTTCGACGGGAGGGAGCGCGACTGAGCCGTGGCGTTGCCGCTGATCTCGATTGTACTACTTGTGCTGCTGCTGCTGCTGCTGCCGTCGCGGCCGTCATCGTTGTCGTCCTCGTCGCGGTCGCCGCCGTCAGCGCTTCTGCCGCTGACACCCACGGCCGGCGAGCAATCCACCTTCTCGGCCGGGCCCATCGAGCCGCTCACCTTCTTGCCGCTCGGGTCGACGCACCAGCAGACGAGGCCGTTGCGCGAGCACTGGCGGGCCTTGTACTCGCCGCCTACGTAGGGGCGGCAAACAGAAATAAAAGAGGGATAGATTAGACGTTGATTATGATATAATATTACTTATCTGCGTATGTATGAGTGGGCGTTGGAAAGATTTATGTGTACATAATATATACATGCATACACACATATATATATATATATATATATATATATATATATATATATATATATATATATATATATATATTGTGTAGGAGGTGTTAATGGGAAGGCAGGTTCAAGGTCAGAACTGATGGGCTGAACTTTGTTTATAAAATCTTTGTGTATACTGAATATACGAGGGCGATAAATCAAATAATTCTCGAAATTCTTCCAGTTTTTATCTTTTGAAATAGGTACAAGAAAGAGTCAAATCCTTATCTCATTAAGAAAAGGATTTTTATTTTTTTTGTAACCAAATTTTTCAAACTTTCACAACTAGATATATATATATACATATATATATATATATATATATATATATATATATATATATATATATATATTTATTTATATATTATTTATTATTTCTTTCAAAATTAATATTTTTACTTCTAACCATTACTTAATAAAGATGAGAATCAGTATTTTTCAAGTCAGTCCGGTTTGAAAAATAATTGTAGGAGTAATTAGCGTATAAAACATCGTACTTTTACATACTGATGATAAATAAATATTTACTGAAATACTTTTGAAATCATAACTGGGCATGAATTACAATTAAATACTCATTACGAATATGGAATTGATGTATGCCAGTTCAATTTATATTGACAAATACAATGCTAGTGCAGAACTAGTTAATTTTTTGTGCTTCATTTATAAATAATCAGAATAAATTAGTGCTGATAAATAGTCGTATAATTTCGAAAGAAATGAAAGAAAAAATTCTATAGAAACAAAATTTAAGCAGAATCAGCAACAGCAATAGCAAACAAACTTTAACGTCAATGAGATTAAATTTTTTCTCATTCATGAGAATATTTATTTATTTTATGCATATTTATCATTTTAATTATGACAATAAATAGTAAAAATAACATACTGAAATAGTATTTAATTTAAAAAATAGTGCTTATCATGTTATTGAGAATATTTACTCTTATTTTCACCTTTATTTTACTTTTCAAAACAGCGTAGATGATAAATAATTATATCATTCTTTGTGTAATTATGTAAATATAAAAGGCATACGTATAAGGATCTATAGAAATCTATAGGCAGCTCAATATCCAGGGGTTTTATTAATATATGCGAAAAGTTTCCGAGGAACAAAGTTAATTTTCTTGAAATTTGTATATCTAAACTTTGTGTTTCCCGGAGGGCTTCCTTCCCCTCCTCCAGAGTCTGTGGTGATTTTATGCAGAGAAAACTTTTCCGGCTCAGCTATTCAATAAAATTCAAATAGCTCAACTATTTCACCGAAGAAAGGCGAAGGAGATTGCAGGAAAAATACATATAGGAGCTTGTAATTTTCTTTTTTCTTTTCAATATTCATAATATATCTCTTATCTGTCCATTAATTTTAATTGCAAACTTTTGTGTTTCATCACTGTTTTTTTTTTCTTAATGGATGATCTATAATATATCATTTTCCGCCCTACAAAGCTTATATAAAAGAGGCAAGGAGTCCCCGTGGTCGTGAATGTGCAAACTCGTATTGCTCTTACAAAAAAAATAATTTTTTAGCACACTTGCACATTTGTTATGCGTACAATGAAATATAATACATTATGCATGCATTCGAAATAACACTTCTATTTGGTTTTCTGTGTATGTAATATTAGTGGGCATAAACTTTTACAAAAAGTCGCGCAAATTTATGAATTATGGTGTATAGATGTATATATAACATTGTTAGGAATGGAAAATTTCATAACCACCGCTCTTCGCGTTGCAATTAACATGTCGTAAACGGATTATAATGTAAAATCGAGCCACGCGCACACCAGAACAAAAAGTCAGTACTTTAAAAATAGGGTATTTTAACACGGATGTAATAGCCGAATATTTACCATGTGAGGGATAAATCTGACGAAGTAAAAATCTACTTACACATTAGTTTTGGTTCATATTTTACACCACGAGAGCTAAAAAAAACCACAAAGATATGTTTCCTATAGATGACGAGGGAAACCCAACGTAGAATCGCCTCATGGTAAGCAAGGAATTGAGCCGAGTACCGGTACCTATCTCTCTTTTTTAAGAAATTATGCGCGTGCAGTAGATCCAATCTCGCCGGTATGAGAATAGACTACCACGGTCTTATCTATATCCTTCGTATTTTACTATGCTTCATCTATTGTTTGTAGAGATTGATAAAGAGAGAGAGAGAGTAAGAAATAGGGAGCTATATCTAGTGGATTCTGTCTCTTTTTAGTGTGTGTATAATACGTCTCACGGGCGCGTGTATGGCCTGTCGACTCAGTACGTTAAAATTGAATTTAGAGATTCGATTGGTGTAAAAAAAATTTTAATATAAAAATTGTCCGGTTTTCAAGGATCAGCTAAAGGCAATCTTCGGTTATTTAAACAGGGACTCCCTTTTAACTCGCATGTTGAAATTACGCGAAATTTGACAATTGGATATACCTCGACGTTTGTGGCTGAAAATAACTTATAGGGGATATTTAGGGATTAAGTTGAATGCAGAATTTAGTGCTGTTGCATTATGAAGCATCACAATTGGTGGACTAAAATGGACAAACTAAACTGAGCCTTTAAATAATCTGAAAATGCTGCAACATTTACTTTTTTTTACAAGCTGACGATTAGGAATATTTAAAAATATCCTGTGTATATAAATTGTATATATCCTTTTCTTATTCGTGAAAAATCTTTTCTGTCTCTCCCTCTGTCTCTCTCTCTCTCTCTCTCTCTCTCTCTCTCTCTCTTCCTCTCCTCTATGCAGCAAACAGCCTGTATTTCTGGCGTATAATTCGACTTTACGTTTATTAACGGGCGATTTTACGCACCACGGTGGCGAAATGAGCTCCGCGGTTACTGTTAATTTTCAGCGTATATACTTGCCTGTTCGAACGGCTAATACGAGCGCATCCCGAAAGCGAAATCTGTCGGAGAGAGAGAGAGAGAGAGAGAGAGTGATCCAGGACGACAATGGAGGAGTAGGAGAAGGAGGATGGCTTTTCAGGCACGTACGCACCCCGCACATCCAGATTACGACGGAGAATATCTTGTACTTATAAAACTTATTGGGCAAGGCGGGAAATGGAGAAAGAGAAAGCCGCACGTGCGCTTTTACGACACGCTCGCACCGTCCCGTATTCATCTCTTCTGTCTAGAAGAGTCAGAGAGAGAGTCGAAGAGGAGTGGGAACAGTTCTATATATCGCGAAGGAAGAGAGTATATGCATGCGCCGAACGTGCCAGTCGAGTCATTTGAATTCGATTGAGTTCTTCCCCCAAACCCGTTCGCTAACTCCTTCCAACTCCTCTCGCCACCGAGCTCCGCGTGTTGCTTTATATCGCGCGGAGTGCTTCTTTTTTTTTGTCCTCGTTATACGAAAGGCCTCGCCCGAGCGCGAACGGAGCCGTTAGAGTCGGTGACTTTACGAGCGCGGCGCACTCAGGTTTTATTTCGGCGCTCTCCTCGGTTTGGACCGCGAGCGAGAAATTTTTCAGGCCCCTCTATATGCGATAGAAGAAATAAAGAGTACCGCTCGCACATCCTCGGCGCTAGCCCCAATGACTATACGCCAGTACATTATCACATATGCCATTTTTGTTTTATATTTAAGTTTTTAATGAAATAATCAGGGTTGAAATGATTTGATTTCATATTTGTAAATCTCAAGAATGCTATCATTTTTTTGCTAAGCAGAGAATATCACGAATCTATTCTAAATAGATTATTAGGTTATTATTCAGAAGTTCGACATAGCTCCATTTATCTATTAGAACGTTCATATGATATATATGATCCATATCCCCCCTAACCAACTAACCACATATCTAATGAAAGTTTCTTATTATCACATACCATCTTTAAAGCAATTCCAGTTTTGAGGTACTGTATATATGGTGAATTATAAAAAAGCAATTTATTATTTAACAATAATATTATTTAATAATTTATTTATTTGATCTGCTGTATTAATTAAATTCATTTATTTGTTGCAAAGTTACGTTACGATCATATACTGGTACATATAGAGAATATTTTAGTTTCATTTGAATTAGTTATTTTTGAAATAACAATATCATTCGTCAAGTGAATTTGCTTATTCATATATAATCAATTATCAGGTAATGAAATGCAATCAGTTGCTAGATTAAGATTTAAAATGTTGAAAACATCAGCAAAATGATCAAGCAATATTTAAGCATTCGTTTATTGATATGTTTAACTTTTGCTCTCTATTAGTCGTGCTAATCACCGACGGCGAATATATTAAATGTGACTGTGGTATATTTGAATCAACCACGGATAATAATGTAGCACCTATAAAGAATATTTTTCCCAAGTAATAATGAAGCATCCAGAGGTCCTATAATATATAGAAACAATCATAAGTTGAGGAAGTATTACTCTCGAAATAAATGAAACTCAATTTTTATTAAAATGTCCAAGTTTTGGTATTTAAAAAACGACCCTTTTCCAGAAAAGTTTTAAAAATAAAAATATAATTATATTGTGCTCATAATTATATTATATTCGGCAGGTCGTTATTACATTAACAACTTGAATCGACGATGTCTGATTAAAAATATGTCGTTTTGAGCGCTTTCAAATTTTCCCATTAGTAACTTGAACAGTATCTCACTAGAATGCATCGTCTGATTTTTCTTTAAATTGTGTAATGTTTGATTGAAGATTTGTACGTCACCCAATTTACTAATTGGGATATACTTATTATTGAAATATTTTTAAGTCCAAAACGTTAAATTTTTTATGAAAAGCATTCAGAGCTAATACCGATTCTAACAATTTGTTAGCATTATTTCACTAATTTTTCATTTAAATAAAGAATAAAATAATATGTTCTTTAAAAAAACAATAAAATTTTGTATTATTTGTATCGCGAAATAAATTATTAGAAAGAAATGGTTTTTATCCCAGGAATTAATGAATTAAATTGATAGACTTGACTTTTTCAAGCCATATGAATTCTTTATTCTTTATCTGCTATTTGCATAATAATATTAAAATCAGAATTTCTCTTATATATTTTTTTAAAATAATATATTTTTTTAAAACAACTCTAAACATTAAACGTGTAGCATCGGAGTTTCCTTTAGAACCTTTAATTAAGAAAATTATTAATTAAATTACATCACTTCAAACTTTATGACGCTCCGGCAGGTAAAGAGCGATGAATTTAATTTAATACTCGTTGCTCCCGGCTTCAATTCGTATAATTTCTTCTATGGCACAAACTACTAAACAAATATTAAATTTATACCATGGGCAGATTTCGCTCGGGGCCGAACATTTCAAGATTTCATTCGTCCTGTTTGGCAGTCTATTGCAGATCTTATATAACATGTTTCGCTATTCAATTCTCAATATATATATATATATATATATATATATATATATATATATATATATATATACACGTATAAAGTAACAAATCGGAAATAGCAAGTTTGCATTCGTGAATTTTAAATTATTATTGTCCATTCAATTTTCATATTAAATTATTAAATCACATTGGAATAACGCTTTGGGCGCAAAATCCGAGCTTATGCGCCCCTTCCTCGCGTCTCCGCACCGCCGAGGCTGCATTATTCTATCAGCGATGTAATAAAGGTTAATTACGTTTAGAGCCGTCCATCAAAGCCGGAGGCGAGCCTTATTCCGACGAATCCGTAGGGAAGCGACGGCCATATTCCAGTATCGGAGGGCGCTTCGTTGCAATGGCGATGCAAAGTGAGAGAGAGAGAGAGAGAGAGAGAGAGAGAGAGAGAGAGAGGGCTCAAATCTCGGTTTATATATATTAACCATGATAGCCGAACAAATTGCACCAGCGAACCAATGAAATATATCAAGCGAGGGTGAAGGTTAAAAATATCGTGACGAGCGCCGTCCCGTTGGGCTCGAAAAGCTTTTATTAGGAGAGCCACATTGAGCGAGAGACGCTGATATATATATATATATATATATATATGAGCCGCGGACGTCACGTTGCGTCATTTGGGCGTTAAACACCGTCGTTCTGCGGGACGTGTTGAAGCTTCAGTCCAACCTCGTCCTCTGCCCCCGAGACAAACGAATTAACTTGCGGTGGGTGGGCGTCAGGAAGCTATCGAGCGGGTCGGTCTCTGATGCACGCGACAACGATAAAACTTGATGCATACTCCACGTGCGTGCGCAGGTGTGTGTAGGTGTGCACGCATGTGTGAGCCTGTAGTTTCACGTCCTTCAGCCCTGGCCTGCAGATTTGAGATATTTCAAAACAGAAAATATACCGACGTATTCGTTTTATTAGCATCTTCCAAATGTACCAAAAATTTTAGTAGCACTTCTGTAGTTTTGTAGACTATGTATGTAGACAAATTGATGCACGATGGTTAGAATATAGCAAATTTGCATTCATCGATATCTTTAAAACAATCATGATTTGTTGATAATGAAATTATTAACAGAAACTCGCAAGGTGGAATGGTTTACACTTCTAGTATTGAAGATTCAGTATATTATATCAATATTGTAAATTATTAACCAAGAAATTTTTATTTATATTTATATTTATCAGTAACTGTATGTTTTCAAACATTCAAATTCGCAGTCTGGCGTCGATTCGGTAGTAGTTTCCGTCCTTTAAACACATAACACGCGTCACAGGCGCGGCGGAACGTTCAATGGGCCTTAATCAACATTTTCCATCCCTTTCTCCCCTCTCCCTCCTCTCTTTCTCTCTCGCCTTTCCCGTCTTCCACCCCCGTCCCCGAGTCATCTCGCTTCGACGCGCGGCGGCTGTTGAGTGTCGCGCTGTGTAAACGCACCCGATGGTAAACCGCTACGGTCGCCGAGTCTCCCGAGGCTTTGCTCAAAAGCATCAACGGTTGCGAGAATTTCGCGCGATGCTCCGATGCGGTTTCGTAATATACATTACGTTATATATAACATTTATTTTACGCCGCAAGCTTTAAGGACAGGTCGAAGAATCCGACGATTCGTAGTAAAATGACGTCGCCGTTTCACATCCTATTTTGAAATAAGGTGGCATATTAATTCTTTTGTTTTATTACTAGCTATCTTAGCTTAACGGTATTTTCAAATCATTATTACTCGAAAATGGGGATTAATCGAGAAAAATATGCTTTCTTTTATGCCGCCAATTTTTACTCAGATAACCCTTTACAAAGCACGGACAATGCGAAGATAAATATGTCTATTTATAAAAATTTGAAACGAATCAAATCGATAAATCCAAAAACATAAGTATAGTCAATTATATAGCGCGTTGAAAAAGAATTGTCGATACACGTCGCAGAGATATATGGTTTAAATCATAACTGTATTAAAAGTAGAATAAATTCTATAAAATCCTGGAATAGTAAGTCATCGGTCTATAATAATATTAATAACACTTAAAACGTTACTATGTTCATTACTATTTTCAACAGCAGCGAGGAGTTACATTTAATGCAATCATAGTCAGGAATGAATATTTGGTATCCTAGTACATATATACTAAATAAGATGCGAGAGTTTTTTTTTTGTTATCTTTCTCAAAACAGTCCTTCGAAGCACATCTGGAATAAAATGCTGTCCCAAATACAAAGGGAAATACATACGAATGATCTTCTATAATAATTTCGCGACGAAACACTATCTTCTAGTATCAGTGCGTTACCATTAACTATATATCGTGACTTTTGATATTATTTTCATAATCTGTCGACATAGGTTGTATGCAAACAGGCAGTAAAATAGATTAATGAAATTGTCAGTAAAAGTACAGATACATTCCAACATGACATTGCTTTAGATTTTATTTCGATTGGAATTGAGTACTAATTCATTAGAGATCGTAAACTGATACGGCATCAATATGTGATAAAGAGCATCGAGAAAGTCAATGAGTTTGAACGACGAATACGTCTCCAATTATCTGTGTAAATCGTGTTTGTATGCTTAAGTAGTTAATGGTTTTAAAGATGGTGGACAACCACCGTTGAAACAAAGGCTCAAGAAATCTACCTTGTGAGACGCTGTAATTATTCACTGCGGATGCAGCGCCTTCACATTTCGTTACGTAACTATTACGAACCATTTATAAATTATTAATATTATCCAGGACAAGTAATTGCATTATGCGCAATCAGAATTCTCGCGATACAAGATAGAATGCCGAAAAATGAAATAGGATTGAAACGAGAGAGAGGAAGAAGTAGAGAGGAAGAGGGAGGAAGTTCAGTGTTTCCGGAACATGAAGAGACGAAGTATCACATTTTTTGCTTTGATTACAAAGGATTGCCGGAACGAGGATAGATGGAAAATCGGCCTTTTTCGTTCATGACATAATACGCTGACAGTTACGCTTTAATAAACGAAGCTTTTTCCTCTACGTAGCTATATCTCTCTCCCTCTCTGTTTCTCTCCATGCATACACAGCCTACTTCGTGTTGCGCAGTTCTGATTTTAATAAAAGATCCAGTCGCTTTGCGAGCGCCCGCGCGTCTCTGCTAAATTTGCCGGATGGAAAATTCACGCTACCCGAGAGAAAGAGAGAGAGAGAGAGAGAGAGAGAGAGCGAGGCGAGCTTATCATTCGGGCGCATATTGAAATCGGCCGAAGCGAACGTTTGCTCGGTTGAATTTCAACGAAATAAACGCGCAACGATGCGATAATATAATCACTGTTGAATGTGTTACCGCCCCCCCCCCCATCACCACAGACAAATACACGGACTGTATTAAAACATTATTATTATTTTAAAATTTGGTGCTTTCAATGTATTTCACGATTTTGATGCTATATATTCATTTTAGAAGGTTAATAAATATATATATATATATATATATATATATATATATATATATATAAAAATGTATGTATGTATGCATGTATAAATATTATCCATCGTATAAATTCTAAAATAAAATTTTTTAAATTAATCACTGATTGATTTAAAAATTAATTAACATTGATTTTAACATTTTCCAATAATCGACTGAAACATGAATGAACTTTTTAAATTCAAACGTAATTAACATTTTTCCTCAGGTAAAAAAGCAATAATTAACCATTCGTTCTCTTCGTTAATAGTGACAACTGTTTCAATAGTATAATTCATTGCATCTGTCATGTACTGAATATTTATGTAGAATAAGTAATGATAAGTAATCTTTATAACGGGAAAATTTCAAAATTGAGGACTTGCTAAACACTTGATCAGCAATTTACATAATATTAATCCAGGTAAGTTAATCCTATGACATACTATAAAAAAGACTAAATACTATTTATAAACATGTAACCATTGAAATTATACCGTTATATTTTAGGATCTCTAATTATAACTAATAATATTAACAATTTTGTCCTTTCGGCAGTATTGCAAATTGTAACCAATTTATCAGAGGATAGTTTTTTTTCTACCATTATCCATTATTGTTTCAGTTTCATTATCCTCTCCCTTTCAGTTATTTAGTTATTCTTCTTTACATTATCAAACTTTTAATTTTATAAACCGGATAAAATTTATAACACTTATTCTATACAAATATTTAGAACGGAGAAGATTTAAAAAAAGATCGAACCACCGAATCAGTGATCATTATTAACAAAGGTTTACGTAACAGAAAATCAAATGTTATTTATTCTTCTGCCTTTAGAAAATTAATTTTCAATAGAATATTTTATTTACGGGTTCTTTCCATACCCGTAAAAATATTCACGAATATAGAAATAGCTAAATTTTAACGGTTCTATATCGTATTAACCTAATTGTCGCGAGTAAATAATGTATGCCGATAAAAAAAAGGAAAAAGAAATATCTTGACTTTTAACGAACGTTCACTTACACATAGTACTTAGAACAAATTAATAAATATACGGGCACGTGTCGAACGGCGAAACCCACGAGCCTTCAGTGTTAAGAACGGGCCGGCAGCGTTGACGGGAATCGCCCGCGCGCGATTGATTCGGTTGGTCACGAAGATCTGCGGCGGTGGCAACGAAGCCCGATATAACAAAACGACGTTGATAGCGCGATAATTACGGTCAGTCAGGCTGATTCGATCTATCTTATATATATATATATATATATATATATATATATATATATATATATATATACATACATATATAAGTATATGCACATCTCCATTGCCCAAAGTGCAACTGCCACCAGCAGCGTGGTCTGTTTGGCACTGCGCCCGCGGTGTTTTATACGCTTCTCCCCCACCCCCCATTCTTTCTTCCTCCGCCTTCCCGTTCGCCCCAACAACGTCTTAACTTCCTCCGAATTTATCGCTTCGCAAATTGAAACTTAATATAGACGCCTGACAGGCGCGAGTCTCCCACGAGCACGGTCGTATTATTAATTCGAGAGCCTGGGTATTCGCACTTCGCTGTAATTTTATATTTATATACAGACGTGCGAGTCCGTCATTGATTTTATGTTACTCTCGATACTGGCCGAAGGCGAACGAATTGCGACAGCTCTATCCAAGACCAAATTCAATTTCGTCAGTGAGATACTTCGCCATTTTCAAAATTATAAATTGATGCTTTTTTCCCTATTATTATCAATTGTTTAGACATCTTCGCGGTTTTTTATTTTATCATTCAAGTTATCTTTTTTCCGTTTCGACAAACAACGCATTTGCAATTTTTGTGCTTAATATATATATATATATATCGATGCTTTGCTCTTAGCTTTTCTCCCGCGCGTACATCAGCTTATATAGCGATATGTAGCTGCGCGAAGTTTTCTTAATCGCATATTACCTTGATAGTCGAATTATTCAAGCTTTATCGAGTATACATTATTTTAATTACTTTACATGGGACAAATCTAAACCATGGTACTATAATAAAAATCTTCCACGTGATATCGTTACTACTCTTAATAGATGTAGATCCGGACACTACAACCTTGCTTACTCTCTTGCTCAAAAAAATATTATAAGCGATGCCAGCTGCGATTGTGGTAACCAACAGCAAGATTTAAATCATATTTGGTGGCAATTGTCATTGTACAACAGACAGCGATCGAAATTTATTGAAGCGTTAAGCAAAATAAATTTTAGACTACCGTTATCATCGACTATAATATTAACTGAAAAATAATCAATGTAGCAGAATAATCTTAGGAAGATTGAAATTGCTTAAAATAAAAAACAAAACAAAAAAAAGCTTTATCGAAATAATGCGTCTGTCACGACCCGAGGAAGAACCTGAAACGATATATTTACCAGCTTGTAAATTCGGTCGAAGCAGTTTAATTAAGATCCGCGTAACAGTGCTGTCATCTTGAGCACTGAATTTTGAAAATAAAATTGGACATTCGAATTGTTGTGTAAGAAAATGTAAAAATAGCGATCTGCGTAAAAGTAAATGTAACTTTTAGAAATTTCCCAGGGCTTCGGATAAACTACCATTGAGGTTGAAATTAATCGCAGCAATAACAAAAATAATATAAAAACTGCAACCTGACTTTTTAGCGTTTGGTGAATATACATGTCTGCATCTCTCACTTTTTATTAAACGCAGATATACAATTATGGCTCTTCTATCAATATTAAATGTATGCATTATTGCATGATATACAATAAGAATATTTTTATTTTCTATATCACTTAGATGCATTGTCTATATTTTGCATTTAAGTTTCCTCCATATAGTGGAGATGATCGAAAAGTTAATGTTATTTTTTTGAAATCCAGTTGAAATTATTACAAGTTATAAATGCAACTTTGCATAAAAAATTACATAAAAAGTTATATAAAAAATTATTATTGATCATAAGTACTAAGCAAATAAATTAGCTCTGATTGAATTACTAACTTAAAATTAATTGCAATAAATTGATGTTATTGGAACTTGTTGAACCGACAATAGGCATAACTTAATAATATTAACCAAGTAAGCTAGATTAATGGTTATGCTTGATTTCAATAATACATCAACTTTCATCACTAATTTTATTTAAAAAATATAAATTATTAAGTATTTATTTGTTGCTTTCAACTTTTCAATGCAATATATTAGTGCTGAGAATACACTTTTTTCCAACTTTAGTTCTCATGACAACGACACGCTCATAGCGAATAACAGAGATTTATGTGTTTATTGTTTAAATGCCTGGAGTTTTCTGATCTACAGTTGGTGCTTTGACACATTTTATCACGTATGAACGTTCCTTTCTTCAACCGAAGAAATTCATTTTTCAACTATTTTTCAAATCTGAAAATTCCACTCTCTATTTATCGAAAGCACAATATGTAAAATTCTAATGTTGCTATGTATAGAGTTTTTTAGGAACGAGGATGGCGCGGTAAAAATAATAGATGATAATTGAAAGTACTTTTATATTACTTTAGGAATACAAAGTAAGTCAGTGAAACGAGTCAATGTGCCGCCAGGCATACTACGAAGTTTGATAATGGGTGGGCATTGCAGGGATTTTATCACAGCGGAGAGAATCGGCATTTGAGTGTTCCCTATTATTACTGTACTAGGCGATTAAAGCTCGCGCAATGCCAGTTCTTCTTTTATCATCAATCGGACTTTTTACTATATCCTTGAGAATTGTTGACTATTCGCCTCGTAGACACTTTGTCCTAAATATTGAAAGACTTTCCAATTATTATATTCCAAAATATTCTCTCCTGTCTTTCTCGTAACGATATCGGCGATTCTCAAAATTGTAAATAAATAGAGGAAGCGTTTATACCACGGCCTTTATATATATATATATATATATATATATATATATATATATATATATATATATATATATATAATTGTCGATTTTATTATTTTTCCGAACAGTTTACGGTACGACTGCTTTATCGCCCAGCGCGGCGCGTAAAGGTGATCCTCCCGATGCCGTCGCTGCGGAATTGATGGCTCGAAGCGCGGACGTGTGTATATATAGTATATATATACGTGTATAACTCTTCGAATGGCAGTCAGTGCAGTAGCGTCGGGACGAGATCCGAGATAGCGCGGCAGTCGGTCTCGGAATGTATATATAACCGACTCCGTCCGCGTGTCCTCTTTATGGGACAGTATCGAATCGCGCGCGCCGTCATTAAGCTCACGCCATTCTATACGATATATATATATATATATATATATATATATATATATATATATATATATATACAACCCTCTAGAGGCTGTTTAAAAAGTTAAAGCTCCCGTCGACTTTAATCTATAATGGCGGACGCATTAAAGAGAAGCAGATAAGACGGCGGTAAAACTGAGCAAAATGAGCCTATACACACACACACACACGCCCGCACACACACAGTCGGCGTTTATTTTATTTTATTATAATATGAATCAAAAGTATCCCATTGAATTGTAATATTTCTGGATAAAAAACTGATTTAATTGCAGATGTTTAGATTTAATCTTAGACTTCAGAAAAAAACAAAGAATTATGCGAATGAATTTATGAAAGAATACTTTCTTCTGAATTGATCGCGCACGATAATCACGATCAATTTACTCCGATGGAAATGTCAATCGATTTATAATGAACACGGATGTCAAAACAAACTAACCATTCAATCCAATAAAAAATTATTGCCGATGTTGAAATGATCTTAAACCTAACATATATATAGTGTTTCGCTTAAATTATTAGTTTCGTTCTCTAAGTCAATAAAAAGGTATGAAAAAAATACCAATGCATGGCAAGACGAGGAAAGAAGGATTTTAACGTGATATTAGAGTAGTACTATTTCGAATGTTTGGCATATTATTATATGTTGAAGCTGTCTTAGTTTACCAAATTTTGCACGTACTCTTTATTATTATTAAAAAGACGGTTTTATACGATTATATATATATATATATATATATATATATATATATATATATATATATATATATATATATAGTTATAGAAATGTCCTATGTTCATAGTGTGTCGAAGCTTTTACAAGACGCGAAACAAATCTAGATCCGGAACAATTAATATGTTCCCTGACTTTATTGAGAACTCAAGGACTAAAACATAAAAAGAGCATCTCTAAAAAATTATGTCTTTCATTTAGAAAAGCTCGGGAAAGTTATGGCAATAATAAATTTAGAAATATCGGAAAGGAAAGCGGGTGAGATATTATCAAGGAGACAATATTAAATCCCGAATATCGCGTGAACGCTGGATTCGCGTACAATAATAGTGAGAAATATTTATTCACGGAAGAAATTAATGACTCAAAATTATTGAATGGTCACGCGTCTAATAGAGAAGCGGAATTAGGAAAAAATGCAATAAAAGTATTTCTGGATGTCAAAGGACAGTCAAATAGTATATGGCCATTCTGTAAAATACATTAATACATTAATTATACACCACTCTCATTAATCCCGTCTAAGCCATCAATTATTCAAGTAATAAGTATATTTTGAATTCTTGCTAGAAAACGAAACGTAACCAGACTTAGCAAATAAAATTTTTTAATTCATCTAGCATTAAATTGGCTGTAATGAGCCATTTACTTGAATGTCATTACGGTAAACCTCGACCGCGAGAGTCTTAAAAGTTTCTTCCGAGGGTTATAAACTTTCTTTTGATTTATCGGAAGCTTTGCCAGGACCAAAGTAGCGAAACTTTTAGCGCCGATCTTAAAACTTTTTGCCCGGTATTTCGGGATATAATGGTACGGTATCGATAAAGGACTGTCTTTAATTTAGATAATAGATGTTAACTATTGACATAGACGTAAAAAGACACATAAAGACACACGCGCGTGCGCACATATATAGTATATATGGTTATTTCATTAAATGTCGATTTCTATAGTTCGCTATACAATTTGCGTAGAGTGAAATGCAAAAAAATTTGAAACGTAACCCAAATATACGTTCCTCGTGCACGAGTTAAATTTATAATATATATAGAATATTACTGATCGTTCCAATGAAATCCAGGCAAACTTAACGAGTTATGTATGGGCGACGAAAAATTGCTTTGTAATCTCGACTTTTTACCGTTACATTACTCAGTCAATGACTTCCTAGAATTCGTTTAAAGAGAGGGAGAGAAAAAAAACTTTGACGGGTCTTTTCTATGTAACGGCAAACTGTGTCATTCTCGAGCATTCACTAGGTACTTGTGATTGGCGGTAATTGCTACAAGCTCCGGGAAGCTGGGGAAAAATTATACGTTCGAAGCGTTTTCCTCTTTGAAGTTCGAGTACATGATTGAAGTTATATAGGACGGCGTCATTGTTCACTGCAGGGGAGGGAGGAGAGAGAGAGAAGGAGCTATGCAAAGTTTATTTAAAGCCGTTAAGCCGTTATCCACAGTCGAAAAATGAGACATCTAGTGTACTATATATATATATAGAATGAAATTTTTCTAATTAAAGAGGAAAGAAATCGAAATATTTTCTCTCCCCGAGTGGAAGGGGTTCGCGAATTTTCACGCGAGAAGACAGCAGGGCGCGCAAGATAGAGGCAGAAGCTTGTTACCAAAGCGACTTATTTGGCGGAGTGGACGGGGGTAGGGGGGTGGGAGGACCAAATCCGCGCTCGGCCTCATTTAGCTTAGCGCGTTACGAGAGAGCGAAGTAAAAGCGGAAAGGAAAAAATCTCCATTCCTCGCCATTAGCGCGCACGCGACCGAAGTAAAGCGGACTCCCTCGGCAAGGCCGAAAGTATTAAACCGTTATGTGCCCTCCCCCCCGTCCTTTAAGGAATTCATTTTTATACATCCCATCCAAAATACACAAATATGACGAAAAAACGTTTTGCGAGAAAAAATAATTTAATAATAACTTAATAACAATTTAATAATAATTTAATAACTTTTAAAACTGGTCTTTTAAATACTTTTAAAATTAGTCGCAGAAAATTTTCACAAAGAATCTTCTTCTACATTTACCATCTGCAATAATCCTCTAATTAAAATTTTTAAATTTATATTTTACTTCAATAGACTTATGTTTATATGACAGCCACTTTATGGATCTCCCACTCTTTGACTAAATTTGATAAAGATTCTTCATATATATTTGTAAGTTCGTCTGTATATATCTAATTTATATAAATTCTTGTTAAAAAAATGTTAGCGTCACTAAAATAACCGGAAGACTATCACATTCAATTATTATACTCTTTAATTACGTCATTAAAATCTGTCAATCTCAATAAATTTTATTCATTGATCAATTTATCTAAAACAAATAAACGGTTAGACAACGTATTTTATCGGAATATGGTTTTTTATTTACTATAAAACGGAAAAGGACCTTTCAAATTCACAATTAACAATATGTAATCTAAAAAAATAATAGACTAGTTATATCAATCTCTAAATATATGAACAAAATATGAATTGAATACGAATCCACAATTTAAGTTGAAAACTTTCGACGAACATGAGGTGTGGCATAGATCAGTTTGCTTCGTTTTTAATACAAAAAATTTTCATTAGTTCTAGTTTTTCTTCGCCGAATAAATTATTCATT
Source organism: Sycobia sp. Sy_11 (assembly GCA_018907035.1). Classification (NCBI taxonomy): domain Eukaryota; kingdom Metazoa; phylum Arthropoda; class Insecta; order Hymenoptera; family Epichrysomallidae; genus Sycobia; species Sycobia sp. Sy_11. The sequence continues at coordinate 827,588 of JACCIC010000034.1, read as the reverse complement.
TGCATGAATCCAGCTAGCTCTAAATAATCTATAAAACCAACTAGCCTAGTTCTAAAGTAATACGTCTCACTTCGTTTGGTAAATTCTGTCATAAATATGTCAATTATTATACACAAAAGTTTTTTAGTATGAATTCGTCTGGTCTTGTTCCAAAGTTCAGCTCCATCTCACCATCACCTAGCTTTCGAGTTTTCTGTTTTTTCTTAATAAAGATATATTTCTTTTCAATATCCCCGAAGACGAAGCCCGGGGCTACTCTCTAAATCCAATCGTGCATTTCTTATTTCCTCGCTGACCCTATTTCGAGTCATTCTGGGAAGTATGCCACTCGAATTTAGTCAAAACCTGATGACTTGTTAATAAAGTGTTATGAATGATTGAAATGTCTGTAGTGATCGAAATATATCTTTAATCAAAAATGTGAATTTCAATTAATTCCACTCCTAGAGGATTATCCACCATATACGTTTTTAAAACTTTTCTAATTTGTCAAAAATTCGGTATAGTGTAAAAAATAATAACAGAGTCAAAAAATTAAACAAAAATTTCTAAAAATTGTTTTAAAATTCTTTAATAATTCAAGGATGTACTCTATCGACAGTTTCATTTCTTTACAGCATATTTGATAGAATAACAACATTTCGTTTCCCAACACCGGCATATTAGGTTTTTCCATTGTACTAATTATTGGATAAAGTTGTAAGTATTCCGTGAAAAATTAAAGCCTTTCCGTCGAAACGTCCCTTGGCCTTTACCAATGAAAAGACGCTCGGACTGATTTGGAAACATGCTAAAGGCTACTTACCCTCGGTGCACTGGGGCACGTAGCCCCTGCCCTGCCTCTCGGACACGCTCAGCATCTCGGCCAGCACGCGGTTCCTCTGGCAGGCGCTCAGCCCCGCCGCGGCGACGCACCGCCGCCCGCCGCCGCAGCGCTCGCTCGCGCAGCACTTCTCCGCCTCGCCCGGGCAGTCCAGGTCGTGCTGGCAGCTGGCCAGCTCCTCGCAGCCCCTGGGCCCGGCCTCGGCCGCCGCGGGACAGACGCCGGGCCGCTCGAGCTCCCTGCCCGCGGGGCAGCAGACCCCGTACTCCTGGCCGGGCTCGACGCTGCAGTCGTAGGCGGGCGGGCACTCGGGCTTGCCGGGGCTCGTGCCGCAGAGGAACGGCCGGGGCGTGCCCGCGATCTGCAGGGGCTCGCCCGCGGGGCAGATCGTCGCCAGGGACTTGGCCCTGCGGCAGCTCGGCACCGGGGGGCAGGGTGGCCGGGCGCAGGGCACGTCGATCAGCTCGCAGGTCTGGGAGCTGTGGCAGGTGACGCCCCGACAGGGGTCGCGGCACTCGCAGCGCGGGCAGCCGGTCGTCGGATCGAGCTGCGGGCAGAGCGAGAAAGATGTGCGGCGTGATTAATTTGCGAATTTTATATTTAATTTCGATGGAAAGTGGATGCGAGAAAGATCAATTTTTCATTTGTATAGTATTTCAATAGTTTTTTTTTGCAATATATTCTTAACAAAAGAAGATCCAAAATTTTTGATCACTGACAATTTTCTCTGACTATTATTTTTCCCGTAGTACTTTTATAAGCCTTTTCCAATCCATTGACATCAATTGCTTGTCGAATAAAATCTATCCTACACAAAAACCAATTGCTTCCAGGCTAAATCTGAAATATGACGACAATTGCGATCGATATGAAATTGACAATTATTATTCTTGTGTTTTTTATAAAAAAAAATCGGTATTGTTCAGGCTGAAAATTGTCTAAAAATTAATTAAAATAAAAACATTCGAAAATCTGATGTTTTAACAAAAGGAGAAAAAAGTGAAAATTACAAACTATAAAATCGCCAAATTGAACATTTTTCTCATTATTCTACAAATTGTAGTTCGTTTTTGAAGCGACATATAAGAAAATATTAATGTGCAAGCGAATGGTAAAAATTCCAAACTTTAAAATGATATCTTGTCGGGTTAAAACTTATTAAAAGAAAGACTGAGACATGCGGCTGAGGGGGTTGATTCAGACTGAGCTAATTAACTGTGATTAATTCCAAAATCAGCCCTACACATCTTTAGAACGTAATGCTCTTCCATTTCCAAGATATCACATTATTGGCCTGATTTCGACTAACAATAACTAAAAAAGCAATAGTACAATTGAAACTGACTTTTGTTGATTGATTTTTTTGCTTGAATCATTATTGTTCCTTCGAATCCGGCACGAAAGTTCGAGGCTATAATTAAAAAAGATATCATCTGGCTTCAAGATAAATCTAATTTAGTGAATGTTTTTAATTATATTAGCATAGTATATTATTATATTATTACATTACTGTTATTATATTAGTAGATTATTGTATAAAGGATGTAAGACCAACGAAAAATATATATAAATTTAATTCGCAACAGTCGACGTAAGTAAAATTTATAACAATTTTAAATAACGAAGAATCTCATCTTGATCATGAGATAGAGCTGATGTAGCGGCAATCAATCTCGGAATTTCGTCTTGTACTTAGGGAAAGAGTGAGCGCGCAGCGTGGTTTTCGTAACTCGTTTTAATTAAATTAGCAATGTCTCGAGTCCAGACAAATATTTTTTAATTTCAGAAAATCTAGCTCAATAATTTCATTATAATGGGCCGTCACGTTTCCTTACCTCGAAGCCCAGAGGGCAGAACATCCGACAGGTGTGCGCCGGGCAGTTCCTCGGCCTGTCGCAGTCGACCAGCTCGCGCCTCGGCGCCCTGGTGCCCGCCACCTCGAGTCCGAGCCCGTCGACGCACCAGCAGCCGCCCGGCCCCGGGCCGCCGCACTGCACCCTCTCGAACTCGCCCGTGACGTTGTCGCAGCGCGGCGCCACCGCGGGCGCGGACAGGGCGCCCTCGGCCCCGTCCCCGCGCAGGCTCGCCGCCAGGGCCAGCTGCTCGCAGCCGGTCAGCTCGCCGAGCACGCAGCGGGGCCCGCAGGCCGTGGGGCAGCAACGCTCGCTCGGCGCCTGGCAGTCGAGGTCGACGGCGCAGGCGGGCGAGCGCGCCGGGCAGATGTTCAGCTCGGCGTCGGCCGGGCAGCGGCCCACGGCGCGGCCCAGGATCGCGTTGCTGTCTGAAACGGCACAAGGGGGTGCGGAGGGATCGTGAGATGACATAAAACATTGCTCGCCGATACAAGATTTCTAGATAACTCTAGCTTATATTAAAAAATACTTAATTTATCAAAAAAAAAAGATCGATTCATTAATAGCAGGTAAACGATTTACTTTAAATAATAATTTCCTAAATTTTACGAAAGATTTATTGAAATAAGGGACTTACATGGTCGAATACTGCAGAAATTATAATATTAGAAGAAGATTATACGTAACTACACGTAAAAAATACTTAATATACGTAAATAAATATTTACTTACACTTACGTCGTTATAGATTGTAGTTTGTGAAATTTAAAATATAGTTTCTTTTTTAACTCGATATTATTTCAAAAATAGAAATGAAACCCTACTAAATATTTCGTCGAATTTTATTTAATTTCATAGAGTATTTACAAATTAAGTTTGTAGTAAATGAATTTTCTTGAATCAAAATTATCTTATGTTACAGTATAGTCACGTAAATTTCAATGCTTATAAGAATAAAATTACGACGATTGCCAATAATAATAAACACAAAAAAGAACATCAGTGGGAAAGTTTCAGTCTGAACCTGAAACTTATCATTTTAAAATTAATGCAATAATTATTCTGAGAAAAGTAAGATTACGACAATGTATATCCAGATTACGGCCCTTAATAAATACTTATGAAACTTTTAATTATGATTTGTATTAAAAAACTCTCGACACTTCAATGCAATTATTATACTTTGATTATGTAATCAATTATAACGACATTGTACTATTCACGTAATTATCGTATTCACATAATAATATACGAAATTCAAACTTCATGGTTATGAGAATTCATTACAACCTCTCTTTGTTTTCAATATGGATTAATACAATTTCTATCAATAAAATTAAACCATTCGTATTCAGATATGTTGCATTTTTCAATGTTCTATTACAATAGAAACAATGTATGTCTTGTATTAATTCATACTTGATTTTCCGATTATTAAACTAATTGGAATTCAGGATCTAATTTAGAATTGGAGTGGAAGCATCAATTATATAATAATGATTCTTAATTTCGTGTACATTAATTATCTAAATAATTGTTTCCGAGTATTGTATACACAAAAAAATGTATATAAAAATAATTAAGAAATTTTTCATCGTAAAATTTGAAACTAAAACTGTATATAAAACCAGATTTAATAGGATAAACGAATTTTGGAAAAATTAAGTCGGTTAAGTACAAATTGCACATGTATATTTTAGCCAGAATGAACTTTCCTAATCAATTGTTCTTTAACTTTCTTTTTTCCTAGTTCTTCAATAATTCTAGAAAAAAATTTTGAAACATTTCACAAATAAAAAGAAAACAATTTCAGGATGAAACCCCCCCCCCTGTGTTTTCCGTCAAAACTTTAGCCATACTTTCTTCTCGGACGTAATAACATTTTTTTATTTGAACGAAGAAGTTACGATGCTGGGTGCGCTAAAGTTCGTAAAGCAAGATTAGATAAAATTAATACCCAACTACCGTGGATTTCCTCTCTCGTTCTAAAGAGTTTTTTGCACTTTAAATTCTAAAGTAAATGAAATCAACACAATTATGGTCAGAAGAATTTTTTTTTAACGTGACTTTAAGCGATACCCTGAGATTTATTATGGACGTTTTATTTTAGAGGTTTAATTTGCGCAGCAGAATGGAAGATGAATTAGATGTTAAGTTAGTTCTTAATTATAGTTTTATAAGTATTTTTTTGCATTTATTGCATAAAACTTGATTATGTATGTCAATAATAATTACCATATTGGATATTATAATATATAATTATATTTATTCTACTTCAATAAATCCCTTGTAATGCACCGTATATATGTATACGTTATGAATAATATAGACCATCATCAATCAAATCGTAATATTATCGATTGTACTCTCAACGATATACTGTTGGTATGAGTACTGACTATTCGTAGCACGAAATCTAATCATTTATGACTTTGAGCTAATTTTGAAAGAATTTATGGAGGATTACGTGAAATACGTTGACATTGTGCAATATAATTCCATATAATTGTTGCTTATCTTTATGTTACATAGATTTTTGAACTTTTTCTAAAATAGAGAGACCTGCCTTTAACACAGCGATTTAAACGTATTTATATCGCATTCTACTCTACGTAATCGAGCGCGTTGTTACAGATATAGGCATTGAATCTAACGAGGAATTTATTAAGTATTATATTAAGCGGCCGAATAAACGGAATAAAAGCTAAAAGTGGCATATATAAAATAGATTTAATTCAGTTCCATATTTCATGTACGTGCACGAGCGACGTAATAGGAGGGAACCAAGGCGGTCAGCACGAAACGGAATTCTTATATATATATATATATATATATATATATATATATATATATATATGTATACTTTATATATAGAAATGTGAAAGCACATCTAGAAAATGCATCGCACGTTTAGGTTAGAAGCATTACCGAGCGCGCATAATGTAATTTCGAGGAAGGGGAAATGCTAAAGTAGCATTAAGCATAACCGAAGGTAGATTACGTATAGCGGACGGCGACGGGCATATACTCACCCGTTTAATAAAGTCTCCCTTACTATACAGTTGGTTTCTTGTACGTTTTACGAGCACAATTATTATTTTTCGTCTTTAGTATATCATTTTTTTTCTTACGAGATTTACACTTATAAATGCATGCGCGAGCAGTATGAAAGATAAAAAATGTATAAATCTTAGATGTAAAGGATTCGATATTGGCAGTGTGTTTGAAAAATTTATAAAAAGAATTTTCAAATTTGAGAAAACTATAATCCTCGAATATAGGCAACGAGAGTATGTCAATGGCCTGTGATAAATTTTGGCGAATTTCATTCACCGTTGTTCGTCCAAATGATGTCTAGAATACAGTTAATCCTCACGTTCGACGATTCCAATATGTGAAGAACCATTTTTACGGATTACTTTACCAAAGGCGTGTAGCTTTAGCCCATTTTTATAGATTGTCTAATATGTATAAATAAATGAATTATTTCTGCCTGTCTTAGACACTAATGCAGATACATCTGATAAATAAAATAATCGATAAGTCATAAGAACGGTTGATAACAATTTAAAATTCATGCTCGAGTAATAATACTGCATAATAATTGATTGTACGTCTTACGGACTTAATGTTATATATTTTTATCTATACTACTCGACATAATTATTTATAGATTTTCAACACTGTGACCTTATCGAATTGAAAAAAAAAAAAACACGAAACAAGAAAAAGATTTATAGAAAGAAAGGGGAAAAACTAAGTCGGTATCTGTTATTTGGTAAAGACCATTCCTACGAGTGACCAAATGCAAATACTAGGAACTCTCGAGCATGATATAATATTTCAAAAATTATCCATATTTTCAAGCATTTATTATCACTAATACCGCACTTTAGCCGACAAATCGTTGACCTCCTTTTAAATTATGAAATTCCTTGGAAATATTAAAAAAAACTAAACCACTTCATCGACCCGGGTCAAACCGAAATCGTAATCGAGCGATTAGACCGAAAGAAACGTATATTAGCGCAATAGAATTGCTCTCTACCGCTACCCATCCCGTTTGAAATCCCAATGCCAATGATGTCCGCCACATCCCGGAACTTTCCTCTCCCCCCTCCCATTACTGCAATATTATAAAACGACGATTTGTCAGTGCTTCTCTGAGGAATTGGGAATCTTTCTTCCTATCCTTTTGTACCCAGAGACGGGAGCACGGCACTTGCCGGATGCTCGCGCTTAATACACTACAGGGATAGATATTGGCGAGTTCACTGCGATCGAGCGAGAGAGATAGAGAGAGGTTTATATATAACGCGAGGCGGTAGACGAGTAGTACAAGGTGATATATATATATATATATATATATATATATATATATATATATATATATATATATATTAGGCCACCGAGTGGTCGAGAGCTCGCCGCCAGTATAAAAGAGCTAGGATGGAAGGGGGGAGGAGACAGAGAGGAACGAGCGCACCTCCGAGAAAATATAATAAAAGTGCGCCAGTCGTGCGCCGTTCGCCTGTATAATAACGGTTCCTCGGCATCCTACTGCCACACTTAACGCGCGCTCTATATAGCTCCGTGAGCTCAATCACGCGCAGCAACGCTTTTCATATATATATATATATATATATATATATATATATATATATATATATATATATATATATACACATTTGGATGCACCTTTTGCCCACACTAGCTCTGTTCCATCCGTATTTGATTTTTTTTTCTATTCGACTCGCCGATCGTTCGCCCATATATGTCGCGTGTGCTCTTCCTTCTTTTCTCTTACCGACTTCTTGCATTCTTGTTTCTCGCGCACACATACAGACGCGCGCGCACACACATACACATATACATGTATTTATTTTATCCTCCTTTTCGTCGTGTGCCTTTACAGACGTCTTTTTTTCGTTTCTATTTACCGTTAAAAACGATCTGATTATTACAATATTGCTAAAAAGTCAGGTAATATATATATATATGATTATTTTATATTTTATTGAGATTAACGAAATAACATTTATCCCCTAAATATAAAATGGAATTTATGCGAACACGAACATGCTCGTAATCACACGTTTGATTTTCGATAAAGAAATAACGTATCGATAAAGAATCATATTAACAACAAGTATAATATTTCAATATTTAAAGTATTGGGCGGGCTCATATATATATACCGCACTATACGTTTTATTACGGGGACCAAGATTTATGGGCATATACAATGGCCTGATTCATTATAAAAAAACTCGGGACAAGGCATAGAAAGACAACTGATATCCCAACATGTCTAATCAACCCCAAAGTATTGACAAAATTTTAAAATCAATAGGTTGATTAATACACGAATAAATATACAGGAAAAGATTTTTTTACATAAAAACAGGGGAAATAGGAACTCGAGGAATGGAACGACCTATATTTGAATTCCTAATCTATTCATATTTGAAAAGTCTATAAATTTTGTCAGCATATAGTATTTGATAGACATCGAAGTGAAAATTTTATTACTCCCAATTCAAATTGTTCCTTTCATTTCTAGAGTTCTTCTCATTTTTTGTATAAAAGACACATCACGTTCACTTATAATAAATTATCCTTTTTAACCTCATACGAAGAGAAGGGATTTCACATTTAAGTAACGTTATCTTGTCAGTTATTAAGCGAATGAACAAGTATACTATTGAAAGAATAAAATTTGAGTCTCTAAATATGCAGAGTAAAACATGATTTTTTAAGCTTTACATTGTCCCCCATAATACTGGAATCAGATTCCGATTGATTCCAGAATAAGTTATAATGGAGCTACTATCCATGAATTCCAATTTATGCAGGCATTATAATAGTACAATTAAAGTATTAACTTAATGAATACTGAAAAAAAATTTGTCATATGCAAATTCGAATAGAAACTCACTGAGAGACATTAATCCCACCGGAAGATCAATTTCATTTAGGTTGTAAAAATTGTATTTAACGTAGTAAAAAAAAGAACGAAAACTTGGTGGATTCTTAATTATTGACATGGACCTTTGTGCTTTTCCTTTATGCATTGCATAAAATAGCAAATTTTTATTTATGTCTTGTATCTACAGTTTAATTCGTAGGTTCCATTGTTTAGTATCCCCCTGGTAGAAAACTAACAATTTTTAATAGGCTGGAAAGTAATTACTAGGTAGTAAAAATAGAATCAATCATTGTGGCTAGAAACAAGGTAAATCTTAGAATGCAAAATCTAAACATTCTTAATAAAATTAAGAAAAAGGTATAAATTAGGTTTAAAAACTAGTTAAAAACTACGTAGAAACTAGGTTGTTTTGAACCTTGTTTCTGGTTAGTAAATGAACAATTTATATAGCAATTAATATTTATGTAATATTATAACATCATGTTGTTGATTAAATAAAAGAAAAATCATATGATACGAAAACTAATAATTTTAAAAAATTACAAAGTAATACTAAGGTCTGCTTTTCGTTCGATTTTGTCATCTTAAAAATTATACGTAATAAATTAGTTTGTGAAATATTTTCATTCGTTGAAATATTCCTTTCGTTATTTAATATCTAACATTTCGCATGAAGTAATTAATTAAAAAATTCTATTCTTTGATGTCTTATACCGACTTCAATTATTAGTAGTTAATTAGTAATTCTATCCTATTTATTTATAATATAAATAATATCATTTGAAATTTTTGAAATTTTATAAAATAAAATTAATTTTTAAAATTAAAAATCATGCTAAGTTCATAACTATAATTCGGAACTTGAATTTATAGAGAGTGTTCATACGGCATCTCTGATGACTTGCCACTCCCGCAATTGGTAAAACATTATCTTGGTTAGTATATAAGCCCGATTATGACTTCACATAAGTATAACAGATATTGTATACGAATGTGTAAGCTATTGGTCAATGCGCTGTATATGTATTTAGATGTACGAGTATAAGGTATACAGAACCAGCGTACTTATAAATTACTTCATAATTTTTTAAGTGAACTTGATAAACATTTATAATTAATTAACTAAAATAATGATAAAGTCAATGAATTTATATAAGAAAGCATAATAACGATATCAATTTTTTACCTATTTTATATGTTATATCTCGCTTAACCTTGTTTTAAGACAAATTTTAGTCATAACCAAAAACAGATTGATACGAAACTAACTATTTTGGCCTTAAATATCGAAAAAATATCTTGGAAAAAGGTAACTATTAATCGGCCGGAACGCTCGCAAAAACGTTATATGTTTTCCTATTTACTATCGAACAAAGATACCCTGTTACTAGGTATCTTCATTTGAAAATTCTTTGTTTATGCCTTAATAATAGAATGTATTTATACTAGGGCCTTCGCTACTTCAAAAATATTGTGTCTTATCGTTCCATTTATAGTATTCCAATGCTAGTTTCTATCAAAAAAAATTTATATATTAAAAAAATTATATATTAAAAATTTATATTATATATTAAAAATTCTTATACGCTTTAAAAATCTTGTTGCTTTTAAAAGAATTGTAAATATATGAACTAGACATTTTAACAAAAAGCAAGATTACAATATGAAATATTAAAAAACAAGAAAAAATGTTTTTCGAAGTGGCAAACAGATATACAAATTTTACATGTTTACGAATGAAACTACAAGCACAAGGATTAGATAAAAGTTTGCAGAATTTAGGTAACGATAAAATAATGCCGACAAAATATGACCGATTATTTTATTAAAAAATTATCAACAGTTTTGGATGCACTGAATTCAAGTCTGGCTGTAGAATTGCTCAATCACATCAGGATTTTGAGATATTTTCATCTAAAAGTGCAAAAAATACCTTTTGAACATATTTGAGATCATGTAGGAATGTCAATTATTTTTTATCAAAATTCTTGTTGTTAAAAGCCATTGAAAAGCAAAAAAAAAACAAGCTATTAAACCTCAAGTCACCATACAACTCCAAGCCTAGGAACTGTAATAAGGTTTAGGGTTTGCGGGTTTGTGGGTTTGGGGTCCAGGGATTTTCAAGCGTGGGGTTTTGGGGTTGGTTTACACACACACACACACACACACACACACACACACACACAAACACACACACAGATATAGATATAGATATATTGAATCGATAACTTGATGTCATCGCAGTGTTTAAGTGGTATTTCCAATATTGTAGAACTATAAATTTGAAATTTTCAAATTGCGATATCTCAGCGAAAATCGAAAATATTTGGGCAAACTCAACGGCATTTTAAAGAGAAAGATTTACACTTTCTAATACATTGTACATTTTTTAATAAAAGAACTAATTGACATTGCTACGGAACTTCAAATCTGCTAAGCATTTAGGCTAGGATATTAAAAAAAAACTGAGGTGTAGGAAATCAATTCTGAGGACAGATTTTGATTTCAGCGTTTCAAGAACTTTTAGAAAAGTATGGTCTGGTTTCTAAACAAGATTCTCGTCGACCTGTATAGTAGGAAAAAAGGCCCACATAAATAAGAAAGCGTTCAAGTGTTGATTTTTTATTACATGAAGTAATTTTTTTCATTTACTGGAGGAAATTTGTTCAAAAAGCTACCTTGCAAGAGACTGTTTGTGAATGACATGATTAAGTTGAAATAAAATAAAATACTTTCTATATTTATGACTAGGTTTCATTATACACCTTACTTATGTACAATTAAACTTGTACTTGACTTTAATATGTCCATAGGAGCTTCTTGCATCCCAATAAGTCTATATTAATTTGATTTGTTATATTTCATTTTTATATATAGGGAGATTCATTCCGATTAAAAATCTGCTTAATCATCGCGTCGGGCTAATATGAAATCTGCATTATAAATACTCGTTTATATTCGTTCTTTTTCTGATATTAATTCATTATCTAATTTTTATTATGTTATATGTTTATTTCTCTATGAATTCCCTCTGTATTTCCCAAATTCTAATCGTATTTCTCTCTGGCGCGCGCGCAATTTTTCGCGGGACTCTATAACACGTAAACTATATTTGCGGTCTCGTTCCATGGCCGAAAATTTTTGCATTTGTACAAATGGGGAGAGGAGCTCAAAGTGGGATGGGAAGAAGGCTGTTAGCAAAGATAATTATTTTCCGCAAGATTTCACCAATCCCGTGTAGAACGAACGCTTTGTGTGCATTTTTTTCACCGTTCGTATGCAGACTTACGAGTGCCAGATTATATATATATATATAAAGTACGCTGTTTTTTTCAATCATTTGCATGCTCGATTTTATTGCGTAAAAAAGAGGAACCTTGCTAAACATATAAGTGTATATAATAGCCGCAGTCCTCCTCCATTCTTATACTATCTCTAATTTGTTTTATCTCCTCCTCCCCTCTCTCTCACTCGAGGCGTAGCAGGCGTGTTGACAGTAAATTTCGCCGAAGGATCAATTATAATAATATATATATATATATATATATATATATATATATATATATATATTAATATATAATAAAATACATATAATAATATATACAAGCGCGCGCGCGTGTGTGTGTATTATGAATTATTATTACCATATATATAAAGATTTATGACAAAAAGCTTTTATCTTATTATATTGGGTATCTGAGTATAAGTGCAATAAATGAATTATATGAGACGTACACGAAGAATGTAGAAGTGTAAAAATATTGGATTTTTAATATAGGTATTTACGTCAGTCGATAATATCGTCCCATGTTGCAATTTTCTAAAATACATTCTCATATTATATATACCAGATCGTTAGTTTCCAGTTGAGTGACGTGACGTAGCGATGCCAGCCGCGAAATCTAAATAGATTGAAAAAATGGCGAGTAGCACCGTTCATCGGCTGCATCGGTCGTATATATATCTATGATAAACGATCATAACTGTATCGACTTTCGAATTGCACGAATACGACCGACAAACGTAATAAAAGGTGAAAATCGTATAGTTACAGTAACAATTAGGACGTTGATATATCCGCACACGCACACGCACACATACACATGCGCGCGCGCGCGCGCATATGTATGCATATGTATATATATATATATATATATATATATATATATATATATATATATATATATATATAGAAGAAAAAGTATAGAAATTTCAAGGAGACCAATAAAGAGAGAGAAAGAGAGAGAGAGAGAGCCAGAGGGAGGGAGAAGGAAGAGAGGGAAAAAGAGTAGAGTAGATCAGAGGCAGTCTTTTTTAAAGCCTTAGCGTAGAAAGTCCATTTCTCATTCATTATCTCATTCATTCTTACATACATACTTCCATAAGTTTAACTTGGTGTTTACAAAATCTTTAGAAATACGTATTAATTCAGTATACAATAAATACTGGAATAATAATTTTACAACTTACAGTAGTAATAAGCACGTCTATTTGCATATTCCACTGCTACGCGCGTTTAGAATAAAACAGTGATGCAACAGATTTAACAAGCAAAATTCTAATAATATAATAATACCGCAACAGTAGAACAACCTGAGATGCATAGCTTTACCTGTTAAATGCGGCATGGCAGACTATATTGAAAACTTTACTAAAATTGAACAAGAGAAAAATCGATCTGCACAGACTCTCAATGATACGGCGATTGTATCGCCCGAAAGGCAAAGCAAATAATCTTCAATATATCGGGAGTATATATATATATATATATATATATATATATATATATATATATATATATATAGACTTGAACGTACGGACGTATATATGAATGAAAATTGTCCATAAGACCGTTTTCGTATAAGAAATTACTATAGCACAGCGGGGACAGAGGCGTGAAACATTGTAAGCTGTAGAAGCGTATGAATGTCGCAAGAATGCTATATCACCGTAACGCCGCGTGTCAAGTAACATTCCCGTATAAGATGCCCGTTAAAGTTTGGGCACTGCTAGTATACGATTGTGCGGGATGAAGATGAAGATGAAAGAAAAAGGGATGGACGCGTTTCCACCGGAGCAGTTGCCAGAGCGTACAATGGGGGGGGGGGGCGTGGGGAGTTGAGGAGGGCATTGAGACGTGTCCGTATTATACCATCGTTCCCGTATAAAAGGGCAGTGTATTAGAATCCACTTGGAAAACGTATAATATGTCGTAAGCCAGACTAAAAGGTACAGTATGCCAAAAGCTAGCTGGAAATCGTAGTCAATAGGACGCAATCCAGAAAACCCGCTAACCTTCATTTTATTTCAAATATCCTCAGCTTTTCAAAGAAAAGTGCCATGCGGTAAGTCATTTTGAACCTCAATGTCCTACATTTAAAGAATGACCACTTATCGGGAGATTTAAATATTTAAAAACGATGTAAAGTTGCCTATCTTAAGCTTTCTAAATCACATATCCCACCCAGAATAAGATTAGAAAACTTAGACGAAATAAGTAATTTTTTCTGGTATGTTAAGTTCAGTAAATGTACGAGAGTGGATTGATAAGTTTCCGGCCTGGCCAAGAGATGGCGCCACTAGGCCTGCCTTGAGGTGGCGTTCTATAGTACCATCCTTAGATAGCTTGTAGTTATAGTTTCAGTCCGATCGTCATGTTACTTTAGGTTTGAGAGCACGCTGAACAAGACGCCTCTGTGTTTTTCGTAAAAATGGAAAAGCTGGAAAATCGTGCTGTCATCAAATACTTTTATTTAAAGGGGTTAACGTCGAAGGAAATTAAAGAGATGGACTCAACACTGGGGACATCCTCTCCATCATATTCAACCGTTAAGCAGTGGGTTTCCGAGTTTAACAAGGGTTGCGTGAGCACCTCTAATGAGCCTCGCTCAGGACACCCCATTGAGTTCACAATTCCAGATATGATTTAAAAAATCCATCAAATAGTGCTGAAAGGCCATAGATTAAAAGTGCGTGAGATAGCTGAGACCTGTAAGATGTCATATGAACGTGTACAAAATATTTTGCACCAACTTTGTATATGTAAAGCTCTGTGCAACATGGGTGCCGCGTTTGCTAACAGTCGACCAAAAATTGATTTGAAATAACATTTCTACCGCCAATTTGGCGTTGTATAAACGCAATCCAAGCGATTCGTAATTTTTTGTTGTTGAGATTTTTGCGTCGATTCGTAACCGTTGACGAAACTTGGGTCCACCACTACAGTCCTGAAACCAAACAACAGTCTAAACAGTGGATTGGACCAGGGGAACCAACTCCAAAGAAGGAAAAAACAATTTTTTGGCGATCAAGATTATGGCTACTGTTTTTTGGGATGCAAGAGGTACTATATACATTAATTACATTGAAAAGGGTAAAACTATCACTGGTCAATACTACGCAGACTTATTGCAACGTTTGAGCCACAAAGTGAAAATTAAACGACCTCATCTGGCGAAGAAAAAAATCTTGTTTCATCACGATAACGCATCAGCGCACATGCCCAACGTTGCGATGGCTAAAATTAACGATCTGAAGTTTGAATTGATTCCGCACCCTCCCTACTCTCCAGACCTAGCCCCGAGTGACTATTATCTGTTTCGTAACCTCAACAAATGACTTGGCGGTAAGATATTTGGGGATAATGAAGAAGTAATCGAAGCTGTAAATGGGTATTTTGAGGAGCTTGACGAATCAGTCTATAGAGATGGCATTACTAGACTAGAACACCGCTATCAGAAATGTATCAGCCTTGGAGGAGATTATGTTGAGAAATAAAAAAAAATTCTTAAAAACGTTATTTTTCTTGGTCAGGCCGGAAGCTTATCAATCTACCTTCGTATGAAAGTATATTTTGGTAAAAAGATGATCGAAAAAAATTCTTGTAACAAAAAGGTATTGATACGTTATCAATTTTATAATAAAAATTTTTTTGAGAACCCTGAGGAAGACAAAAAACCGAAATGTGAAAATCTAAGTACGAGCTGGAAAGTGCAAGTGAAATATGATTCAAAGAAAGTATTATATCATTTAGGAGAGTTGCAGGCAAGTATAGTAGTTCAGCAGCTATCTAGTGGAATAAGAAAGTAGCTCAACGAATGACTGGACAAGGACTATTCTCTCGTTAAAACTTTTTATATCAGTTTCTGATTTGTCGAATTGGCAGCTGAGATATCAACTTGTCCAACTGACCTCTGAAGTACTACCTTTTCCGAAGAACCGTAGCATTTTATTCAACTGGCCACTCAGTTTTCACAAGCCGTTAAAATACAACAATTTTCAACTTGATTTTGAAAACTTTTCTAATCGGCTTCTGAAATATAATTTTTTTTTATTTGAGAGTAAAGACACATCCTACGATTAAGTAGAAAAATGTACTTTTTCTCATGTAAAGATATCCCTCCTCATCAGGCTTGTAATTTTTATTTCTCGCATCGAGTGATTGCGATGTGTATTTTGACGCATGTGTGGCAGTTCCTATGTATAAAGCTGACACACCGTTCTGAACTTTCCGTGGAAAGCGCACACACGAGTACATATAAATATATATATATAAATATATGTATGTACGTATGTATGTATATACATGTACACGGTAGCGCAGCCCGCCTTTCGCGCATCGTATTCGTGGTGAACCCCCTCCCTCTCCCCATCCGCCTTTGCCACTCGGCACTATACTCGTCCGCTCTAATCTATTACGGTAATAGTCGAAAAGACGTTCTGTCGTACGGGCGCGTATACGTATATGCGCCGTATACTCGTATAGGGCGGCGGCAAAAGTTGCACGGGAACGCGTATAAGGTCGCATAGTGATTCGAGACTTCCAAAGTATATAATCGCCCCGTGTAATTGAACGGCGCGAAACTTCGAAATTTGCGCGACCTAGCGGTCCTGGCTTGGGTGGAACGAGGACCGGATCATTTCGAAACAGACGGGCTACCCCTTCCCACTGACGAGGAAGTGGAAGGAGTCTTCGTTGAGCCCGGCCAATCGTAATCTCGTACTTTCGCAGATATCGGCGTTCTTTTTTTCTTTTTCCTTTTTCTCCTCTTTTTTTCCATCGTCAATTTACAAGGAAGTCGCGCAAATTCTGCGCTCGACTATTCAACGACTCGGGAGGTTGGATTTCTTTTGTTTGCCACCATTTTCATACGAAAAAGCTCGAAGTTCTTTTTCATTTTCGGCATTCCAGAAAGGCTTCCGAAGCGCTCTTGAGCAGTACTCAAGGCAACGACGGAACTCGCGCGCCGGCAGCGAGAAATGAAAGAGGGGCGAGCAGCCGAAGGTGGAAAAATTGCTAGCGCGCAACTTTTTAAATACCGCGCGGCGTTCGGGGTAAAAAGCTAAACAGAAAGTTTCGGGGAAATGCGCGCGGGCATACTCGAGAATCCCGCGAAGCTTCGGTCCGACATATTAGCTGGAACGCGGCGAAGTTGGGAAAATTTTACGTATATTGCCATGCAGTCGAGTAAGCTTTGAAATATTACATCCTATCCAGTAGAGTAATTTTTACGCTGTTTAGGACGGCATTTCTTCTTGTCGAGTAATGAATAACTCATCTTAGCCCAAATTTTTCGTTATGCCAAGTGCCAAGATAATGGTTATTTTACATTAGTTTTTATTTATATCAGAGACCTATGCATCTTTATATATATATATATATATATATATATATATATATATATATATATATATATATAAACTCATTACAAGAAATAAGCTAATTAATGACTCAAAGAGCAGACATGGATTCATGCGACGAATTGGCGTACAAAAATTACCTGACATCATATTGGAAACATTAGACAAATTTCCCTTTCTTCGTAAAATTTAAACTTTTGAGAACTATACTTAGGACTATATGTATACACACATATATACGCGCACACACATACAGTTTATAAGTTTCTCGCGAGTTGGTGAGAACTATATCGTTTTGCTTTCTTTTTTCTCCGCCCCGAACGCCGAGCAATTAGTCAAACGTATATATATATATATATATATATATATATATATATATATATATATATATATATATACATACATAGACGTACACATATATATTTAGAAACGACGCATGAGCTTAATTGCTAATTGCAATGCGTTTAGAAAGATAGAAACGCGCTCACGTCACTTTTCTCTTTTGAGCAAGGTAAAAGCCGTCTATCAACAAACGTTCCGTGAGCTCCTTATAGCCAAAAGTCGCAGTCCAACCACTTTAAAGCCGTACAATTTTCACCTATAACGAACAAAAAAACACCGAAGAATAGATCCCTCTATGCAATATTTGCTTTATTAAAAAAATTAACAAATAAAGCGATTATTATATTTTCCTCGAAAGTCAGCGTACATGCGTATACGTTTGAAATATCAAAGCAGTCGAACCTTCATTATACCGTATCGCTGCGCTTGTCCCGTATACTAAATATTATGTAACACATATGCTCGTTAGAATATATGTACGAGCGAAAAGTACGAATTTATTATATATATATATATATATATATATATATATATATATATATATATATATGCCTGCATATATTTATAATATTCAAAAAGAATTCTCGATTGCCTCCTCTGACGCTTTTAAGCTAACCTGAGGAATGAAAGCTAGGAGTACCGGCAAGAAAATTGGATAAAGTAACTAACTCTCTTTCCCTTTCTCCTATCTCTCTCTCTCTCTCTCTCTCTCTCTCTCTCTCTCTTACTTTCTTATTTTTTGCTTGTTTCTCTATCAGCCAAATTTATTGGCTAGTTCTTCCCATCCTCAACCTTCTTTCTTCTTTTTCTCGCAGAAGTTCTCTATGATAAACTTAACGGTTCTTCTTTCGACCCCCCCGAAGGCGTACGAAGACGATCATGAAAATTTACTTATTAAAAGAATCGCCGCCTTTTCGGGGCGCGACGTTCTACTGCCGGATATTCTCCAAGTTTCACCGGTAACGCGTACGGAGAGAAGGCTGCTACTGGTTTTCCCCGGGATTTGTAAGTAGTATGTAATGTAGGAAAAGTTCCGGCTGCTTGATGCGCATGCTTGGAGAGAAAATCGGTTATATATATATATATATATATATATATATATATATATATATATATATTTATTTATTTATTTATTGCGCGCGCGGTGTGTATGCAATATAATGAGAGAGTCCGCGTAGGCTGGTATGCATGTAGATACACGGTGGGACATCATCGAGTTAGTCGGCCGGCATCACGTGAAAGAATGCGCGCGTGCGTATACGAAAGTGCGCTAATATATAGCATTTCGAGTACAGTCGAACCGTGCAATGCGAGCAAGAGGAGATGTAATTGGAATATACACGTTGAAACGGTAATTCGGACAACGTAGCTATATTATATGCCGTGTATATATATATATATATATATATATATATATATATATATATATATAGAGAGAGAGAGAGAGAGAGAGAGAGAGAGAGAGAGAGAGAGAGAGAGAGAGAGAGTGAGTGGGGGGGGGGGGTAGAGAGTGAGAGAGAAGCGAACTGGCACGAATTAAAAAATGTTTAAATTTTCATTTATTATTTCATTTATTATGCATTTTTGCTATTTTTACCCTTACAAGAGATCTTCTTTGAGATCCATCAAAGATCAATAATAATTAAGTAAAAACTTTTCTATAAGTAGTATATAACATTTATTTTAATTGGCAAAACTCACTGAATTCAACAGGGTGTTTGTTATAACTTTTAAAAGTTACTTTCATCCGCAGCGAAAAGCGGAAAAAAGGATCAAACAGTTTTAAGGGACACACTGTTTTTTCTAAAATATTTCAAAAATTATTTGATGAATAAAATATCGTTTTAAAAGAAATTATTATTACTTTTTCATTTATGTGAAACACATTTTCTTGTGTCACTATGTTTAAAGTTTTTTATAGTGTATAAAACCTATATAATTCTAATTTATGTCTCAAAAGTCATTTCGAAAAACCTAACCTAAACCGAAGCGATAACTTATATTTTCGATAAATTAATTTTATGGAAATGATTAACTGAATTTTCAGTCTTTCCTTAACATTGATTCATTAAGTCATGACTTGAATAAGTAACATAACGTTATATTCTATTTTTGTAAAAATGTTAATATAGTACTTGATGCAACTCGTCTAGAGTGAACGCGAGTTACGCACGTTTGCGAATTCCCGCTCGAGCTGAGCGATTTTAAGTATATTTAGTACTAACTTATTAGTAATATTTCGTTATCTAATTTTAATTAATTTAATTGAAATAAATTCTATGTCTGCTGTAACTGACGTTACAATTTAATTATTATTATTATTATTATACGGACATAACATCCATACATAATTTTTCCAAATTTTAATAAGTAGTATTAATTATAATATAAAGATAAAATAGGTAGATATTGAATGTAAACTACATTTACAAACATAGATTTGAATAGATCAATTTTTACTGAAACTAATTCATCATCTTGAGTAATTAGGTAATTAATTGCAATAAGTCAAGATGTAGAATGAGCGCTCAGTTGAAATGAGTTGGGTAAAAAACAAATATTTAAAGTAAAAGCATATATAGAGAAATGTCGCAATATTTCTAGCGCTTTGTATATCAAAAACCGCTTGGAAGAACACGTCTTTTTTATGCATCGGTTTCTCCAGATATTTATACATACAAAGACTCACACGCTCGATAATACTTCTAGTTCAGTTCATGATGATTGCCAACTGTAGCAGAATATATACATACATACATATATACATATGTGTGTGTGTGTGTGTGTGTGTGTGTGTGTGTGTGTGTGTGTGTGTGTGTGTGTGTGTGTGTACGCACTTTTAAAGCATGGAAGTTTTAAGCCGCGCGCGGGGTTCTCGCGCGCTACTGAACCTCCTCTATAACCCATGTATTACGGCTCCGATATACGTGCGCGTAGTTTATACCGGAGCACGCGCATACCGTGTACGTATATATGTTATATGTACAGAGTCATATACACATATATGCATATAGACAGATTCAATACGCGCCGCATTTCCTCATTAAAGCCTTGCAAACTCTCGCGGGCGCTGCAGTTCTGTATATATATATATATATATATATATATATATATATATATATATATATATATATATATATATATATAATACCGTGCAGGCACTCGTGGCAGCGCGCGCTGCATTAGGCCTCGATTTCGCGCACGCGTTCATCTATACATACACGCCCAATCTGTGTAAGACCGAGAATTATAGATCCGCGTTCGCTAACGGCCCGCGGCGCGGGGAGAGGGAGGAATAGAGGTAGACCGAGTGCCGAGCAAACGTGCGCGCAAACGCAGAAACGCGCGCGCACACGAACGTACGGACGCGCCGCGGACGTATAGACGCGCGCTGTGCAGCACTCGGTTATAACTCTCGCGCCGAGCTTCTCTCTTACCTCCTAATTAGTCGTTCAAAATACCAAGCGTATGCATACGAGGATATCACTGTTCCCGTCCCAGCTAAAAGAGGCGCAGATAATGCATAGATGCGCGCTTATGTTGTAGCTTCCAAAAAGCTTAAGCATTGGGTCTGTCTATTCGTCGCCAGGTTACTACATCTTAAAGAAGTATTCATATACGGGCCCAAATTGAAATGATATTCCTATATGTAGATATAGAGTTTAGAGCTTCAAACAACATAGAATCCAAGGACTCTGTGGAATCCACTATATATGCTGCTTAAAAGATAATAACCATGTCACCTTTTCATTTTTAAACTCATTGCCTTGAATATACATTTTAAATATATATATATATATGTATGGTTAAACTAAATAGAAGAGCGATACAAGCGTGCATAATTGCAATTTTCTTCACACCTTTCGTGCGGTGAGGATAAAGAATAAGACTTTGAATTTTTGTAAATGGAAAATACGACTCCGTTCGCGCGTTTTGAGATGTACAAAAATAAATTTTTAGCTGGAAATAACATAGAAAAGATCGTGTGTATAAGCAGCGTGCTTCAAATATAAAGCGAGGCATTACACATTTTAAATAACGAGGAAAACTAAATATTTATATCTCCCATTAAATCGTTACTACATTTATAACAATAAATTTATACTGCTTCGAATTATTTCGTGTCGCTCGGTTCTGTGCCACGTTTCAATGGAGAGATTCTTACTTTTACAAAGTAACTAATAGCGCGTAATGGAGCCGAGAAAAAATTAAATATAAAAAATACATAGCTGGGTCGTTAAGCTCATCCGGCGTAACGAACTTATCATTAATTATCGTACGGGCACATCTCTTGAACTTTTATGTTTTGTTTCAGCGTAGTTCAATTTTTATACCTTAATTTTTGTTCAAAGTTTGTATAATCCTATTTTTTTCGTGTGGCGATGAGAGGAATATCGAAGTAAAAATGGACTTGCATTATATTTTGATATTGTAACTATATATGAAAATCTATAAAAATTATGGTATATTGAACAATTTTTAATATTTGAATAAAAAACTATTTATTATAATTAACAAACTACATATTTTCTCCTCTATACATTTTTGCCTCAGAATTTATAGTTTTCATGATATATCGCAGAGAATAAATGTGAGCTTACTGCTATTGATGTTGCATTATTAACCAGCAAACCTCATTCTTTCATTTCATTTTTTTAGTAAATATAAGTTCTAAGACGAAAATTTAGAGAATACAAAATATGTACTTTCATAAGATCTGTCCAACTTTTATTTCAAACGTGTTTTTCTGCTTAAGATAGTTAGATGAACCATAATTTTCTTCCCCATGGGCCTCGCAATAAAAATACAATTTGCGCCCCTTTTCCTATAATATTGACAATCAGTGCCTTAAAAATAGTATATCATATTTCAATAAAATCAGAGATGATATTGCTTTTCGAATCAAGAATCAAAATTTCAGACACTTACTTATTCTATTGTAACTTTTATAACGCGTTTTAAAAATGGTGCCCAAGATATTTCGTTCATTTACAGACTCCGCCAGGAGGAAATTTGCCGAAAGTTTCACGACTGTGCTCTTGAAACTTAAATATTGCCAATTTTTAGCATCAAAGTTTAAAAGTTCTATTGAAATACGTCCATATACGGTGGGCATCTATATAATGAAGTGGTTGTAAAACATCGCCATCTCTAAATTTTTATTCTTTACTGGAGTCAAGACGAGGGTCCTTTATGCAGTTCCAATCTAAAAATCTCTGAGTTGGACAAAGGGGAGAGAGGCTATATTTGTGTGTCGCATAAAGAAGAATCCCGCTTGGATACTGATGTTACATACAGATCATAGAGCAGGGTCATGAATTGCCTTTTGCTTCCCTCGTAAAGTCGGTTCCTACATAAAATTTGTTTACATTTTTGTTTATTTAGTTATCTATTTTTTTTCTTCTAGATAGTTAATATAATCTGCAGACTTTATGTTGTGTTTTCTGTCTCTACAGTCCTCGTTCATACATATATACACTGATTTAAGAGTTTAACGAAAAGATAGAATTTTTCAGATATGATTGCAATGATAGTTGTACGTCAATTATTTAATATGCTTTGATGAATATATAATCTTTATATAAGCATATTTTATAATTCATGGAATAATTTATTTATGCCAAATTATTATAATTTCGATATATTTTGCACAAGTTAATTAAAAATAAATATTTATGAAATAATTATTATGCATAGAATATTTTACGTCAATATATATATTAATAAAGGTAATTCTCCACTACATTGGACACTATATTCGTTAGAATGAATTTATATATTGTCTAACCCTGATGCTGCAAAATCATGGAATTATTATATTACACGTAGTACATATATATATAAATCCCGAATTCAATTCTAATTTGCAGATCTGTAAAAATGCATCAGCAGTAAAGTATAATAAAAATGTGTAATGAGAAAAATGTCGAGTTAATTCATAAAATGCTTTTTCGAATAATCTAGCTATTATAAAAAAATGGTTATTAAAAATGTTATACTACATTTTATCTTATGATCTTAATAATTTATTATGTATATCTATTATTCATTTAAAAAATGATAAATAATAAAAATATTATTAATAATATAATGATTTAAAAAATTTTAGCAAAAGAAATGATTTAGGAAAAGAAATGACGTTTCGTTATTCTGACAATTCGAACATCTAATGATGTAGTATACTTGTAGTAAATCAAGTTTTATTTTAAAAAATGCATATTTTAACAATATTTCTTCGAAAGTTAAAAGTGTTATGAGCGACTAAAAATAATTAAAATACAAGTTAAATTGAAAAACAACGATATAATTATTAATGGTATGAAATTGCATATACATTTAAAATCATAAAAGAGAAGTATATGTATAAGAAAGAAGCAGCAGGTGTATATAAATGTGGTGTTATTAAATTCTCAAATTTTAAGCTTAATATTATTTGGCTTTATTCGGTTATTTTACATCGAACATCTATATATTATTTTTTTACTTCAAATGTTTACTTAAAATTCTAACAAAGAGCTTTCTTTATCTAGATGAAATCAATATGGGTATCGCAATTGGCTTGAACAATATTTATGAAACGAATATCCTTTTCGGACTCATACATTTCCATACATGGGAAAAATTTGAATGGTTGGTCAAGTTCGTTTCAATGGGCCACAGAACTATGACGAAGGCTTGGAAGACAGAACGTTGGCGAATTGGAAGGAGCGCATTGCGACCGTGGAATAAATTCGGATACGAAACACGCTGTATTTCTTGTCCCCCTCTATCTTGGAGCGAATGGATCTGGAGAGATGATGCCTGTAAACGGCCACTCGTAATCCTTTAGAATGAGAAATAATAAATAGATGTCGCCCGTTTGACAGGGGCGTTGGCGAGGATGAAATAATAAATCGCTTTAATAAAATTGCCTGTATCGTTGGGAGAAACTGGCAAATTACTACAGTGCGCCGACTTGCCGCCAATCAAAGGTGTGAGATTCGCATATTATGGGCGTGAAAAAGCCCGAGGGGCAAATCAATTATTATTGGGAAATGAAGATGCGACGAGGTCGAGGAGAATCGGGCTTCGGGAATCAACGATTACATTCCAACGATAATTGCGGTGGCCGCGCATTAAGGAACTAGAATATCGCAATCGCGAAGAATACGAAGACGAGTCTAAAAGTAACAAAATAAAAAAACTATTTGCGATATAAATGGATTCGGGATACATTGTACGAGTACTGAATTTGGAATCCGTAGACTGAAACGTTAGTAAGAATTCCACTAATGCGCTGAAAAGTCACAGTTTGTAGAATAATTTTTTTTTTATATATTATTTATAAAATTAAGAAAGTTATAGTTACGACACTCGCCAAGTTGCGAGGGTATACCAAGAAATGCTCGACGGTTGCGCTTCTCGAAACTTGGGGAGCTAAGTTTCGAGAGCTCGCTAGCCCCCTCCCCCCTTTTTCACACGTCCCGATCGCCATCAATGTAGAATCTTTCGTACCACATCGGCAACAGCGCATTTTTTTTCATGCTACGTGTATATGTAATACGCGCATTAGAATTAAATAAGCAGATTTCTGCTTTGAGCGCATGTACAAAATGGTTCTAAAGAATTAGTGTACATGTGTGTGTGTGTGTGTGTGTGTGTGTGTGTGTGTGTGTGTGTGTGTATGCGCGCGCGAGCGCGTGCATGTACGTGCATATATATATATATATATATATATATATATATATATATATTATATATATATTCCGTATATATATATATATATATATATATATATATATATATATATTATATATATATATATTATATATATATTCCGTATATATATATATATATATCTATATATATATATATATATATATATATGTATGTATATATATATACGGAAGAAATCAGGATAAAAGAATACGAGAAAAAAAATAATAAGAATTCCGAAAAAAAAGTCCGAGAAAAACATAAAATAATAATAACGTAAAATAATATTCATAAAGCAGGGTAAACTTTATATTTCAATGAAATTAAATTCGGAATTAAATGTAGCGTATTTCGATTTCTTGTAAATGATGAAATGATATTTATGTAAAAATAGCAAATACTCATATCATTATAATCATATAATCAAATCTTGATTTATATAAGACAAAAAGAAAGGAAATCCAATACTCCATCAAAATGTAGACGAATAAAATTTCGCGCGCGTGCACACACATATATTTTGTGAATATATATTTATATTTGACGCACACACAGACGACACATTATCTACGCCTCGTTTGAAACCAAACTCCCAATGTTTGACGCTATAAACCATTTCGGCTCCCGATGGTCCCGTCAGATTTCTAGCTTGATATATATATATGCTGTTTCGCCCTCAAACAATTTCAGTGCCAGACCTGACGCATGGCGTTACTCGAGTCCGCGTAATCCGCCTTGTCACGGCGTATCATCGCTCGCGGCATGTGCAACTGGATAATAAAAGAGAAATAAAGATAATAGAATGAAAAAAAACCTGAACCTCAACGCCCGGAGTTTATAATATTTCTTGTGCTCATTCAGGACAAAAAACATTTGGTTTTCTGTTCCGCTTCTCTGCGGTTACGAGAATCTACTCGCTTCTCCCGGTCGGATGCTGTATGCGAAAGCCGCGGGTATTACGGCCTGGGCAAAATATAAATATACCAAAGTTTATGCACTACTAGAAGAAGGAAAAAATAAAAAAAGAGAAGTAGAAGTAAATCAACTTCGGATTTATTTACAATTGGCTCGTGCCCCTTTCTCGCTGTCCTGGAAAAAGACCTCGCGGGAGACAATGTCACAAATGCGGCTGGGCAGACTGCTGCCTCTTTTTACCGTGACAATAAGCTGCATCCACGTATATTTAACATTTGCTCCATTAGAAGCTCGTGGGAAGAAAACTCTGTGATATATTTTTTTAACGCCTGCCTGACTTTATTAAAGATCATTACCAATCGGATTTCTAAGAATTAAGCTCAGAAGAACGTTCAAATTGGCGAGAGAGACACGGGTGATAAAAAGTTTAATACGCAGTTTGTGTGTGTTCATATGGAGATAGGGAAATATTATTTATTGGGGAGGAAGATATTTATTTTATAAATAATCAAAGATCGCAAGTAGTATCGGCAGTGCGCGTGCACTCGTTGAATCTCGGAGGGAGGACCCTATTATCCATATATGCAAATAAAAAAATAGAGGGAAGGAAGGAGTGATATAAGAGAGGGTGGAGAGGCTGAGAGAGAGAGAGAGAGAGAGAGAGAGAGAGAGAGAGAGAGAGAGAGAGAATCAGACAAAGCAGCTGAGCTACTTTTATATCTATATATATACACACATATATATACGTATATATACATATATATACATATGCATATATATACATATACATATACATATACATATACATATACATATGTGTGTGTGTGTGTGTGTGTGTGTGTGTGTGTGTGTGTGTGTGTGTGTGTGTGTGTGTGTGTGTGTGTGTGTGTGTGTGTGTGTGTGTGTGTGTGTGTGTGTGTGTGTATTGTTGGCGAATGCCGAGAAGCCTTGCTCGACGTCCTACAAAATTCAATTTTATATTTATACGCACATGTATACTTATATCTAAAGGCAGTCTCGTGTATTGGCTAGCCGTATAGAATGGGAGGGGTGGGAGAAGAAATCGCGAATGAAATGGTGGAATATCGAATTCCATTAAAAGCTTCTTTCACGCAAGCGTAGCAGCAGGCTTTCTGAATCTGTGATCTCTCTCTCTCTCTCTCTCTCTCTCTCTCTCTCAGCCTCTCCACCCTCTCTGTTCGACGTCTCGAGAAAGAGCTGTGAGGGTGAAGCGGGACGAGGGCAGAAGGAGCGCCAGCGCAGATAATGATAACGTCACCGTGTGTCAGTCATCCTGTCAGTTGTTGGGAATTATACGCGACGGTAGCGCGGTTTTTACTTCTCCTTTCTCTTCGATTTTCGATTCTTTAATTATATAACTTTTTATTTTTATACGCCCTCCCCCCTGTACAAGCACACACGCACGAGAGCTCGTGGTCAGTACCTTTTTTACTCTTGGTATTTGTCAGTGTGCTCCGTTTTATTGGTCGGTAAAAGTAAACGCGATTATTTTCTTCATCTGTTAGAGTGTCAAAGGATTAAGTGCTTGCGGTTTTTCTTGTGGGGTAGTACTTTTTATTTTCCATGAAAAAGATATCCTAATTACATCGTTTACTTTGAGCGGAAAACTAGTATTCTAGAATTTTATATGGATTCATATATATAAATACACACACACGCACAAAATAACTTAAAAAATTCTTTGGAGTTATTACAGAAACCGCCTTATTCTATTAGAGTTATAATGATCATATCAGTTGAGATTTATTTGGTTCTGTCCATAGGGTACGTGTATAAGCAATATATTGTTATCAGAAAATCGATGGCTTTCTTCGTATTGACGCGATTATGTAATTGCGCATGCTAAAGTTTGCGTCGCCGTAAAATTTTTGACTCTTGACGCTTAATAACGCTGAGCTGATTAATTTAGTTGGCGGATTTGGTCCAGACGGAAAGATATAATTCTGGTTTTTTCCTAAACGAGACTTGCACAGTTTTCATATTTAACACTCTCCTATCGTCAAGATATAGTAATTTATTACATCAAAATTAATTAAATAATTTTGACTATGAATCGGGAATATTGTATGGATAGAGAATTATTTCTCATGAAAATCCCTACTTTTAACACTGAGAAATTTAAAAAATAACATTTGAAACAAAATGTACGAATGAACTTATTTCCTGAAACTTATAGTTTCCATATCAGTTTCTATATAGTTCCATATCATCAAATAAAGTTTGGCCAAATTTACTTGTGTTAGCCAATGATTGCCCAATGCCAATGCTATATGTCGAAAACTATAACTTTGTAGATAACGGTATATTAAAACTAATTTCCTGAATTTTTATTGTTTCAACGAATCAAGACAGTAGAAATGTTTATGAAAGATATTTCTTTGAATACATAGTACACTTATATACGAGAAACTGCCAAACTGTTAATAAGAAAGTATTATATCTTGAGAATGACGGAACGTTAGTTTCTGAAAATTCGTAGTGCTCAATTCGAAGACAATCGGCGTGACCTCGATCAGTCTGCACAATATTTGCCCCTCAAATATCATATGGCCTCTACTTGGAAGTTTATTTTCGTCGCAAACGTACAGGCATTTTCTGTCGAAGAAACTCCAAGCTTTTATATTCGAATGGAACAGAATAAATAAGACGGGTGCTCTTGTTCTTTGGGCTTTAATCTTGCCCCCCTCCCCCGATGTGCCCGCCCGAAAGCTTTATTTTAATGGCTCGTTCGGGCTATATGATAAAGGCCCGCAGCTCTTTTATATATATATATATATATATATATATATATATATATATATATATATATATGTATATATGTATATATGTATCGTGCTCGCGATAACGCCGTAACGAGAGGGACGTTTCGATAAATTAAGGGCACACCTCCTCCGGCGGACTTTTATCTGTGGGTGATGCTCGCTACTGCGCCCCTTCCACACACACACACACACACACACGCACACACACACACACATAGTATGCGATTCTAATAAGTGGGCCAAAATGAGCTTTATCGCATACTTGTATTTATGTACCTACGTGCGTCGCGCTCATAACGCGCAGCGATAAAATTCAATTATCTATTGAGTAAAAAAAAAATAAACAACAAAAAACCAAAGAGGGAAAGAAATGCACTCAGCCAACCGGCTGCTCGTCACGTTTATCATTAAGTATCAAGTTTAACGGGCTGTTATCCACGACAGCGACTCAATCCCGTCAAGAACTTCTCCCCCCCCCCCGTCTCTCGCTTAAGGCAATAAATAAATGGCTACGTTCTTCGCTCCGACCCTCCCTCGTCCGAGTCGAAAGTTTCGAGTTTAAAGTTGAGATAAAGGTGCCGCGCTAGCTTCGAAGGGATGAACCTTTCCCCTTAAGATATATATACATAGATAAAATTATAGCCGTGTACTTTTGTGCCAAATCGCAGGAATCGATGGTCTCCACTTCTTCCTTTAGAATTTACAATATCCCGAATGTCAAGAATAGCACGAAGGCTTTTTAATTCTGAGAATGTTTTCTAAAAGGTTTACTTATGACTTTCGATCGTTTACAATAATTTCCGTCCTTTTTTCATCCCTTATATATTATATTCAGTTTTACAGCGATACAATTCTATTCGTACATTTATATAATTTTTATTTCTCCTGTAAGAGGTATCGAACTTATTCAATTAAATACCCTGGAGAGAATTAAACAGTTTGTAATATGTTGGAATTATGTGTGTAATATTTATTGGTTAATGATTATCAATTATCTTCGGTCATTTTCAGTACTTCACAAAATCTTCTTACTAGTTTTAAATTTGTTTTTAATTTTTATTCTGTATTAACTAACGAGACATTTGATTTTATCCACAAACAATTATTAAATAAGTTTTATCCTTGAGGAACGAAATTCAAACAGCCTTCCTTTGATCTTTTTGCTGTTTCTAACGAAGCGATTCAAGAGTTTTACAGAAACGTCAAAATAAGCTATGATATAAATAAAGTTCAAAAGAGTTCAGCGATATGTATATATATATATATATATATATATATATATATATATATATATATATATAAATTACACGGATAAAAATTTCGTTTCGATTCACGCTACTGTACAATTTATTGAAAACTGTGATATATTTCTAGATATTTTTAAGTGTAGTCATGAATCCACTGAAAATCAAATTACAGAAGGGCAATAGCGCAGGTGATTGATTTCAATCAACTAAAATTCAGCGGGTACAATAAACGACGCTAAGCGTACAGGCCCGTGTAAAATCTACGTAGATACGCAGACACGCGCATATGGAGAGTCGAAAGCCATAGCGGTTCGCCGTACTTTTACATTTCAGCCTGGGGCTCTCTCGCTGAAGCGCACTTTCGCAACCGCGCGTAGATATGTGCGTATGCGTGCGCACGAAATCGTCATCATGAAGGAGAGAGGAAGGGGGGTAGAAAAGAAATCGAGTTACGCGCCCCTGTATATATATATATATATATGCGCGTAGAGTCGCATGCGGGCGCAATTTTCTGGGCTGATGATGCCGACACGCTGCGCCGTACGCCGCCCGACGCATTTTACCTCCAATATAATCGAATTTCTCCGCGGGTGCGCTGTCGAGGAACGCGCGCCCTCTCCCTTTCCGAACTATATATATATACACGTGGCCCGAGGAGCGCCACTCTGAGATATAATAAGATAAGAAGGACGAGACCGGGGTGGATAGGGTGGAGGAAGAGCAGGAAAAGATTATTCGCTCTGCGGAAATTTGGCTCTCCTCGCCCTCGGCACTGACGAACGTTAGCTCCGCACGACGGTCGCCTCTTCTGTGCTATACATAGTCATATATATATATATATATATATACATCCATACACTACGAAGGCAGTTCGTCGATTAAATCATGCCAACGATAGTGGTGCGCGATATATTTTGCGCGATTTGCCAAATGACGTTATTCTTAATAAAGCATATATTGCAAACTACATATCATTGCAATTTCATTATAATCCTTCACATAATGACGAAGTGTGAGTCAAGGATGTCTATATATGCAAAGGGAGACACTAGTGCGATATTAATATAATGTTACTTATAGCACAAAAGCATTTCTATAAAAATACTGAAAAGCTATATATAAGCTTATAAAATTCTATCATTAAAACATTTTTGGCAAATTTATACAAATTTTTTTTCTATATATCAATTCAGGACTAATTATTATAACCTTGCTTCTATCATAACTATAGGATAAACATTACATTTATCTTTAAATATATAGAAATCTCAATATCTCTGGGGGAAAAAATATTAATGAAATTGTTTGACAAAGCCCATTACATGAACAGGACAGAACAGAGTTTGTATAGAACTTGTCATCTTGTACAGAAGACTTGTTGACTTGTAGATCTTGTACAGAAGTCCGACTTTTCCCTTCGCAATAATAAAAACAGCATAACCTATATGAACTTTTATAGTACATTTTACTGTATTTTATTTAGACATATATGCAAAGATAATTGTCCAACAATGTATAATATAATTTAAAACGGATTTTCTCAGAAGCTTTCCAATTCAAATCCAATGGAACGAAAAATCACTTTAGAGAAGCAACATTTTATACCTTCTGACCTCCTCTATATTTAGGGCTTAAAGTTCGGACAGAAGATTCCCTTCGCAAAGAGAAGATGTAGCGACAATGAATTGGGACATTGGATTTAGCCCCCGGCTCCCGTATCGAACGAATCCGGAAGAAAGCTTTTAGCGGAAAATCCGATCGGACGACCATAGTCCGAGTCGATAAGGGGCGGTGAAAATGTTACAGAACAAAAGTTACAAATTAAGTATAGTATAGAAATATAAAATCTTCGAACAATCCCGTACGTGTTTATACGTCTCCGTTTGCGTTTCCTTGGCACGTAAATCTGAAAAATTTCAATGCTGATTTGCGGCACCTAAAGAAGCTTCGTTAACGTTTCCCTGTTTTATCAACGGTTCCAAAATTATTCAATAGTGCAAGAACAATCTATTATAAATATTATTAAAATATTTTCGTTTTTAGCTGGGTACCATCTAGCCTTTACCACAAATTAAAATATTTCGTACCGAACACGCGCGCTGTTTTAAATCTGTATGTACATTTTTATTGCTACGATCTTTCATACGGCGCGCAGATTTATCCCGCTGGAAAAATGAAAAAGCCGTAAATATAGCCGAAATAAATCAATAATGCAATCAAATTCAATTAACGAAGCAATAGACTTCCAAAAATGTTTTATTTAAGGTGATTTATTGCTTAATGCTGAAAAATTAAATTCATTTATCATACATATACATGTACATTCGAACGGAATAATATCGACCGTTGCGTTGATTCGCATTTTTTAATATACTATTGTAATTCAAGTACCATCGTGGGATTGTTATTATGACAACAGACTTTTAAAATATTCCAATAGCATCTATACAAGAAATGTTTGCCAATTAATTCAAGCAATTCAACGCTATAACATTGTGCAATATTAATATAAATATATCATCTTTCGAAATTAATTCGAAATTGTCATTGAGCCCGTTTTTTCGAAGGTAAGCATGCGATAATAAATTCAATTTCAGAATAATATATATATATATATATATATATATATATATATATATATAACATTTAAGAATTATAATGTACAATGGATTAGAATATGGGCTTGAAGGCATTCTTTGATATTATGAATAAAATCACCTAAATTCTATTTACGTTTTCTGTTCGATTACATTTTTACTATTAACGTATGAAATGTTAATGCATAAGTTCTTCTTATTATCATCATTAGTTAGACGTTAAATTTCAAGTTATTTTAAAGAGAGAAAGACAGCAAAACTGACAAGATTATAGGATTTTCGTATAGAAAATTAAAAAATTACACGGCATATATGCATAAATATTAATGTTTATTTTTATTTAGATCATAATCTTTCCTTTCCCTTAGGCTATTTTGAATCATGCATTGAAATCCTTTTCGAATACCGTGTAGAACAGGGAATTGGGTTTGGAGGAAATGCGCTGAGTTTGTAAAACAAGAAGATAGAGACAGAAAAGAAGGAGGAGAAGCAGAAGAAGAAAGTCAAGAGATGTCGAATAAAGGATTCACGAATTCCTGGGTATCTTCGCGAAATATTCAATGGCCGATGGAAGGTAATTCGAAGGGAAAAACGTGAAATAATCAAAAGCTAAGAGAGAGGAAGAGTAAGAGAGAGAGAGGAGAGTAGAGGAGAGTGAGAGAGAGAGAGAGAGTGAGAGAGAGTGAGAGAGAGTGAGAGAGAAGAGAGTGAGAGCGATAGGAGTGAGAGATGAGAGAGTGAGAGAGGAGGGGTAAGTAGAAGATATCGAAGAGGGAGAGAGTGAGTCCTCTCCTCTTTCTCTCTCTCTCTTCTCTCTCTCGTTTCGACTCGAGCCTCTTTCCCCCTCGCTCGTCGCTCTCTATAGGTTCTCTCTCCGCACTCGCTCGCTTTTCTCTCTCTCTCTCGTGGAGAGATGAGAGAGAGAGAGAGAGAGAGAGAACGTCTGAGACCCGAAATTCCTGTACGTAATTTTCTAGCACGCCCGCAGCCTTCTTCCTGCTACCTTCATGAGGGGAGCTTTGAACCGTGAGTAGAAAGATTCCGATTTCCGACGTTAAAATCGAACGAGAGGAAAAGAAAAGAGAGAACGCGCAGTAGAGAGCAGGAGATAGAGAAGAAGACGACTCGATAATTTTTTTCTCTCGTCAGTAACAAATCCAGATCGATCGATTCGCGGCGACCTCAACTCGTTCCTTCAACAGTATAAATAATCCTTGGTAATTTAAACGTTTTTTAATAAGAAAAATAAAAACGCTCGCACATAAACTCGTAATAATTAAGAAGAATTAGTTTTTATAATATTTTTTCGAGAGGGAAGAGAATAAAAATTAATTTGATTTAATTTTTTATTTATAGAGTGGACTTAACGCGAACGCGTTCCGCTCGTTTTATAGTAAATAACTGACTGAGATTTAAAAGGATCAGCCCCGTTCGAAATATTAATAGAATTTTTCATTTTCATAAAATAGTGAAAGATTCGAGGAAGGGTAAGAGAGTGAGAGAGAGAGAGATAGAGGGGGGGGGGTCAAAAATTCTAAAATTATGATATGCTCCGTCACCCGAAGCGGGCGACGCGACAGCTGCAGTTCATGGATTTTTTTTCTTTCTTAATCTTCCCAGCTCACCTCCCCTTTATCTAGACTGAAAATAATCCAGTATACGTATATATAATTCGTGCTCGATCAAATTTTTCATTATTCGACCTGCAGGCGACTTTTTAAACATTTTAAGATTCAAACGACAATGAAATGATCGGAAATATAAAGTTCATATAATATATTCAAGGAATAGTTAAATATAATATTGATGCTCGAACGATGTATTAATATTAAACGCTACTTTTATTTAATTTATTTTAATTAAAGTAGAATTAAATTACTAATTCTTCAAATAAAATATGCAGCAAGCTTCGTCATTTTTCCCGTGTCTTTTTTATTTTTCTTTTTTTTTTTGAATGCATAACACAAAACTCGACGTAAAAATTTGACATTAAACATAACTAGAGAATAGTACCTCTTGAAAATGAAAACGATAAGTTGCTGAACGAGAGAATTAATTCAAAACGTTCTAGCTATACTCTCAATGCTTTGCATATTTACGAGCTACGTATAAAAAGGGTGGTGAGCATTTTGAAGAAGGTATATACATATATACATATATATATATATACATATATACATACATATATATATATATATATATATATATATATATATATATATATATATATATAATTCGATAACTTTTTTTAAGTAGCAAATTTTTCAGAATGCCGGTGAAATATTGAATATTAATCGTATCCATAGAATTTAATTCGATTTTTCAATTTCATTCAAATTCTCTAAGAACGTTATAGATTTAAACGCTAATTGCCGGATTTATTTTAATGAACAGTATATACACAGTTTATTGGTATTCAAAAGCCGTCTGCCTCTTTTGACATCCGAGGCGGAGAACGAAAAATACGATTTTCCGAAAATTCAAATTTCCATGTAAATTTGCGGAAATATACGGAGCAAATACACTCTGCCCATCGTTACGGTGAATTTTACTTTGAGCCGAGATAAAAAGTAAAAGTATATATATATATATATATATATATATATATATATATATATATATATATATATATAAGTATATGGCTTTGCAACTATTTTCATTCGAATTCTATATAAAAATTTACCAGGTTATTTTTGAGAAATAAGTTTTTGGTGTTATGTTTATAAGGCGATTACTGATATGGGCTGGATATTTAATGCAGTGTTTTTTACGTCTATATATGAACTTTGTTCAAAGCAGAAATTATTGTATTAAAAACTTTCAAGTACAGATATATATTATAAGGCTTATTACGAAGCGCGGACGAGAAAAAAAAAACAAGTCGGGCGTATCTGTCGCGAGCGTCACGCGACATATCTTTTGCGACCAATTTCGTTTGTCCTGCAACTGCCCGCCCTACGCAACAAAGTGTTATGGCAGTTTTTAAAAAATTAATGGGGTATACGCAGACGCGGCGTGCGGTGATAAAACTCAGAAAGAATATAACCAGGCCGCCCCGCCGCTCCCGGTGCTCAGCCGTATATAAAAAACTAAACAGCCCTCTATCTTGCACTCGCAGGAAATTAAATGTCAAAGTTCTTTTTTTTACCTTTGCTTCCTCTCTCAAAACTCTATTTTGTTTTTATGTAGAAAAAAATAATAATAATCAAAACGACTGGACGTCATGAAAAATTACCTCCCATAAACCCGACGGGCGCGTTTCTTTTGATACAAAGGACGGACTGATGGGAATTTGTTACCTCTTCCCACTTGTCCAAATGCTCTCTTACACCCATACAGACATTGGGGGGGGGGCAGTATTTTGCGTATATATATATATATATATATATATATATATTTTTTATATATATACTGATATATGCACATAGATATTTACAATTAGCCCGCGGTGAAGAAGAAAAGCCTCGTTTGGGCGATTTCATTCATTAGCTTCGAGTG
This sequence comes from Sycobia sp. Sy_11, assembly GCA_018907035.1. Lineage (NCBI taxonomy): Eukaryota > Metazoa > Arthropoda > Insecta > Hymenoptera > Epichrysomallidae > Sycobia > Sycobia sp. Sy_11. The sequence goes on along the minus strand of JACCIC010000034.1, from coordinate 791,266 downwards.
CAAATCTTCCTATTCATGAGGGAGATGCGAGCAAAGTGACCCGCGGTTCCTATAAGGTACAAGAGAGATGGAGCTTGTGCGCGAAATTCTCTCTATACGGGTTTAGATATGGCGCGATGCAATTGGAAAAATCAACAAAGGATTGATCATGTGTATATTTATGAGTTAATGATATTTAAAATTTAATTTTTGAAAATGAAGTCAATGAAGTCGAATGTTATATATAAATAATAATAAAAAACAACGTAATTTGGATTGGGAAACAGCTAATCCTTCACGTCATGTTTATTAGGTCTGATTTGAGATTTCCAACGGGTAAACAGTGCGGTTTTTCTATTTATTTCTAAAATTGTCAGAAATTTAAATTGAAAGAGTATATAATATATATATATATATATATATATATATATATATATATATATATATATATATAGAATCTACAAATCCATCAGCACTCCTCGTGGCATGCAAGTCGCGCCTCTTCATTATTATTGCGGGCCTCGCTCTCATGCGTGTGCAACCGGGCTAAACTGCTAAAAGTATATCTGCAGCGAACTTACCTGCATCCCGGATTCCTGTCACGTAAGGGCCTCTATACATGCACGCAGACATGCGCACGCGCACACACACACTTAACGTACATGCCCGACGTGAATGTTTCGCAAGCATGGGGGACGCTCTTGCGATTTGTTTGTATTATATATAGATATACAACTTTCGTTTTCCACCATCATCAGTGACTCCACGCGCGCGCCTCCGACAAATAATCGCACGGATAGCGGGTAGCCTGTACTAATGCCGTTACTTTTTTTTATATTTGTTTTGTTTCATCTTGTTCGTACACCTTCGACGTGCGCTACCCTTTTTTTAGTGCCGGCAATGCGCTTCCTTATTTCTTTTTTTTTCTTGTTGTAATATATCAGATTCGTACTCCGCCGTATGTATATATATATGCGAGGCGAATCTAGAAAAAAGGGCGCAAGTAATGGGCTGACGGTTCCGTACAATTTTATGCACTAATAAACGCGTGTGTGCCCGTGTTTTATCTGGCAATGCACAGTGGAGATGTTGTTTTCTTTCGATAACGGATTCGTTGTGATTCGTTCTGATGATGCACATTATCTCCCTCTTTTATTCTCTCTGTCTCTCTGTCTCTCTCTCTCTCTCTCTCTCTCTCTCTCTCTCTCTCTCTCTCTCTCTCTCTCTCTCTCTGTTTCTACCTCTCTCTGGTTTTGTTAAAACTAGAAAGCACGTCCCGGCCGTATACAAAATCATAGTTGTTGGCGTCATGATTTTCTTGTTATACGACAAGTGCAAGTACTCGCATTTATGCGTTCTAGCCTTCGGTTTACGGTATTGTTTTATTATTGGGAGATTATACTACTTTTAACGTGAATTGTTATATAACGCTTTTACAAAAACCATTATATAGTATTTATATTTGTTAAAGTTCGATTTTGTTTTCAAATTTCGAGCTGCTATGAATGATCGTCGTTTATCTTTATGCGCCGTTAATATATAGCAATATTTTAAATGGAATATAATAATGTAATGGAAATAGAATTTTAATTCGACGTATTGGAATTTTTATGCCAATGTTTTGTTACTGTATTTTGTATATTTTATTACTGTAATCCCATATCAAGGTAAATTGCAATAATTATTTATAATAAATAATATTATATTGTATAACACAATATCAGTATAAGAATTTAAATCTTGTTAACATCTTGCATTTCAAAGATTCAATGATATAAACTGATAATCATTTATGAAGATCTTTTGCTAATACATATAATATCGATTAATAAAAATCGTATTCGTCATCATATTAAGAATAGCATTGAGTATAGATTCATTAAAATTAATGATATAAAATCCTTTTTTACTTTGTTATAATGTACTATTTATATATATTTGAATTTACTATTTACTATCTATATGTATTTGGATGTGCGTATATTTAAAGGCTGTTGTTAAAAAGATCACCAGTATTTTATTTCTTCCTTTTTTCTTTTTTTTAAATAAAAAAATTACATTACCGAATTTATAAAACTGTTTATTAACAGATATCATTATATATACATGTAATTTACGAAAAATATAAACCGTAAATCTCGTGACGAAAATAATTTTTTTTTATTTATGTCACCCTTTTATTATATATGAAAAATAATGTAGTACAAGAAAAAAAATTAATTTTATGAAATTTATTCAACCACTAGGTTTTTTCTATCAAAATTTTTTCATTCCTTCAGGAATTTTTTAAAAATAAAAGTAAAGTATCAACATCACATTATTATTCTGCTGTATAAGAGAATTTATATATATTATTCCTTCCAATTTTTGCAGAATGCAATATAGAGCCGTATGCATTTAAATTGAGTTATACAGTGATTTCACGATAAATTGTATATAAAACTGTTCAGACAATAGAAATTTAAATGAGCACAGTTATAAATATGGAACGGGAAATCTTCTTGAAATGTACGAATGAACAGTCATAAATAATTATAATGATTTATGCGCTGGTAAATGTGGAACTCATAAAAAAGAGTTTTTTGAAATTTAAAAAAAAGTCGTCTTTTCTAGCTTATTATTTACACTTACACGTTCTAGTGTTAATCAAGCTAAATATTAAGACAACGGTAGGAACCAATTATTTTAATTTAAAATAATAATTAGCTAGATTTGAAACGCTCAATGATTGACTATACATTAACCACTGATTAATGATCGATCATTTTTAAGTCGTTTAGCAATTCGTCGACCTGATTTTTACCTTTGAAATTTAAAGAGAATTAAACATATAAATAACAATGAGTTAAAACATAGTTCGAAATCAAATTACTTTTATAAGTTGCTGTTTATTTCGATTCCGAAAATTTCTGAAACATTTACAATAGCTTCTTATAATGGTTTTTATATGAATAGTTATTATTTGCTAAAATAGTTCTTTAGTTTAATGATTATCAACTTTCTGGGTAGAATTTTAAATAAAACCGTACGATAGCAAGACTCTTATTTGCTCGAATAGGAAATCTCGTACTTGTCTTTTAGTTTTTCTATACAAGTTTTTTTTGTAGTTATAGACGCGGAGAGTGTGCACACAATCGTCTAGATTCATTTACTATAGTGAAAATGAAAATTCCACCCTCTTTAACATTGCCGGCGGAACTTTTATCGACGAACAGGTTATAACTGAAGGTATAAACGACGATAACAATTTTTAACACATATGATACATATATTCAGAGCAGAAATTGCTGGCTATAGGTCCCTCATCTTGTATTCTTCTGGCGAGGTTAAATCACCTTGGATATAATATTTGTGCGTGCGTCTCTCTCTCTCTCTCTCTCTCTCTCTCTCTCTCTCTCTCTCTCTCTCTCTCCCTTATTTATGTGTAATCCATGTATTCGCGTTCGCCAAAACGCCACCGCAAAGCTGTAGAAGTAAAGCCTAATACGTAAAAGAAGGCAAAAAAGTGCAATGCACGAGGTAATACGCGAGGGTTGCTCAGGCGTAGATTCGGTTTTTTCTTTTCGTTGGGCAAACGTGTGCAAAATTATACCGATTCTCTAGCTAGCATATCGTGTGTTTATGTGTTTTGTCGTATGTGTTGTCTTTAGTTTTAATTTTAGTTAAATTCACAAAGTTAGTAATATACGCATAAGCTTCTTCTTGTAGTATTATAAAAGTTTAATTTAATTACAAATCTAATGGTAATCACATACATCGGCAACGGGTAATTTAATTTACTATTCCAGAAATAACTATAATGCAATTCTGTCAGATACAGAAAGGGTTGATTTATTTCTAAGCTTCCAAGCGCAAAAACGGTACAATTATTTGAAACGGTAGACGACGTATTATAACACTGAGAAAAACTTAAACTTTAAGGATTTTTTAAAATTATAAATTAAGATATCGATGTATTCTGGATTTTTCTTCAGAAGAGTTGGAGACTCGACATCGTCGGCACTAGTAAATAAATGTTATTTTTTTATTTTTGGCATGCTCGCAGTTTGCAGTTAGCTATCATTAGTGTTAAGAAAAAATAATTTATCTTGATATATTGGTTTATATTGATGATTTTACCTCTCTTATTATATTTTAATAATTTTTCTAAATTTTTTCAATATTATCGAATTATTTGATTTGTAATTAGTCTACTTCCATTCATAATATGTACAATGTTTTCAATTTTATTTAAATTGGGATATATGGTGAAAAAATTGACTTAATTTTAACGATTTTATCACTGAACATAGTCCTTATATGTATAATGAACTTATTTCAAAGTAAAGAGTAAGAGAAAAAATTTCATGCCTATCATTACTAGATAACGAAAGGAAGAAGATATACTTGTACATTAAAATGAAAAGGATCTCTGAGAAATAAAACAAGAACTACACATACGCTTACCATCGGCATCGACGTAAAGGGACGTTGACGTCAACAGGATAAGGAGGACACTCGATGTCACCCACACAACGGAGCAGGCGGGCCCACCGTTGTTCGGCGCTCGTCGCATCTTCAACGCATCAAGTGGCCTTTGACCACCGAGCAGCGCGCCGCTTTCTCTGCTTCCCGATGCACCGGCTCTCGGTTTTCCTTTTTCCTCCTTCTCTGTTTCTGTGTCTCTCACTCTCTCTCTCTCCCTCCTGGTCTACGTCGTATGCGCGCACCCGATGCGAGAGCTAAAACAGAGATAAAAAAAATGGAGCGGTTATTCGCTTAATTACTCCGGATCTCTCTTTCGTATATCCTCGATTCACGAAGCTGAGGGGGTGGTGGGTGGTGGCGGCGTTAGGGAGCGGGGAATCTCCCGGGTGCAGTCTCTGAGGAAAATCCTTTAACGAGCCCAAACAAGACGGGAACTCGTCCGCCTTCAATCTCCCCCCTCCCCTTCCCGCCACGTTAGTTATTCCAGCTCCGTGCAAAGCGGCGTGGCGGCACATCCCGAGGGCGCCTAGAAGCAGAAGGAGAGGAGAAGGAAGTAGAAAGAGATAAAACAAGCTCGCGGAGAACGACTCGGAACTGCCGTGGGGTTGGGCGGCGACGGGGGAGGGAGAGCCTACAGCAGCACAGTGGGCTTCGATTAAAAGAAAAGGGAGCGGCGCGCGGAGTCAAAGGTGGCGCGGGTAGAGGGGCAGGGGAAGTAAAATAAAAAAAGAGGCGAAAAGCGAGAACTGCACCGAGGAGCCCTCGACTACTCTCGCTACAGTGGGGTCTATATGTTTTATATATATATATATATATATATATATATATATATATATATATATATATATATATATACATAGACTCCTCTATGGCTCTCGGCTTATATGCATAGACGCGCGCACTCGAGGGAAAATCGGGGAGTAAAAGCCTGGACGGTTAGCGCATTGGCTATATGTGTATGTATAGAAGATCGGCGGACGGGGAAGCGAGTGCGGATATTCCCGCGAGAGGAGAGTTGGCACGGGAGATGAGTGAGAGGGGGGAGGGATAGATGTAGGCTTGAAATATTAAAGGGGCAAGGAGAGTTTGGTCCCTCGCACTAGCTTTATCTACTCCGCCGCTTCCTCTACCATTCCGGTTACAGTTCGTGCTACGCGGGCAAAAAGGATTGATAAGAGGCAGAGGGAAAGAGAGAGAGAGAGAGAGAGAAAGAGCCTAATTCCATTAGTCCCATGCACAGGACGCTTTTCAGCGCTCCATACTCACCACGGTTATATATACACAAGGCAAACGTTTTCATTTACCGAAACTGTCTATCTGTGCGACTCTCTCTCTCCCTCCCTCGCAGCCCCTCTTGTCCCTGTCTCATCCTTCATTCTCCCCATCTACTGGGATTTGTAAAGCTACGCAAATGAGAGGACGAGCGCTAAGAGGATGAATTACAATGGCGTATGCAGCGACGGCCGCGGCAGTACCAGTAGCTCTCTTTAGCCGTTATGCCTTCGGAGAATATGCTAATGTATCTCTATTTCTCTCCCTCCCTCGTCCCCTCTCATTCGCTCTCTTTCTCTCCTTTGATTACTACGTTATTCACGAGACAAGGCATCGAGACTTCTGTTTCGGAAACAGCGCGGATCGCGTACGCTGTGTATACCTACGTCCTCTATATACGCTGCGAGCATATATAAAAGATATACATATATACACGTATACAATATATATATATATATATATATATATATATATATATACATATCCATACTTCTTTATCCCATAACTCCCTTTTTCGCCTTTGCGCTAACCCCGAGCGCCCGACGTTTCTCTTTTTGTCTCGCACGCGGGTGAAGTTCCCCGGGCTCTCCTTATCTGCAGTTTTCTTTTCCCATTTCTTCTCGTTCTCTCACTCTCTACATATATATATATATATATATATATATATATATATATATATATATGTACACCCGACCTTTATCTCCTCTTCCCCTCTTTTACAGTTTCGTAACGCCCTCCGTCTGGAGAGCTCCCCACTCCACTCCAATGGCTCTGCTGCATTTTGCTGCACGAACGATCCTCTCCTCCTTCTTTGGCGTCAGAAAAAAATTAAGCCAGCTTTTCTTGGACTTTTCCGCGGTTGTTCACGACTAATTTATAGCATAAAATTGTTTCTCGTGTCAGTTGTCTGTTGAATATTCCGGCTTCCTTAAAGCCGAACATTTTTTATGAGAACATCGGTAAATCATCTCATATATGTTCGTTTGACTTATTTCCTTTTTTATATGGGTACAATAGGGAAAATTTTCGATGTATCAAATTGCCTTAAAAATCTTTCATAATTCATGGGGGGGGCGGGGGGTGATTCATAGATCTTTCACTGATACATGGAGCTTCATATATACACTGAAATTAAACTGAAATAAATATCTTACTTGGAACAGCAAAGTTTCAACATTACGTTTATTCTCGCCTAATAGGATTGGGTGCGTAAATACAGATTACAAGTCTAAGCATGTGAAAACAAACAATTGCTATTTTACTCTACAGGCACACATTTCTACCTATAGAGGAGAATTTTCTTAGAACATACGATGGATATGGAATATTTTATAACATGTTATACTATTTTTGTATTTTTTATGCATTATCAATTCCCATAATTGTCGTTTTTTAAGAAGCTCTCATACAACTTATAGTCAATCAATCATATTATCAATCACGTACTCATCGTTAGTTATCCTTTTTAACGATTGAAATCCTCATACTTGTTATCAAGGTTCAGTTGTGTGCAATATATATATATATATATATATATAATATTGTTATTTATTATATTGAGTTATTTTATATTGATTTATTTAATAGTAACATTTTTTTAGATTTGAAAGATTTTGAAAGATTTTATTTCTTTGAATTTATAGCATATAATTAAATTTGTATAATAAACAAATAGAATAAATAGCAATAAATTAGAAAATTATTTAAAGCAAGACCTAAACTGGCTAAATCACTAGAACGAAGGACTAATAATAATTTGGTCTCGACCGATTGACACAAAAATCGCCGTAAAAACTTATATGTAATATTTGATTATACATACATCATAGACCTCTTTAGTCGATGAGCACACAACTATTTGGGACTATAAAAAATATTTAAGGACACCTGCTCAAACTCTTACAATAGAATTCATTTAGTCGACCGTATATGAATATACACGAAAATCCAATCGATAGAATATTGAATTTTCGTATTTTCGGCCTGGAAATCACGAGTAAGTTAGTTCCGATAATTTTGGCTGGCAAAGCAAATCATTTTTTCAAATTTCTACTTGCTAGATGAAACAATTCATTTGCAAAGCGTATAAAAAACGCTATGCTCTTTTGTTCGTCTCTTTTCGAGTCTGGAGATGCGAATTATTCCGGTCTCGTGCGTATATATATATATTGCTTTTCCTCGAAATTTTCTTTTCTGCCAGTACGGCGCTCGGACACCCGTAGCGAAAAGGATACTATTCGCCCCGTAATCCTTTTTCTCGGGCAACAGGACGGGAAAAGGAAGGTAGAAACGAGGGGAAAGAAAGATAGAAAGAGGGAAAGAAAGGGATAAAAGATAACGGGGACAGAGAGAACAAGAGCTCGCGTTGACACTCGACTCGTCCCTGACGCTTTTCCTCTTCCGCGCCCCCTCCCTTACACCCCTCTCTCCACTCTCTGCCTATTCGTTTTTCCTTGCACTCGAGTTTGCAGAGACGTCTACCCTCGCTCCTCCTACCTCCTCACTCCCTGAAGCTCTCCTTATCCTCCTTTCGGTGTCTTTGTGATTTTTTAAACTGACGTATACGCCCTCGACCCCCTCCACCCTCGCTCTCTACGTTCGCTTCTCAGAACTTCCTGTTGGCTACGCGCGCGCCCTAACAATGTGAAATACCTCTAGGAGCAAGAGGAGTGAGAGCGATAACTCGTTACTTATACACTGGTATAGGTTATTATTCGCCGCGCGGTCCTTGGACTTTTAAACTTGAACGTTTAATTATTCGCACAGGGGGGCAAATTTTATGTTTGTTTCTTTAATTGGGCACGAGGGCTGTCTAGGGAGGGAGGGCGAAGAGTACAAACGGACAAATCGTTTGCCTTGATTCGGCCTTATTCGTTTATTCCTGCACAGATACCTGCGCAAGGGGTATTGGAATGGGGTTAGCTATTACTATCGACAGCCTTGTCGTTAGTTGTAGGGGACGGAAGTCTATACTTGTTATGGTTTCTTTAATGCGGCAAATTAAATCGACGTCTATGGAAACCAGTGTACGCAGTTGCGCGTCTGTATCTATGAAGAGTAACATTTGTTGTTTATACATTTTTATTTATTTAATTATTTAACTAAATTAGATTGAAAATGTTTAGCGTATTTGGATTATATATATATATATATATATATATATATATATATATATATATATATATGTATGTATGAAAAATTCCTAATCATTTTGTTCCTATGAAGCTTGTAAGATTGTTTGTTATTATCTTACACCAACGGGGTTTTTCACGTTCCTAGTCGTAACGGTAGCTAGTTTGCATCACCACTCCTTGAGAATAGTTTTTCATCTTTTATTTAACCTGAGAAATCTCAATATTTTTTAGAATTTTTTAGAAAGTCAAGTCTATATGTTTGAGTATGATTTCATCCCCCTAGAACTTTTGGGGGCTAGCTTACAATCTAGTCAAGTCCTTTATGTTTCCAATTCTTGACTTTTAGCGATTTTTCATTTTTTAACTACGGATGATTTTGGAAATTATAGAAAAAGCAATGTTCATCTGACATTTTTCGAAAATTACTTAAATTAAAACACATAATATTTTTCTTACTGATCTGTGACTAACCAGATTGATTACTATACTGTACTTCGTATAGTGTCTTTCGAATATAGTGCAAACATTATATATCGCTTAGGCCAATGCATCGCACTATGTTGCAAATTATATACCCTCCATCGCATATCGTAAAAGAATCGTCTCTAATTAATATTTGTATTCCTCCTAATGTAATTTTCAAAAAGTTTAATAATTAATGCAAAGCGGGTCTGGAAGGAAAAGGGGAAAACGAACTTTTACCGCGTACGCTCAAAGAGAAAAGGTGCGGTGGCGGTGGCAAACGTTCGTTTTAATCTCTGCAAACGAATGTCTATTGATTAAGTCTTAATCCACGAAAGGATTGGAGTGAAACTGTGCCCATGTTATATCTAATATCGTGGTTATATCTTATATTATTATTTCTATAATAGCAGGGCTTTCAACGCGCTTTTACTGCATTGCGAAGCCTGCTATTCAAGCAGTAATTGTTCGTGATTAAATACGGTTATTTATACATTGAAGTCAATATGGTAAAACTTGTTCGATACGCATCAACGTTATTTTGGAATGGTTTGTGTTTTTGGGCTTCGCCCAAAATTGGCACTTTTACGATAAAATCATTAATGCAAAAGTTTCAAAACGCTTGCGCTATCGCCGGAAATGCGTCGAAATCGAAACGCAATGAAAACGGCAATGCACGGCCGAGCAGCTTGAAAATGAGACGAAACGGAACGAAACCTCGTGCTCTCAATAATGATCGACGAACGAAGCCGATGCAGTTGAACTGTTTAAACGAGGCAAAAATAAACGACAACGACAAAACAGAGGAAAATACGTACGCATATATACCGGTATCAACGCATTAAAAAGAACAGCACAATATATCTGAAATTCTCTCGTATGAAAGAGGAAAATATAATAGAAAAATAAAGAGAAAAAAATATAAAATGTAATGAAACGTCAAATATAAACACGCCGCTGAATTACGTCGCTTTTGCGACGCCTTTCAAACGTATTTTATGGCATCAATACGAAACCAATAATAATAAACCGTACAAATTGTTTCTCAATCACGCTTACTTATATATATATATATATATATATCATTTCTTACCAATTGTCTTTTACGAATGATTGAGCCAGGCCTCGGGATTTCGATTAACTTTCCGGAAATTCGTTTGACACAATTCAAAAAATCTGTAGATATACGGAGCTAAACCGGGCGCAAAGCTAAATACGTAAATAATAGCATGATATATATATATATATATATATATATATATATATATATATATATAGAGAGAGAGAGAGAGAGAGAGAGAGTCTTAAAATTATTATTCTATATTATACAAGTTGCTGGCGTTGCTAATTTCGTGTAATTATAATATATTGCTCGTCCTTGATGAAGCCTCAAAGTGTCGCTAGATAGTCCATATCTTATACATCATATGTGCGGCAGAAATTTCCCCTTTGTTAGTTACGCTGAAATATTTCACTGCCAAGCGCTACTCCTGCCCTCCCCCTCGTCCTACCCTGGCTACTGCCGAGGCGCTCATCAAATTAGTTTCATTCCTAATTTCATTTATCGCCCGAACTAATAATTTTCTTTTTTCCCGCAAGTTACACGAAATGGGCGAATGGATTTTTTCGTTCTTCATTTTACACTTTGTATAACTTTCAACTTTTTCCTCGCCCATATTTTCTTCTCATTTTTTCGGAAATTTTACGGTATGCTCAATTTTTTAATTAATCCATTTAAAGTGATAAATTTCGTTAATGTAAAGTGATTTTTTTATACTTTAAAAAGTTTCTTTAAAGCTCTCAAAACGTGCAGATTTAGATAGACATTGATATATGGTGTCTACTTCAATCAAGATTAGTTTGGGATAAATGGGTGGATAAACCGAGGGATTTTTTTTAATGGATATACAGAGAAAAATGCTTTATGTGTGTGGAATAATTATAAACAAACTTTTCCATTAATCATAAAGAACGTTTGTTTACTTTATTACTTGTACGGAATTATATTAAATATGTACCAAGTTCGCTTAATTCCAAACTTTTAAATATTATCATGTAGTATAGATACATATGCGTATATCTGATATGTGTATATTTGATCAAATTTAAATAATTCTCTAGCGAAAAAGCTTATGAAATTTCGAAATTCAGCAGTATGTATGTATATAATATAACATATAAGTATGTACATAACATCCACAATTTTTTAACAACGATATCATCGTACTTTGCCAACGGTAGATAAGACCTTTCGCGGCAAAGTGAACTTTCGTGTATATGAATATCGTCAGCGACAGCAGTAAAAGTCACGATGGCGCGGCTTGAAAGTTTTTTGTCGATACGGCGAATAAAAACTGTGCCCCGTCCTGAGTGTTTTTGCAGAATCTCGATGATATATCGATAAACTTTGATATTATAGTTTGAAATACATTTTTCGAAGATAAAAGAAAAGTGAACGATGTAGCGTGCAATTTCAAATTTGACAGAATTGTACAATGGAAGGAGGTTCGATTACGAAGAATCTTTTAATTTATAATGAGTGCGCTATGTTTTTGCTATTTAATTCTGAATAATATTTGTACAAAAGTTGATTGAACCGCGCGATTCAGAGTCTGATTAATAAGTGTTGACTACGCGTTTTTGCGCTGTTTCTATAAATTCACATTTGATATCCTATTCGAGCGGAATCGTATTCTATCGGCTAACGGTGCGGAACTCGTATTCGCATCTTCTTGCATATATGCAGCATCGAGCTATACACACGATTGCATGCATTATATTTCTTTTCCTTCTGGGTTTCGTTTCAGAAATTCGAGATTTTTATTTCCCAATAATAGGGGTGAAATTCGCATTGAAAGCTCGGATTTCGTTCGAATGTTACATTTATCACTCGGAAATCCAGCGACATGCGTTATCGAAAAACCGTTTAATCAAAAATAATTGTAAATCGGAATAAACGAAAAAACAAAATTCAATTTTGACGCGAACATATACGGACCGTACGTATGCATTTCGCAGCGAGCCATATGCTATGAGCTATGAGTTTTTTCAAAATTTATGCGTTCCTATAAGCGTCGGTTTAAACATTGCCGCGACATAAGATTTCGCAATAAACGCGAGCCGCGCATACGGGCCGTTTAACTTGTTTCCCGTGCATCCGTCTCTCGTCCCCCTTTCCCAACACCCCAACGTACCGCACCAATGCCACGGTACACCAGCTTCCGCGCGCACCAACACGCGGCGCACCGCAGCAGCGCGCGAGCGTCGCCGGCACGAGCAACGTTAAGAAATTATAGCGACTTTGCGTCCCCGGCTGTCGCGCGCTCCCCTCCGTGTCCCTGTCGTAAATCCTTCAATTATCGCCGAGGGCTAATTCTGGCAACGGAATGGGATTCAAACACCTCCGGCCCTGAATACGGAGAGGAGGACCGCGAGGAGGACGATTGCGCGCCGCGCGTCTCGAGTGTATTGTATGAATAATTCAATTAGGCGCTTCCTTCGGACGAGCCGACATGCGTCTGCGTCGTCTTGGATATTACATATATATATATATATATATATATATATATATATATATATATATATAGAGAGAGAGAGAGAGAGAGAGAGAGAGAGAGAGATATGCAAGTCATGCCCAACAGTACCATGCATATGATATTCACGAATAGATATTCATAGAGCATAACTCCCTCCCTCGGTATCGTACCGTGCTCATATCTTGCTCCAACGAAATTATCCCCATATACTATAGGTTTTATTGAATTAATTCCTTGATCAATTCGATCTCCGCGCTCTGTCGCACGGTACTAGAGGATATTTCTACATTATTATATATCTACACATTATATATATATATATATATATATATATATATATATATATATATATATATATAATAATGAGTCGAGGCAGCTTATCATAGGGTGCCGTAGGACTGGCTATGGCGGCCATTTCTGACAAACAAACCAAATGGGGGGAGGCCATTTGTGCAAATCTACATTGATAAAAACCAAATGTACGAATAAAGGTTACGCTCGAATGCTGCCAATTTTTAAATTTAATTATTTAATGAAACTACCTATACGATCTCAACCGGAGAATCCTAATTTTTACCAAATTTCTTGTTTTCGATATACAAGGTGATTAACATTAGGCGTTTAATTCTGAAAAAAATCATTTACGCGAAAAGCTTGTTCAAGACAAGGAAAATCATCTGAAGTTTTAAACATCGTTTAAATATCAGTTAGTTATCGATAAGTTATTACTTCCACAAAAGAATTTTCAGTTTTAGTCTCAAAGCAGCTACTCACTTCTGGTGTTTAAAGCAGAATTTACAAAATTCTAATAATTTTTTGATAAAGTTTTTTTCATCTAATTAAAAAGTTTACGTAATTTCTCAGGATGATGGTGCAAGGCTCTATAATGTAACGGGTATAAGTATATAAGCAATTACTGGTGACACAATACTTTCGCCAATAGCGCATAATAACGCATATAATAATTTCCATTTGATAATAAATAATGTATTATGCATTTTGAACAGACATTGTATTTATTGGCTTATCTTATTTGCTGTACGTAAAATTGGCTCCTCTATCGAAATTCGAAATCGAGAATACAGATTCGATTTGGTAAAATCAAAAAGTTAATATGATCTTTCAACAATCTTCAAATTTGATATCTCCCTAATGCCAAAGTTGGATTACCAGAGGAAATCTTCTGGATCGTCGTTGAAAATTGCCCATCCTATATATTTGCATATGCACCGATGAACGATGGTCCCGAGGGATAAGATAGCCGTGCCAAACGAGACGAACTTTTCATAAGCTCGCATCGCGAGTTACTCTGACAGAGACAGAGATGCGGAAGGGAAACACAGCGGGCGAAGAGAAAGAGAGCGTAGATACGGCGCGTATATGATGGCAACAAGGATGCAACTGCGGTTCTAACATGATTTAGTCAGCGGCTATTCGTGCAGGATTGCTCCATTGTTGCAAAACTTCCTCGATTATTGATCAAGCCTGGACTTTAACGGAGATTTCCTATTTTTTAGTTTGAAATATGATCGACAAAGCCTCTTTTGGCTCCCTACACCCGAATCAACACATATGGAATATTTAATTTATTTTGCAACATTTTGGACTGACGAATGGGGATAAAAGTTTTAATTTATGCGATCGGCAAAATTTCTTTTAAATAATGAATAATACGGGTTCAGAGATTATTATCTGATTCTATTAGACGAGCTATTGTGAAAGATAAATAATTATCGTAATGAGTAATTGTCAATATGAGAGATTAATTATTAAAGAGCAATGCATGGCAAATAAATTGTTTACCCATAACCTCTCAACTTATACAAAATTTGCAGGAACAAGCACGATTACGAATGTGCATCGCCGAATGAGCATCGAACGGTACGAGACCGAGCGTGCGCCAAGGTAAGTGGATAAAGCCGAGCGTGGCGCAACGCGAAAAAACGTAGCGGGCGCGATGTTGTTCGCGACTTTACAACTGTGTAATTTTAACGAAGCTTTATCGCTGTACCGCTGTTTTCCCCGAACGCTGAACCCCCTACCGCGGTGGGCACTGTTTCATGATTATTCTCGCGAATGTGTATTTGTGTGTGTGTGTGTGTGTGTGTGTGTGTGTGTGTGTGTGTGTTGTTCTTTTCTTTTGGTCATACGTAGCTGTTACCTTATTATCGACTGGTGAGTGTACTCGACTCCGTTGCTGTCGCGAACCGTTTTATTTGCGAAACTTCCGCGCTTAGTCACGGGATAATGCCCCACTAGTTACTTGCCTTCGCTTCCTTATTCCCGGTGGATTGCTAAAAAAATCTTGCAATTACTCCACGCACCTACGCTACTTTCATAAATTTATTAATAAAATTAAAAATAAATTATGTAATGAAAAATTTTAACGAAAGGGCTGCAAGGCTCGTTCGGCTTATACGTTATAACGTACGTACAGCCGACGCTTGGTCGGCGAGTGGCGATCGTGGAACGTTGAACTTTAATAAAAGGTCCTCACTGTCTCTCTCGCTCCTTCGTTTACGTAACAAAACGCAAATAGGCTTATATGCGTCTAATTAACGGAAGCGCGAGCATGCGTACGTG
This sequence comes from Sycobia sp. Sy_11, assembly GCA_018907035.1. Classification (NCBI taxonomy): domain Eukaryota; kingdom Metazoa; phylum Arthropoda; class Insecta; order Hymenoptera; family Epichrysomallidae; genus Sycobia; species Sycobia sp. Sy_11. The sequence continues at coordinate 775,833 of JACCIC010000034.1, read as the reverse complement.
CGCGCGCGATGGTATATGAGGTAATAAAGTGCCCAGTATTACTCGGGGCCGTGGCCCAAGTTAATCCATCCTAACAATACATACATACATATACATATATATACATACATATATATATATATATATATATATATATATATATATATATTTTATTAAGTCCACGCGCGACCGAATGCGGAGATATAGATCTCTAAGCTCGTTAAAGCCTTCGGCGCTGCGCGAAATAAAACCGGTGCATTCAATTGCCGTATGCGGTGAATAATCTATATATATATATATATATATATATATATATATATATGTGTGTGTGTGTGTGTGTGTGTACATAGGCGTAATGCTGTATTATTCATCGAATTAGTTGCGCGCATGGCGTCCGAGTCGAAGGCACATATATTATGTATAGGTATATGTAGTTTACGGCCATTATAAAAATCTTCCTTCGTTTGAAGAAAAATTAGATTTTTCCTGAACTATGTAAATTCATATAATAACGACAATGAGATGCTCCAACAACAAATTTTTACTTAATTTCCTTCCCTTATACTTGGTTCCGTCTTGGTCAAGTAAAAACGTTAAAAAACTACACGGCTTTCGATCAAAAAACATGTGTGTCATTTAATTAAATAGCAAATATTTATGATTATTAGTACGAGTATTTCGTTAACTACCCTGCGTTACACAAAGAGAAGAATATTTATGATCAATATTCCGAAGTAACAAGACTTCTAAGCAAACCGCATAATAAATCACCTCTAATATTATGCAAGAATAATGAGACAATTATTCTACTTATAATTAAACGATACTCATTGTTTGAAGCCCCCATCCTCTTTTTTCCAGAAACTTCATTTCTCGCGGACATCGTAAAGGTCGCCGCACGCGTATAACCTCGCACCAAAGAAGTATATTATGATTTACGACCACTATAGAGGGAAAAACTCATGAAAGCTCGCCCGGCTTTTCTTTTTAAGGACATAAAAAAATTAATTAAAGCCAGCCCGATGATAATCTGCGTGCGTATAAATTCGCCGAAGCAAGGGGTAGGTTATTATGAGATTGTACGCGAATGACCCCTGATAATCGCCACTGCAGTATTGTACAGAGCGCGCATCGCCGTATATTTCAATTTCAATTGCATAAAGAGGCACTGGCGTAAATCGAATGCGCGCGCTTCTCCGAGAACGTATTTCAGGTTGCTAGTCGCTCGATAGAAGATTGAAAAGGGAAAATGAAAGGTTTTCAATTTTCAATCAACGCTTTTATATATATATATATATATATATATATATATATATATATATATATATATATATAGCGTACCCGCAGGCACGTGTGTAGCCACGAGAGTTTTTGGCACGGAAAAGGACCACTAAGCGCACTTAAGGTGTACTACGTGTTGCCGCTAGTCGCTCGAACTCGATGAGTTCTTATGATGGATGGGGTCGCTAGAAAAGAACACCTACATACATATTTCATTATCACTGGGCTTGTTACTATACAAGAGTCGGAGACGAACATATACGTACGAAGATTCGACGAGACACCGTCGTCGACAGACTGGCCTGACAGCGTCGAGTCGTCGAAGCCTTACGCCGTATTTCACACGACAGCTACAATTTATAGGGGGCCTGCTTTTTCTTGCCGTCCTTAAAGACTCACGTCTATGTCAGATATTATCGTGATCGCTCATAAAGCACGAGCCAATAAGACCATAAAGAGAAGTGATACTGTGTTTTACGAAAATAAAGACACGCTTCATTACACTCTATAAATCGTCCGACGTTGTCACTTCGTCGATGAACTAGATCTTTCACAAATCAATGAGATTTCTATTTTTACAATAAGGATCAAAGTTCTACTTTTTTTCACCAGATTTTCTTTTGAGGGTATAATTTGGAATATTGATTTCGAGTTTTTTATACAAGAATATCGGTATAAAACACTTTTAGAAAAAACTCTTTTCAATTTCAATGCTTGCCTGCTATGGCAGCCTCATATTACGTATAGTAAACACCAGTCGATAGGATATGTCAAGATTAAAGATTACAAAATGAAAAAAAATTATGTCTATCGTAGAAATTGAACTTATCGATTCCGTATATGAACGAAGATGATTGAAGTCCAACAAAAAAATCAAAATAACGAAAATATTCTTCTCACCGTAAGTTGTCTAAAATAAAAGATTAAAAATGAATGATTAATTATTATTCAAGATCATGGTCATTTCATGATTACAAATGTTTGTCTAAAATACGTCAAAAATCCAACAATTCCCTATGTTTCTTTCGTACTTTATACTTTTTGCTACCTCGTATAAAATTTTGTTCACATCTCACATTCCTAGAAAAACGAATCTATAATTCATAGAAGTTTCTTTGTTGAACTGAAAACCAGAGAAATACAAGTTTGAAAACAAATCCAATCGAATTGGAATATAGATTTCAAAAATAATTCATTTACTTATTTATTATATAAGAATTCATTTTTTAGAAAATTGATTATTTTTGTTAATGTTTTTTCGATTGTAATAAATTGATCTTATCAAATAATATTACGATCAATCCATAAGATATTTTTTATACGCACTGCTTTTGTAACTTATGTCATACTGCATAATATTTTTTCATTAATTAAATGAAAAGAAGCATTTTTTCATAAATAAAATTTTTTCAGTTTTACAAAAAATTACAAATATTGACGAAAATTTTCATCAAATAAAGAATTTCTAATCATCGTAATATAATGCACCCAAATTTTGTGTAACCAATGATTATAGTATTAGAAATAAGATATATGCTAAATTCTAAGAACATCGCAAAAAATCCAATTTGGTACGTGTTACCTTAACGACGTAGATCTCGATCGTATAGCAGGTTGGAAACGGTGTAACCCGTGGGATTTACCTTCGAACTCGATGAGATGACCCCCCCCCCTCCGCCACCACACGCTTTGGTCATTTTAATCTGTAATCTATATGTATACGTCCGTGGATAATATACGCATAAATCGAGCTTGGAACGCGACGAACGAGCCATCGGCGCGACGCCATTCAGCTCCCTTAAATCGCCGCCGTGATATACGAGAGGCCCCGATTGCATCGTGCGGGAACGAACGCGGGCCGCACCCCGGCGCTCCCATCCGGGCCAGAAATTATTATATGTGTACATGCAATATAAGCGCGCGGGCCCGCTTAATTTTCAGCGAGAATACAAGGGCCGCTCGGCGGACGTGGAAGGGTAGGGAAAGGGGGTGAAAAGTATGGGTAGGGGCGTGGCGCTAGGTGCATACAAACGAGTAAAGAGGCGAAAAGCCGAGCGGGGATAATAAGCGGCTCCCTATGCGATTACGGCCGCGTAATTACCCGCTCCCTGCGTTTCGAGGGACTATATGTACGAAGCTCCCACTCTCTCTCTCTCTCTCTCTCTCTCTCTCTCTCTCTCTCTCTCTCTCTCCCATTCTCTCTCGCTCTCACCTTTCGCAGGCGTGCACAGGGAAATACACGCAGAGAGGGTGAGGGAGAGGGAGAGGGAGAGGGAGAGAGCCCCACACACACAACGCGGCAAACACAGATACGTATATGCGTGCCCTACGGGGGTAACGACCTGCTCGTAAATAATTCATGCACTGGGGCGCGGAGAGAGGGCGGTGCGCCGGCTCGGAGTCTGTCTGTATCCCTCTTCTGCCCTCCCTCCCGCCGCCCGATCTTTCGAATAATTATGACGGCCAATTCCGCGGTCCGATAATACCCGGAATAAAATGCAGCAGGGAACGAGGAACGCGGCGGCCCATCACCCCGAGTTTGCGAGCGCGCGTCTCCCCGCCACGCCACTTCTAGAGCGCAGTTTCCGCGTCTGACTGTATGTATATATACAGTACATACACACATACACACGAGGGAGCTCCGGTACACCGCTTTCGGTGGTCGCCCGCCGCCGCATCGCGCCACCTCCTGCATTGTATTGTATCTTTTATTGCGTTTCGCGGATGGCCGGATAGAGGATGGGAAGAAAGGGCGGACAGGAGGATGAGTTTCAAGAGGAATGGAACCCATTCGACGGTTTTCGCGCGCGAGAGCGCGTTAAAGAAATTTGATGGAGCTGATATATATATATATATATATATATATATATATATATATATATATATATATATATATATATATACATGCCGGGAGAGATACAGAAGGAGCGAGAGAGATAGAGAGAGAGAGAGAGAGAGAGAGAGAGAAAGGGAGAGGGAGCCCAATCTGATGGAATCTCTGCATCGAGAGCGATATATAACCCCTCCCTCCAACCCTGTCCGCCCTGCACCCGTATTTTAACGCGCTTTGGTTGACCGCCGGTTAAACGTATATAGACGGTTAAATGCTCAAGGGGCGGAGGACAAATATTATATATATATATATATATACAAACCCAAGAGAGATAAAATGACCCGCTGCCGTTGCGGCACTGCACGCGCGCGAATCATGAATATAAATCGAAGATTATGATATATGTATATTATATGTACTGTTTTTTTTTTGCGCCTCGCGCACCCGCCTCGTATATATCGGTATATGGCGAAAAATTCCAGTGCCACGGCATTTGGGACGATTGATATCGACCGACGTTGAAGCTCTGAGAGCGGGCAGGAAAATTTGATTTGAAAGAGTATAGACCGAACGATTTTTATTCGTCGTTAAAGCCTCGGCGATTATTGAATACTACGTGAAAAATTACACTTCACGGCTGTGTATAATAAATCTTCTACTGTGCAAAAAGGCATTAACTTCATTTTCATCGTTTTTCAATGTGCATTGGAAATCTTAATCAATCTTCGTCTCCGGGAGAGATCGATGGAATTGCAGGAAACGATCTTAGAATAGTCGATTTCTTAAATAGTCCATGTGTTAGATATGCGATTATGTCAATCAAATTATGACAATGATATTATGTTAAGTTCGTCCGTAAAAAAGCATTTGTAGAGTTCATTGGTAAAGAGCGGGCATCCTAGTCTTAAGCATAGAATAATAAATCGATATTTTTTCGAACCAATATTCCGAATCAGAAAACTAAACTTTTTCAATTTTATGTCGCAATTTAATATTTACCCCTCGTTCAGTCTATAAAAACACATAATTTTTTCTGCGTCAAATAATTCAAATATACAGTAAAATTTGTTATTTTTAACGTTATAACACCAAGTTGTGTAATAGTAAAATACTGAGATAATTTTTAAATCAACGCGTCATTTTTTTTTGTACGTTAAAGTTATTCTATATCGAGCGACATATGAATGGTTGATTCCATGCAACGCCAAACTGAACTTGTTGACTTTTTTGGATTTTTTTTATTTTAACTTTAACATCGATACATTTATCAAACTGTCAAATGCTTATACCCAACGATAAGCATCTTCAATAACAAAAACAAAAATTAGTCTTTTGAAAAAGCAAGTCGTTATTCTCTACTTTCTATTTTATGGAGATTGTTGTTTAATCCAGAGATACATTCGTATATAATAAACCTATAATTCGAATAAAGACGATAAAACGAGAAGCGTACAACCATTAGAAATTTCCATTTATCTTATGGTAATTTTAAATTTTTATACATTACACATTTTATTATTTTAATATCAACTGAATTTTTTCGCATAATACAGGAAAATTGCCTCCAATTTAATCTTATATTCAGTCGTAGACAGAATCATTTTGAACTATAACGAAATCATTGGCACGCTTTTGTAATAATTGTTGAATTAGAAGAGGTTTCTCAGTTAAAATGTATTCAATAAATTCATTCTACTTTTGACTTAATAGAACGTTTTACAACAAGCATAGTTATTTCTTCTGCGTCCTTCCCTACCTCTCTAGATAAATAAGGCGGCTTAATAAAAATCGTTTATACAATTTCTATTTGACGGAAATAGAATCTTCAATTACGAAAACAGAATTTAATTCTAATAAGAGAAACTTTATGATATTCGCTACGTAAACTGTTAATATAGTTTACCTAGAGAATTTACGTGGATTGGCATTTTTGTAAGGTACCGTGTATAATTCTGACTTTCACGAAAACGAAACGCCGTCTAATGATTTTACAAAGAAGTTCATATTTACGATAGACGAGAAATCATCGTATTTTAAATTCTAAATACGTATTATAACCAAAGTAAAAATATGCACACGTGGTGTATCAACAGATATGGAATGCAAACGATATACCCTTAACATAATTGCCCCGTTGTAGAGCGTTTCATTTCATGGCGCAAATACCTCGGCTGATCCCAGTTCAAGTGCTAAATCAATTGCTTTGTACTGTTTTTGAATTTTGCTTTGCTTATTATTCGATAGTCGCTTCGGAAAACTTACAGAACCGTAATATTTTTATATACTTTTAAAACTTAAAATAGTATGTAGAAATTGATCACCGAGATATTGTCTGCAATTCTTCTTTGCAATAAAAAAAAATACAAAAACTTTCATAGTTTCTGATAAATTTCTATTCTACTGATTCCTGAATATACCGATAATAGGCTGAATTATACTTGGTTATACTATACAATGAGATCATACACTTCCGAAGGATCCGAATAATTATATAATAAAGTAAATTATGAAAAATAAATAAGGTAGAAAAATTAAAAAAAAAAAATACATTTATTGCCTAATCAAAGTAAAAGAGGGTAATATATAAACACTTATACGTTATCTCATTGTTGGACGTTAAATAGAGAAGAAGATAACAACAATCAATCTTCTCAATGCACTTTTCTCTTTTGTTTCTCATTGACCTATCGAAATTCAGAAAATTTCCATAACACAGCACTTCGGCGTCGTCGTCAGTCTTTAGCATTTTCTCTCCCGCATAGGTAATTCGATAATGGGAAATTTAAATTCACGCGCGCGCGCGCGCGCGTGCGCAACAATCAATTGTGAATAAATTTTGAACTTCCAGTCGCTCGCTCCCTCTTGCCCGCGTTCACCGCCGCTTCCTGAATTTTTCGTCAATCAACAGAGGGGATGTTCGCGTCTGGTGTAGTCTTTTTTCCTCCTTATATCCTCTATTCGTAAAAGCTCGCGGGCAATTTTGTCCTCCGACCGTTATATATCGGGCGGGCAGAGGGGGTAGCTCATGGACGAAAACGGCCTTCGGGCACGCCGAGAGAGAAACTCCATTGAGAAATTTTTATTCCGGGCGTCGATCCGCAATTCGGTTTCCATCCCTTTAGACGGGGACACAGAAGAAAACGGGCCATTGTTGCAACGAAACAACAAAACATATACGCATATATATAGTAGCATGCCTCGTCTCGGTTTTTCGCTCAAAATAAATTGATAGTTTATGTACATCAGTTATATATATATATATATATATATATATATATATATATATATATATATATATATTGACATATTTTGAATGAGTAGCTTTGTTTTCTCTTTTTAAATATTTATTTAAATTATTAAAGTATTCCATTTATTACATTTTATTTTGTAACGTATTGAATGAAAATTAATTAAATAAAATCGTAAAAAATGTAGGCTCGCTCGTTATAAAAAATTCACTTAACATTGAAATAATCTTAATGGCCACGGTCATAGTTATGAAAAAATTTGATAACTATAGACTATAACCCTTTTTCCAAAGTTCTTTTAATGTTAAAACCATGTATATAATCATAGTCGCCCAACTAAATGCGATCTACAATAGTACTCCATATTGCTCAGGCTAGCTATGCAATTTTGTTCTATATCGAAAAAAATATGTTCAATAATTATTGAAAAGTAGTAGAAGTGTCAGTTTCGCCTGAAGAAAATCAGATATTTAGTATCACCCTGAGTAAAATCAGATTTTTTTTAAGATGGTAACCCAAAAGTTTTATGCATCTGTTCGATGGAGGTGCCTAGCATTATAGTTTAATCTAGCTACTTTTTGCTGATATTCGATACAGTCCGAGTAACCATCTACCGATCGTCGGTCGAACTAACTGCCCAGAGCGTTAACTACGCGCATTACGACTTTACCGTATACTATGATCAGCGGAGTAGACGGCACACTCGATTTATTATCAACACCAAAGTAACGTTATTTGCAACACTAAACATAGCCTATCACTTTAAAAAGAATATGGAATATATATATATATATATATATATATATATATATATATATTTCAAATTTCAGAGCAATTGGTTCAGTAATTTTTTATTTAACATGTGCAAGTATGCTTTGCCATTATATAGTATTATATATATATATATATATATATATATATATATATATATATATATATATATTTCAAATTTCAAAGCAATCGGTTCAGTAATTTTTTTATTTAACATGTACAAGTATGCTTTGCCATTATATAGTATTATATATATATATATATATATATATATATATATATATATATATATATATAGGTATATACGTATTTTTAAATGGCTCAACCATTTTGGTAGGAACATAAACTGTTGTAAAATTAGAGCTGTCTCGAAGTGGAGCGTATCGAAGAATTAAATAAAGTCAACAATTATCTAGTGATAAAAAGAAAAGAAGATAAAAAGATGAAAAAAACAAAGAGAAAAAGCGTTAAACGGCGATGGTCGAGTATCTAACTAGGAGCGGGAAAAATGGGCAAAAAGAGTGGGTGGTCAGGAATACGATCCTCGGTGAAATGATGCACTGTACGTAAGCTGAATAATACTTTTCTTTAACGAAAATTCCAATTAATTTTGCACACCTCTCGCCGCCACGGTCGATACACTGTGTTTCGACGCGGAAAATAATTGGCTCCGGGATATAAATCCGTGCTTATGATGCGGCATAATTCTGACGTTGCTCGATAAATCGATGATATAAATTATTGTCATATACTTGATGGATGAATTTGAATTGATCAAAAGCTTATAAAGTAAATAATACTTCGACTTAAAATTTGGGTCTTCTTTATAGATAGTCAAAGCCTCGTTTTAACAAATTTATATTCGTTATTATCAGGAGCTATTCTGAGGCAAAGCGTATAAAGTATATTATAAAGATTTCTATCTGAAGATAAAAAGTCATCTAATCTGAAACGTTAAATAACTTTTTTCAAAGCTTATGAAAAATAAAAATCACATACAATTCGATATTTGCCAATAATAATTCAAATAAAAATACAATGAATATTATTCAAACATGCCTTGTATTAAGTGTTGGCTGTTTTACTCGAAACCTTCAATTTAAAAATAAAAATTCTACTCAAGTTAAGTATTCTATACTAATACTTTTATCGGTATTACAGACTTTTTGAAATAAGATAATTACAATTATATAGCGACAATCAGACTGCCTTTCTGAAATTGATTATGGTTAGTTTAGTCCCTGACATGAACCGAAGTTTCGTCGGGGATGATTATGAACAAGAACAGTTTTATCGTCATTGTAGAATTATAATTATATTATTTTATAAACACTGTTAGATCAATAAAAATTTTGGTGTGTTAAATTATCAATTCCGAAATAATATATTATTGATTAAAACGTGTCTTGAAGCTTTGAAATTGTGCACAGTTTAGATTGATTTTATTGCGTAAAATGAATAAAGAAATAAAACTATGAAATACCTAATGGAAATTTTTATATGACACGATGGTAGAGTGTAAGTGCAGTTGTCAAAGTTTACAGAAAACTATATACGAAAACTTATATATAAAGCAGGAAGAAAATCAAATATTAAAGACTATATCGGTGAAAAAATCAAAAAACGAAGACACAGATTTAGTATAATCATGATTTAATTGAATATGGACAATCGTTTAAAGAGGAAGGTACGTTGCTAGCAGGCACAAATTAGTAAAATATTTATTTACTCTGAGGAAATTATACGGAAGGTCTTCTTGCTGGCACCCCCATTCTCTGCGAAAGTTATATATATATATATATATATGCCATTTCTATTGCTGCCGAAGACATATTATCGGTAAGTATTGACACCGTTCCAAAGAAAAAGTCCAGTTATAATTAATAAACTTAAACTGCGAGAAGTCTTACTTATGTAGATGCTGTATTATACCCTATTGATATTTTCACAAATTTTCATTTCAATGCAATATTATAATACTTCACCACGGTACATGTAAATTTAATACGGCATATATATATATATATATATATATATATATATATATATATATATAGAATTTGTCATTAATAATGAGTTTTACATAAATAATAAAATGATAAACAATAAAATCTGTCGTCTCTTTTCATGATTATGCCCATGATTGTTTGCTCAATATCTCGTTATAGTTCCCATATATTTCTTTATATTCTAAATCTTCGAACGATGAATGTCCATTTGTGTACGAGATCAAACATTTTTGCTGTTTTTTTTGCATGTACCGTAGGCTAACAAGACTTTATCCGTGACTGCCTTTTACTAGGCTTGTTAACGTCTGAAATACGACGAGCCAATAGTGCTGTCCGATAGCGTGCAGGATGGGACTATGTCCGAGTGTATCGAATATATGAGGAATGACCGAAAGCCCTCTCTCCGAGTACTACGATATACGAGGATTTTTTTCAAACTATAATCACGACTTGCGCATAAGCTTTAATCGAAATAATTCTTATTTGAAACAGTGAAAAAATATTTAAATGTTATGTATGAAAAGCGTAAGATTGAAATATATAATTTTCCTTCTGTTATTTCTTTTTTGTCTGTCAGATTTTCTATATATTATATACTTTTAAGCTTCATAAGATGTAATTTTTTTTTAAATAGACATATGTAATGTGAAAAGAAATATTTTTTTCTAAAAAACTCGTTTTCCGAGTTGAATTTTTTAACAAAATCTATAAAAAATACACACCATTCACTTAAGCTTAATATTTTCCCAAAAATTACTTGTCCAAGTTAAAACGGTCACTCAGTTCTACATACGGATTTTTCTTTAAATGTATTTGAAAGACAGAAATATAATTTTACTTTACGTGTATTAAATTAAATATATAATTATAATCAGCATAAATGATTCATGTAATTGAGGAAGAATTTTCACATTTTTGGAACTGAATATATTTTTAAAATAATGTTCAACGAGATGACTGCGCTTTCACTTCTCAAGCAAACTTTCTGACACACACACACACACACACACACACACACACACACACACACATATATATATATATATATATATATATATAAAAGTACGAATGGATCTTCTCGAAAACTAGATAATATATGGCTAGTTTTATATGGAAAAGAAGAAATTTCAATTTTATAGAAATCTGTGTATGCTGGAACCGATCGCGACCAGATTGCTTTCTATATTATAGATACCGACCCACCGTGCCGGCAAATCTTTGATCGAAGAATCAGCGGATGCAGCTTTATGTGTGTGTGCATGTGTGTGTAGTCGACGTATTAAGTCGTTCCAGAAAAGGTGCATCTGCTTACAGACAGAAATACCTTCGGACATCGGTGGATTCAGGTCAACCGCGTCACTCGAGTTCCTTCCGGGTCGATGGAGTGTGTCTCTGCCACCGCCGCGGTCTCTATCTTTCTCTCTTCGTCTGTCTCTCTTACTCTCCGACCGAGTGCTTGAAACCTCTATATATACACGAGACAACTTTCTATTGTCATATACACGCATCGGCATTGGCACGGTATTCTCGGGGCTATAGCGCGTCATCGTCACACCGCTATGTGGCACTTTCATATAAAGCAACGTCAAAGAGAGAGAGAGAGAGAGAGAGAGAGAGAGAGAGAGAGAGAGAGAGAGAAATGGTACACTTTGCCGAGAAACCGGAAGGCCGTTGAGCACAAAATGCGAACGAGGATCCTATACACGTGAATATTATGGATTTGTGTAGACTAGGAAAATACGTCCTGAGAATTTCGCGCATATTATCATACGTCTGTATCCAGAGTGCACAATGGCCGATTCCATTTCTCTCTTTCTCTCTCTTTCTCCAACTTCTCATTTTTTGAGATCACCTTACCTACATAATATGGATCTTCCATTCTGGAGTCTCCGTTTCGCCGCTTTATGGGTGCGTGAACCCGTGCAGATGCGTGAATCATTGCGCATATGTTTACACTTGTGCGTGATCGTGTACGCGCGCGCGCACGTCTGTAAGTGAAAATTGAGCACATTGTTCTTGATATGTACTTTTAATATGAGAATTTAAATGTAAGTCGAGAGCCGGGGAATCGGTTTCGAATCGTTTCACAATAAAACTAAGTAGCGGCATTTTCACCATTGACGTCAGTACATAAGAAAGTTGGCGCGGAGAGATAAAGAAAATGAGAGAGAGAGAGAGAGAGAGAGAGAGAGAGAGAGAGATCGTGAATCGACGTGCGTGGATTCTGAAAAGGCATTCTCCAAGCTTATATTCTCAAAGGAATGCAAAGGAGATACAAGGATGCTATATACATCGAGTTCAAACTGCCAAACATTTTACAAAATTTTCCATCATTTTATCATTTTCTAGATTCAAAATAAATGGTATTTGTTATATATGTATATGCATACTGCGTTTCTTTATTTGTGTTTTAGGTCGATTACTTTATCTTCAGCTATCTGATGCTTGCTCAAACGAAATTAAAATAATTCGCGCGGAAGTCTAAATTATGCGTTACAGCTTGAAAAAAATGGGATCACGTCCGGATGGAGCAACCCGCGATTTCCCGCACGTAAATCCACGTACGATGTGATTCCGGATGCGTTATGGCCGAAATTCGAACGTTTCACAGAGCGTAACTGGGATTCCCCTTTGGCGACACAATAAACAATAAGGGAGGGAGGGAGGGAGAGAGAGAGAGAGCGCGAATGAGCAGGATCTACTATACAGATAGTGATCAGGGTCAATTAATTGTCTTTTTTTAACGTAACTACTCTTTGTTATGGCGGTATAAAATTTATCACAGTATTCGTAGAGCCCCTCTTCTCTCTTTCCCTCGCTCTACATTTATCCTTTTGTTTTGTTTTGTTTTGTTTTGTTTTGTTTTTTTTTTCTTTTGACTACATATGTTTCTCGAATGGATTTTCGCAGTATACTTGTTAATTTAGCGATTATAATAATGGAAGAGAATTATAATTACAGAGAATTATAAAAAATAATTAATTGAGCATTTTTTTGATCACGAGATATTAATTTTTTTTATAACGTAAATTGTTAAAATGAGATATTTTTATAACAGTCGAAAGTGGAATAATATATTGTCTTTCTGTCTATTCGTTATATATTTCATTAGGTATGAATTTTGAACGAATCATTTAAAATTCATCACCGATATGTTATAAATAGTTTGTCACGTAAATTCAATAGTTATAATGCACGCGAATCCGCCCTCATATATAATTCAAATTTAAAATACAATCTTCTCTTTTTCCGTGACTGATATCTTTTGCCCTAGAAGTAAATTTATAAAAACTATTTGTACATTATAAATTCCAGTTGATTTTCCAATTATATAATCCGAATATAAATAAAAAATCGTCTTAATTATATTCGATTCATTTGAATAACTCTTCGGCGAATTATTCCATTAATCTTAAGATCAATTATTCGATGTAAACGTGTTGTATATATACAGTTTTTGAGCTAAAATTTACTAATTCAACACCCATATTCATATGTTTTTTAATTTTTAACGTATTTCACTATATCTGTCAATCCTGTAAAACAGGAAAAAATCGACCGCCGTCTCGCGCTCACTTCAACATAATGCCTTTTCCAGCTAACATGCAACATTTTTCTTTTTCGTAATCGAAGCACTCAAATAAGTACAAATGAAAAAATTTATAATAACTTTTTCGATCTTTCGTTGTGGGCCACTTGTTCGTTAGTTCGAAAAAAACTTTGAGCCCATTTTTAACGTTTTAAAAATTACAGCATCTGTGTAATTTACTCGATTTACTGGATGAATATTATATTCACCGTTTCATTTCCTACAGAGCCGCTTAAAAATTAATTTAATATTTGAGTACGAAATTTGAAAATTTACATTATCAGATAAAACCATCGCAGTAAACCTCATCAAATTTCAGTTTAATAGAAACATATGTAATAAGCTTTACTGAAACGATATTCTGGCTTAAATTTTACCGATTCGTGGTAATTTAATTGGAAGAAACGTCAAGCTTCTCAACAAAAAAAAATTATTCCGTGTAAACATTATATCCTCGTAAATATAAATAAGTATAGAATATAATTAAAAATTGAAGAACAATAATAGCTATTTTCTAAGATCAATTATTAGCTAAATCTCTAAGGCATTTTTCTGCTTTAACAGCTTAACTAAAATGTTCATCCAAGTTTTTTTGTAGTGTGTTTCGAGCATATTTCCAGCTATAAGCTTATGATAAGTGCCTGTCTTAGGTGCTAGTATACCATTTATGAGCCCGATAATGTCACCAGTTTTACTTTTTGCAATGGACATCGTACTGAGTTATATAATGCATAAATGGAATTGTTATATAACCATTTATATATTTATACCGACAAAATTTTTGTCATAATTATATATTAGAAAAGCTTTAAATGACAAGAAAAACTAATTGAAATACAAATTGACAAGTTAGACACATTTTCTATTACTTTACTTAACATATATACAAAATTAAATATTTAACTTTTATTAAATCCCGGTAATGACAAAATAGTGAGATAGATATTACTCAAACTCGCCTCCGTGGCGCTACCGCTCTACTTGATAAAGCATTTTCCACTCGTAAATATCCGAAACGTGGCTCTGCCAGAAACTTTCTTCGATTCCTTATGTCAGGCAAGATTGAATACGAGCAATTCTTTATTTTTTTTCAATATGGAAAAATCGATCTCGTTGTGAAATGAAATCGATCTCGTTCTACTCTGTTCGATTGGTTTCGAAATGTCTCCGATCAAGAGTAACAAAATCATTTGCCACCTAATTGTCGCTTATATAACAGAAAAACAGATTTCTTAATGTACAATTATTCTCATTAAAATAATTCAAAATTTAAACATATAATTTAAATTTGACCTATTACATAAAAGTCGAATATTCAATTGATTTACAATAACTTTAGTAACCGCGACAGATTCATAAAGACGATTAAATTCGCGTTCGCCCCATAATAAAATGTAAAAGTAGAAAAAACTAAAGTTTTCAAAGTAAGCTTTTTAAGTATTGTATAACTGAGTCTCTTGAAGCGCATAAAAGATAAGATAAAAAAATGAATTGTATGAATTGAAGAGAAATAATGAGGCAAAAAGATGCCTGGAATAAAAATTTTAGATATATACATCCCGAGCAGAATGCTTAGGTAATATCCAAAATAATTACGACATTACTACTTTTATAACGATGCTAATTGACATTCAAAATTAGGTTAGTATCACCGTCGATAATTATATTAAAAGGAAATTTATATTAAATCACTTCACTACGCTAAAAATGATGTTCTTTTTTATTATACGCTTAAAAGAAGGAAAATTAAAAAAAATTTCTCATATGAAGAAAGGAATTTTAATATATATTATGCTTTTTTCTGTAAAATGTAATTTAATTTTTGTTTTGCCATTGAAAATAATACATTTAAAGGTCATCAATGAAATAAAATAATCAATTTAAATAAAGCAGAGGTGATTAATTTCAAATATTAGTTAAAGTCATACGTGTTCGAAATGGAAATTCTTAATGTGTTGAATGTATTTTAATAAAGTTTGTTCGTTTATATAATAAATGAATAAAGCATATAATATAAATGTTAGGTGTGCAAATGCACATAGTAATCGTAACCAACACACGCGCGTACTAATAGTGGATACATAACCTCTACTTTTCAAGCGGATAAATAAGCATCCATCGATTGAAGATAAACACTTTTATTTCTACAAATGCATACGATCAACAGTTTTCAAAATTACATCTATGCATTTCAGACGGAGGGGCTCGGGGAAAGGGTTATAGATAAAGAAAATCGATTTTAACAGGCGCCCCGCACACATATATCGAGCACTCCTAATAATAAAAAGCCACCGTTAGCGCGTTTGCAATTCCGGAAGGGACGAGAGGAGAGGGAAGGAGGCATCTGGCACAACGCACAACCTGACCCCATAACTCCGCGTATTATACGGCCGCGCCGTTAAAACCTACACACACTTACACGCACACACACATATATATATATATATATATATATATATATATATATATATATATGCTCCACGAAACGAGGAGGATCCTCGATCGAGGCCTAACCGGCGCGACGCGCGCGCGCGCGCCTACATGCGCCGTATATATGTATACACCTCATGCATGTGCCGTCTTCCGCGCTCTCCCGCGCGATCTTCGTGCGCGCTCAGAAGCGGAGTGCCGCACGCCGCGCCGCGGTTACCGCCCGGTTTTACGAGCGCGCATTGAAATAAGGTCAAACGCGCCAGTGGGACGAGCTCGTACGCGCGTCCGTGTGCGTATCCGTGCGTATGTGTGTGCGTGTATGTGTGTGTGCGTATGCTAAGCCGACGATTAATAAAGCGCGACTTCTGCGCCTTGGCCGCAGCTCCGCGTCCTCTTGTGCAGATGGAATATATATGCATGTAACATGTATAGGGGCGCGGGTGCATCGGGGCGAAGCCGCAGTGCCGTTTCGGTATAGCGAGCCGGCTGAATAAAGCGGGGGATGCCTGTTTAAAGCACCGCTTACGGTAGACCTTCTTATATACATCACCATATATATAGAGTTGCTGGAGAGTAACCCTTCGCTCTGCGCACCACGCTGTTTCGCTGAGTGTGCGCGTCGCGATGTGGGACACTATATAATATATATACACTAGTGTGTGTGTGCAGGTGTGTATGTATATATGTAAACGGACCGTGGTGGTGGATAATAATTCGGAGCGCACAGCCCGTGCCGGTCTCCCCCCTCTCTCTCTCTCTCTCTCTCTCTCTCTCTCTCTCTTTCTCTTCGAGATAAGCCCCCTTCGAGCCGTAACTATATATATATAATAATGCTGAGCGAGCCGACTCTCGTTTGATTTCAGATTTTGGGCACGCGCGCTCGTGCGCGGCCAAAAGTGGGATGTGGTTAGGTTGTTGCAGCGGGGGTGATATTGCGGGGAGAAATTAGATGCGCGGCTGGATATGTGTACCGTGTATATATAAATATATATATATATATATATATATATATATATATATATATATATATATATGCTGGGGCTCCTACATATTAAATGGCGGAGGTGGTCGGGACGCATATCCTGAGGGTAATTCTATAACTCGACGTTCGATAGTCGTTGAAATTCCAGGGTTGTCTTTTCATATTTATAAATTAGGCTATTCTGATCTCGAAACTTTTTATTAAATTGAATAAAAACTTGATACTACTTGTTCGTTTAATCCGAAATTAATACATCTTTTTTCTTTTAAATATTTCTAAAATTTCCAAAGATTTTTATTTATTTATTTTCTTTTTCGATGATCTATATCGTATATAGGTTTCACATTTTTTAAGGAATATAAGAATATATTTGTTTAACTTGGAATTAGAATGAAATATTAAAAGTAATACGCAGCGTTGTTGTATGCATAAATTAATTGGTAATAGACAGCGAGTATTATAACGCTTACGTAAAATATTTGGACCAACGCATTGATTTCGTAACGATTCGATTTTTACGATTATTTTACAATTGTAATGTAAAGATACGGATATTAATGATTATTCTATGTAATTACTTCTCACATACTTCTTAGAAAGTACAATTTTCATAATTTCGCGATATAAGCCATTCTGATTCTATGAAATCCGTTCAATAATTTCTGAAAAAATCTAAATACAAAACTACAAGAACAATAATAAATACCCTCGAATGGATAGATTATGCGAATGAATTAATGAGGCTCTCGTTGTCCCTAATAATCTACCTAGTAGTTGAACCACTGCCAAGGAAACGTGGGCTTGAAAAAATTAGTGGATAAAGTAGGTCCTCTTGAACACAACTCTAGTCTGACATTGTCAGTAATCAGGATTTGACGGTGCCATTGCCTGTGAAATGCCGGCACATTTTTATCAGTCATTTACTTATACACAATATCATATATATGTATTATGGATATATATACATACGGGCAACTTTATAATGACTTAGTTACTGTTGATTGAAGTTCATTTAGATTTATATGCGTTAGCATACTGTAGTAATAAAGTTAATGTAACCCGGCTGGAATTAGATCACATTTATTTTCTGTTTATACCGATTAATATTACACAAATCCTATAAGTATTTAAAATAACTAAGATTATTAGATACATCTTCACTTGCGATGAAACGTTTCTGCTGACAGCTGCTTATTATTTTATCGAATTATTACAAAAGGCTTTTTGTAAACTATAAATTTCACTTTTTTTTTAAATTAAGGTAACGACCTTAATTCCTTTAAAGGTAAATCATCAATTTAAACATTACTGGCTCAAAAATCTCTAGTGAAATTAATAGTGAAAAAAGAGGCTATATAATCATCTTGAAGTAAGTATACCAATAAATAAATCCTATGATGTATTCAAAAGATTTATATAAGTTTATATAAGAATATATAATAAAATAAAAAAAAATAATAAAAATTTATATAAGAATCAGTATCCATCAATGAAGGCAATTAAAAACAATTAAATGATTTTTAATATTAGATATATATATATATATATATATATATATATATATATATATATATATATATCGATTATAACAAAAAACATCATCATAGACAAATTCCAAGTTATAACTTCTAGGTACGACTACTGTCAGTGTCTTGAACGTTTTACAAATGATTAATATCTACAATAGTATATTATCCTAATGTGTGCAGCTAATAATCTATATAAGATAAATCAATAAATGCGCTAAATATACTAGGAACGTCAATGTTTCCGAAACTTCACTTCTGCGGATATAGGTTTATTAGAACTTTATTGTTTATACAGCATTTCTTTTTCCAAAACCACTGTCAAAAGAAAGAATTTGCGTTAAAAACTTCTACATAGTATGTATTTAATTTTATTAAGAAACCAACACTCGTAAGGAAAAAACTACCGTATCTTCTAGAAATAGAAGAGCATTAAGTCTTAAAATTATTTAGGCTGCATTTTATCTGTAATTAGAGCTATCTCATTCAATCTGAACGAAATAAATCTTCCAAATACCGTGGCCGCCTCTCCTCGTACTACCGCGGCCATATTTCAAGTTCGAGATTGATCGTATCGTATAAATCTGGCGAACGAATCTTATTCCCTATTCTCTTGTCGCTTTGAGCGCGAACTAAAGCGTCGGCATAGCGGCCCAGATATGAGAGCAGATTTGGAGTGAAACGAGCCGTGGCATTGTTAGTTCGCGAGAAATGCATGCGTCGCGGAAAAGAAAGGTCCCGGGTTCGATCCCGGGGCGAGGAATTCCAATTTCTCCCTTCATTCTGTTGATTCTCAAACGTTATCTACGACAAAACTGTATATATGCATCGCGGTCTTATAAAAGCCGAATGATAAATGGAGTTACACATCACACGAAAAGACAATTTAGTGTAATAGATTGTTTGTTCCTGAGCAAAGAGTTTTATACTGTTGGTACAAATAATTAATTTATCAACTTAAACGCATAGCAGAAACGCCATTGTTAAAAATCAATATACAAATCCGTACGAGCAAAATATTTTCTGCATTATTGCCAAAACTCGGTTTTCCTTTTTTTGTCGAACGAAATTCAAACGAATATTCATCATTTTGTGAATTCCGAGCGCGTGTCGCGTGGTGGCGGGAAGTGAGAGGAGAGGCGGATACATTGATTCTCCGCGCACAATATTAAACGGCGTATTTCGTTTTTTTTTTATACCCCCTTATTAAAAAGAAAAATACACACCGGCTGGCACATACCGACCCTCGAACAATTTATAGAATGCGACTATGGAGGGGAAAAAACAAAAAATATGTGCTTCAGCCGGACTGCAAATTGCATTCGCGCAACATGAAACAGTGGCGATCAATTACGCGGTTCTCTCTCTATCTCTCTTTTTATCCCCCCCCCTCTCTCCCTCCTCACTTTCTGCCATTTCTCACCCCCTTCGGTTGCCCCCCCCCTTTCGAAAACAACGTTTACATATAGCCGCATTCGGGGAGAAAAAATATCTACCATGTTCTCCAAAAATTTCGAAAGTGCCTGCTACGTACATACAGACTACACACCTACCTCCCCTGTACAATAATCTATAGATATAAATATAATTTTCGCTTCGATACCTGTGTATTGCTCACACACGTGTAGAAATATACACAAGTGCACACCAGCGGTGGTTGCGACGAGGGGCGGGAATGAGACGGGGGAGGTGAATTTGCCCGATGGGCATCGGCTCGAAATATACGCGCATATACTCATGGGAAATCTGATTAAAATGCTAATTATACCATTAACCGGTCGGCTAAGTGGACCGGGACGGAAATTCGACCCCCCCCCCCCCGAGAGAGAGAGAGAGAGAGAGGTAGCTGTGGAAAAGAGGGTTTAATCAGCCCCAGGGCCATGTCGCGGATGAGGTTTCGATCGCTCGCGCGGCTAATTCAATTGTAGCATAGAGGTTGGGGACAGGGGACACCACCCGACCTCAAGCGTCCGTGTGTGTGTGTGTGTGTGTGTCTAACATAGAAGCGTTGAAATTACGCGCTCTGTACTCATGCTTCGATCGATTCGCCGCCAGCGACTCTGTGTTTTTTTATTGCCCACCCCTTCTTCGTCCATGTATAGAAACGACCGAGTGGAAAGGGGGCAACTTCTGTAATGGTGCCGCAGCTCTTGACGCGCTGAGCATATATATATATATATATATAGAAAACTCGCTGATGCCACTGACTTTTTCCACTGCTTCTCGAGGCGAGCGGACACGAATTAGCGGCTGATACCGACATTATAGTTGCAACGCGCAGCAGGGGGAAACTTCGGATATTTCGTGTCTGTGCCGCTCGGTTTTTGCGAGAACGAGCGTAAAGATTGTGTGTGTGTATGTGTAAAAAAAAGCACAGATACTCATTAATTTCTTCTGCGCTTCTGTAAAATGTCGTATAACGCTAGGGGTGAACGATGGAGAACGCGAGTTTATTTTGCAACTAATGTATAAAGAACGATTTTCTTTAAACATATTTACAGAGTGCTTAAATATAAGCGGCTCTAAAATGCAAAGTGTCGAATTTGAATTGGAAATTTAATGAAATTTTATCATGCAAATTAGAAACGAGGGATAAAAAATTTACAAGTTCTTTGGATTGCTCCTTTACATTTTTCTTTCTAAGTTTTCTACTTAATTTTTTCCTATGATTTTTCTTACATAAACTTTTTGATTGCGTTCCATTTGTGCCGTTCTTTTTGTTCTTTTGATAAACTTGGAAACAAAGACATCTAGCCACTCTCTGGGGCACATGAAATAAGTCAAAACTTTGCCTAAGGCTACTCCTCGCATGGAATCAAAATTACTCCTTGAATTTTTGAAGAGTCCGCAGACTGTTACGGCTCAAAGGACAAAAAGGGGTCGGGGGTAGGGGGGACTCAAAGGGCTGAAACTTTTTTCAAGAAGCTATTCAATCTGAATACCATCAAAAATCCTTAAAAATAGGACAAAAAACAAAATACATTGCTTAAGAGCACGGTCGCAGTGACAAACATAATCATTTCTCGCTGAAAAATGTAATTTTTCTAATTTTGTAACAGCGGTAATTATCCTCTGTACGAGTTTTACTGCTTCGAATAATGAAAAAGAAAAAAAAAGAAGAGAGAATTGAAAGAGTATAATGAAATGTCGGAAGAGTACTTTAAAGGAAGGCTCGGGGCCTATCCCACGATCGGGAGATACTGAAGCCGCTCCCTCCTATTTACTAAACGGAAAAACTCGCCTTTTTGCCATTATACAAATACGGGCTCGTTAAATATTTAAATGAAACAAATGAATGTTTGATGGTAATGTAAATTTCTATACTATATATACATATACATATATATATATATATATATATATATATATATATATATCGGATCACTATTTTCATTTGTATTTTACTGATTGTTCCCAAAAAAATTTTTGTTAATCTTTTGAAAAGCTAAATAACTTATCGGTAAAAATCTAGTTTTATTTTTATTTGTAAAAAAAGAAAATTCTTTTCTCTCCAAAAGAAGATCTACAAAAATAATTTTCAAGATTATGAATATAAAATATCATTGAGTGACTCGTATAACTTTTTTGTATCTTGGATGTCGAAACGCGAAAGCTCTCGCGGAAAGTGCATTGTGAGCACAGAGTTTTAACGCAATACAAAATACAACTCGGTATTTCCCGTCATTTTTATTTCCTTTATTTTTATTTTTATTTTTATCACTCAACAATAACAAGTAAAAATAAATGTTAGAAAATACTTTCTGTTTATAGCTTTTTGGATATTTTGAAAAAAGCGAAAGCCACTATAATGAATTTGGAATTCAGCAATCTCAGAATTGAGGAATGACATATCCAGCGCTCTCTCGCAGTAGCTCAGAAAATTCTTTTATTTTTTTATCATTATTGTACATAATGCAGCGAACTATATTGTCAATAATGACAATTAATAAAAACTGCAACGATAGTGCGTATAATTGCTCAACTAAACGAACCTCTCTCACTCTCAAAGCTTTCCCATAAAAATATCTTCACAGCCTCCATTTATCCACTTAACACGCTTTCCCCCTCCTCTCCACTTTTCTGCCCCTTGTCATAAGCACGCACGGTCGTTTTTAACGCGCGTTCGTCGCTTAAAAATTGCCGCCTCGCTCGTTTTGCTCCTATACACCTGTACACCGCGACTGCAGATTCCGGCGCGACGCGATGCGAAGGCGCGAACCAATTAGTTTGGAGAAACCACAGAAAAATGGAAAGAAAACGAGGGAGAGAGAGAGAGAGAGAGAGAGAGAGAGAGAGAGAGACTTGAAAAGGCCACTTTCTCGCGATCTGGTCCTTGTAAACCACGAAACGGCGGGAAAAGCCGATCCAGTGACATTTCGCGATACCGCATACAGCGTCGCTGATCCTCGAGAGTGTGGATTTGCAAAGCGTGCTAGATTATATACACATGCTCCCACACCCCATACATACGAACACACACACACACACACACACACACACACACACACACACACACATGAAATAATAGTTGTTAGCAAGATTTTGGAGTTGGAGAGAAGCGTTTCTAGCGCAACTATAGGGAGGCATATATATATATATATATATATATATATATATATATATATATATTTCAACGGATGAAAAGAGTAAAAAGAAACCCGTGCTGCAAGAGCGAAAGAACGAGGGAGAAAAAGAGAACAGATTACACTTTGAAATATTCAAGGAAGCCTTCTGGGATTTTGATTTTTCTTTTTCTTTTTTTTACATTACGTATATGTGAATGTTATACACCAAAATCGAAAAATGTAGGAAATTTAAAAAAAATATATATATATATATAGATATGCACTGTTCACAAGTTATATACGCGCAAGGTGAAAAACGGCAGATTTTCTCTCTCCTTTTTTTCTTCTTTTTTTCTTTGCACTAGTAGCCAGAGTGTATGCTGAAATCGAGACGAAGATGCGAAATTTATAATCTACAGCGCTGTATAGCACAAGAAAGTGAAACTCGATTGGAAAAAACCATAAAATTTACATCCGTCTTTCGACTATAAAAAAAGGATTCTACAGTTATTGTTGAATTAAAAGTATAACTGGAAAATACGTGTTGTATCGTTGCTGAATATCGCTATAGGCTAATTTACGTCTCTTAACATCTTGTAGTCAGATAATGTATATATATATATATATATATATATATATATATATATATATATATATATATACACATATGTTTAAAGTTTACATATGAAAATCTTTTACTAAACTCGTTTGCTCCAAATGCCTTTCCCTTCGACGATGCTTCATCGCCGAGGCTTGATAGTCAATAATTCTTATACACATATACTCATAGTGCGATCAGAAAAATAAAAAGACAAAATTCAAAATACTCGAAGGATAAAGTTTGCTTGCGTCGAATTCCCCGACTCGCGACACAACGAAAAACTGCAACTATACCTATATTTACCACTCGCGAAATAATCACCAGAGCGACGCACGCCTGAAAAATTCATTCTCTGCCGCTCTGCATGTGCGCACGCGCGAGCTAGCGCGGTAATCCTCTGCGGTTATACATATATTTCATTTAGGCGCGGAGAGGAAAGTGTTTCCGCTTCTCCAAATCTAATAAGTAACGCAAAACTTTCTCTCTCTTATTCTCTTATATACATTATTAACGAAGAGCGCTGCGGGGAAATCAGGAACGTATATATAACTCTCAGGATGGTGAGCATATATTACGCATTTGGGAATTTGTGCGACGACTTGTTGAGGGATCTTTCTTTTGATTGGAAATGTATATATACACACCAAAATTAATTAAGATATTTTTAAATTTGAATTTTCTGGAAGAGCAAATTGATGACCTCTAATGGCCAGAACATTTTCAGACAACTGAACTAAATGATAAAAAATAACAGTAATCCCAATTTTTATTCTCAATTCACAACACGCATTCTCATAATCCCGTAAAATCGAATGAACTTTGACCATACTTGCACTAACTAGTTTTGTGTAATAAGTTCTGCTGAAGTTAAGTGTGGTTAATTAATTACTACTGTTTCTACTTATTAAAAATTCTATGGAATAAGCAGTGGCGTTTTTAAAATGATTATAAAAATTTATGTGACATGGTTAAATTGTGATATTTCTGTAAATATACATACATATTTGATGGCTTTACTTATTCTCCAGGGCAGTTTAATGTACTAATCACTATTACATTACTGGAGTATAGGCTCTAAACGCTTCTACATATGTATATCCAGATCCTCTAAGATCTTATAGTTTTGTATATAAAGCGTTACTCTTACGGCTCCCCTGGCAGAATTCAATATGTCAGTTCATTTTTACGTCATAAAATGTTCCTTGATTTTATGACGCGAAAACTGTTTCATTATCCTCCACGCTCATATAAGATTTTACTATTTGCTCGAATGAAATCGATAGTACAACTATCAATTTTTTCAATATAGCGAAAAATACGACGTTTTCATAATAAAAAACTTTCATCGCTAATTTCAGTACACCATTATAATTTATTGACGAGTCGAAGAGATTTTAAGGAAATATATTTAGAGAGTAGAAATGTCTTCACTCGTTTTCGATTCAGCGCTTCCGACACTTCATTTGCGAGCAATTCTGTATCTCTAATGTCTACAAGAGCCTTCTCCAGCGAGTGACACGATCGACGATCGGAAGTCATTGGGGAGACGTCTACTACACTATAATTTGCAATGTATAATGCTGTCATCCGACGCCGTATAACAACTCGTAAAAGTATCTTATATACCCATAAAAGTATCTTGTACATCGCGGAACATATGTATATACATATATATATACATATATATATATATATATATATATATATATATATATATATATATACATATAGATCGATATATGCACCAAACGAAATTTGCTAGTAAAATTCATTAGAAGCTATGGCAATTTTTTACATTTTTACTGTCTGTGATCAAATTACCGGATAGTGTTGCAATTTTTACCAGAAAATTTTTCTCCGCGTACGTGTATGATGCAGGACGGGTGCATACCCCGCATGCGATTGAATTGAAGGCATTGTACGCGATGGCGTTCGTGGGAGAGAAACCGATACGCGATTTTACCGTTATTGCCAGATCGGAAACGCGCGAGAGGGTAGGTTGGAGCGGGGCGGGAGGGTGGAGGGAGGGGTGCCGCAACCGGCTCGGCAAACTTTATTTCCGCGCGGCAACGGAGCGCATCCGCTTCGTTTACACGCGCGCGCGTGTTTGGCTCCAATCAAATTTCAAATAACACCGCCCCCGCCCCCGTCGTCCCCTCGCGCTCGTATAATTCGCCCTCTCGGCTCCGCCGGCCGCGGCAGATTTAGCGAACGGCGGTGACGAGAGGAGCCGAGGGGGGGGGGGCATAATGATGTCCTCGATTCTACAGCCGCTTGAAATTTGACGCTAGAATATATATATATATTTATAGAAAATGAATCTGCCATTCGGAGGTAGGATTTTGAGGTATGCTTGCAGTGGGAATGTTGATCATTTTTATCGATTAAAATAGATGACTTTTAAAATATATAATCTAATGATAACCCGGTGCCAGTCACTATTAAATCAGCAAATTCACAGCGTATCAAAATCAAAGACCACAAAATCTTAGAATCTGATTGGAAAAGGTTGTATAAAAATATGCGAATTACTATCATTTCGAACTGTAATAAATTTTCCAACTATTATTATACATACAGTTTAATATATAATTTACTAGATATATGCTATATATATATATATATATATATATATATATATATATATATGTGTGTGTGTATGTATGTACAAAAAAGTATATTTATGAAAAATACTAAAAATTCATACACTTTCATTATTCTAATGGATTCATAATGCTTCAGGCTTTATAAGCCTTTTAGTTTTATTTTTATTTTATATTAGGAAATTAACAAACATTACAGTTTTTGATTGTTCCACACATAAGTGACCATGCAAAAATACTCCGATCATAAACGAAATACTACGTATAATTAATTGTATTATAATGGACTTGCTAATTGTAATGACAAAAGGCTTTTATTCATTATTGTTAAGTATTATTTGCAGTATTACGTTTTCTAAGGAAAACTGTGAGCTAAAATGTAGGTACTTTTAAAAATAATTGATTTTTAAAGTAAAAAAATATTGAAATACAAATACTCCTAAAAGAAATTTAGTTAAGTCCCAGATAAATTTTCCAAAATAGTTAGATGAAATATTAATTCTACTCGAAATTAGTGTGACATATTCATATTTTATGTCGCTACTTATACAGCGAGCAGGAAATATTTCTGTATTTCTAAAATAAAATCATCGGGTCATCGTTTGATCGTAGATGTGCCGACTCATCACGAATAAATATTTTTTCTCTTAATTTATCGTCTATATTTTAATATAAAACTTACACCGATCAAATAACTTTTAAGGTTTTTGTGACCATACTATGTACGAACTAACGGTCGATTTAAAATATATAGATAAATAATATTAGATAAATCAAGCTGCTTTTTTTATTCAGCAGCATATTCAGCGACTGAATGTGTAGTTATTGTATTCTCTAGCGCGTAAAAGCAATAATTCAATATGTATATGAGCTTACTTATATAGGGACAGAAATAAAAATGCTCTCGTACGTTCCGTGCATGAAACAATGCACTTTACAATTTTTACTTCGACATTATTAAAAGCAGAGAGTCTATTTTACAATCTTTATAGCTTAATAATTTACGCAGTGTATACGTTATATAATTTCATATTAGACTATACTGTCTTGCAAGAGCGCTCATAAATAAATTTGCTTTAGTGAGCAGTATCTCAAATATAATATAAATAATAAATCTATAATCTAAGTAAAAATTTTTATGTTCATAGTTTTCAGCACACGTGAAAGATATAATACAAAATTACATTAAAAATGGCTCGTAAAAAATCGAATTAGATTTAATTATCTCACATTTCATAGAACTTTGCGATTAAATGTAGCATTAAAATTAACAGAATTGTATATTTAATGAAGCAATGGATGGAGACTTGAAAAGGATTACAAAATAGGAATAACAACGTTGTCTGAATTAAGATAATTAAATCTAATTGGACTTGTTACGAGCCGTTTTCAATTTAATTTCATAAACATTGTTATCGTTGTGTTGAATTTTCTAATAGGAATAGAATTATCTACGAGCCGTATAAAACAATTGTTTCAATTGTACAATTATTGGCATGCAAATTTTTTAGAAAAACAACATTTTCAATTATAATTTTTCGATATACATGATTTGATTTAAGCAGAATTCTCTACGGTGTTCTGCTATCGAGTAAAATTTCACGGCAATACCTCCAATCATAAAGAATATAATTTCTAAAAAATCCAGACTGTAATATAATTTGCGTTTACGCCCTACGCGATGAATTTAGCGGGACGATTTACACTTCGATGCATTCGATTCCAAAGCTCTATCCGATTCTTCAAATGTGGAGTTCGGGAAAATTGTTAAAGCCACGGTGTAAATATCCGAAACCGGGCGGACGGATGTCTGAGCCCCTTTCTCTCCTCCACGCATCGCGGAGTTTCTCGTCCCCTATATGCGCGCAAGGTGAGAGCGACGCCGCGCGTGCTCCCCCGTTCAAAACTAATCTCCCTGCCGATCCTTTCGGCAAGATTAACGCCCCGGGCACTCGGGCGAAATTTTCTTTCGGAGACGCGCATTCGCCCTTTTCCGTAGAAGTAAAAGAGCTTTGGGCAACCCTCGTTATTGTCGGATCATCCTCGCAATTGCCTACGGTGAAGTGTGTACATGAAAAATAGGACGTATAGGTGATTCCGCAAACGGATGAATTCGATGATATTCTTATACACATGCATGTGTGTGTGTGTGTGTGTGTGTGTGTGTGTGTGTGTGTGTGTGTGTGCTCATGCATATAAACGGCCCTCGTTGTATTGAAGCACTTTTGCTCGCGGATACGCTTTATCGATTTCCTCTTACGCGGAAAGAGCACCGATCTCAATGCATATAAAATTTTAAACACGCTTCCCCCCTCTCAACCCCGGGGAAAATGTCTCGATCCTCCTTTCGAGCGTCTAGTCGTCGCGCTAAACAGATTAGTATAGCTCTATATAGTATCCTGAAAAAGTAAACGTCTGAAAAAGCGGAAGACTGCCTTTAATTTAATCTCTCGCCTCCCCTCTCCGTCGTTTATTCCCTGGTCGTCCTTATATATACACCTTGCAGGATATTCCCCGGACGCTCCGAACCTCCGGTCCTGCCCGTTCCCTCTTCCAGAACGAAGGTGCGCCATCCCTTTATTTCCTCTCTCTCTCTCTCTCTCTCTCTCGGAGAAAATTAACGTCACGGCAGTTAAGGAGGGTCGGGGAGCAGTCGGTGCGGGCCAGAGGGCACTTCATTTTCGTAAATGAAAAAAGACGGAGAGCCCGCAGGACCGAAGGACCAGGGAAGTTCTATATATGTATATATTGCTTGTTGGGTCGATGCTACCCGAGAGCCGAAGCAATCGAGGAAGCGCGCTCGTATATAATTATGACCGAGAAATATATTAATTATCCCGAAGCCGGTGAAACTCTTTATCAGCGCGGCTTGTTCAAATACGAAGTGCAACAGGGGCGGGAGAGGGAAGACATATGTGAAGAGGGTTGCAGAGACGTCGTTTCTTCTGCTTTATTGAAAACGGTAAATCTTGACCGGGTTTGAGTATCTTTTTCCTAGTGCGCGTGCACGCCTCCCTGCGTGTGTGTGTGTCTCGACTAGACTCAGTTCCACGTCGCGAGCATTTCTCCCGATCGATCAAATTAGTGTTCCACCGTAGTTTTAATGCGAGCGAAACTTGTATTGGAAAACGAGGTCTGATTTAGCTGTACATGTTCCACTTAAATATATATCCTGCGATTACGCATCGACATATAAATCCAAGGAAGCGAATTCATTATCTTTCCTCTTTCATGGTGCTTGCATGGCTCGCTTACTTAATCGGAGACTATTTCTGCGAACACGAACACAAACTTAGAATTACATTAGATTCTTTTTATTTCTAATGAATTAACTTCTCCGAGTTTATTTATTCATGTCAACTTAGAACTTTTAGACTATTGCCGTGCTTTTATTCAGTATCGCATCTAATGATTTTATCGAGATCGTATTTCCTGCACGACAGATAATCGTTTATCCTAATTATTAAATATATAACTATCTCATCTGATCATTTTTATCATAAATACCATTTTCTCACACTTGATTTAATCTTCAGATTTAACCATCTTAGTTCAAAATATATGGGAGGACTGCAGAACTCGTTATAAACAGGATTGGATTAAAAATTTAGAATTCAAGGCGTACAGATCCATCCTCTGTAGTTCTCCACATAAACCCACAATTATACGAGAATCGAACTATAATGCCCTCTTCTTTTCTAAGCAAGTAAAGCTAGTTTGGATCCAAACATAATTCCACTAGGAGATCCTAAATTTTGATGGCGCTTCCACCGCCATAGATTTTCCGGTTGGAATTCGAGCAAAAGTCTATTTAGTAAATACTAGATTTTTTATAGTTTTTATAAATTATTTTATGTATGTGTAAATTAAAAATATAAATAAACCACATAAATATTTTATTTAATAATATAACGTATGTTGTAGGTATTATTACGAACGAATTTTTTATTGGAAAATTCGAATACAAGATCTCTTTTAGTTCCTACTAGATAATTTTGTTTGATTTTCGATATAAAATGTTTTTAAAGCGTAAAAACTAGACATTTTGTGAAAAATTGAGAAGCAATAAAAATATTATTATCAATATCATTATTTTTTAATTATTTAATAAGTAAATAAATTTATAAATTCATGAAATTCGACATAAATTATTTGAAATATAGAAAATTAATTAAAAAAATAGAATAGATCATTAGAAAATTTCATAATGTCACATCGCATTTTACAAATCTGTGATAATATATATTATAATAATTTACACTAATTCTATACGATGTTTACATATGAATCAATAACTATCTCTGGTACAGAGAACAAGACGTTAGTTTGTTTGTTTGCGAAGCAAAGGATCCTCGGTTTATTTTCATGCATAATATTCTTGACGAAAAAGTAAAACTAAATGTTTATATATATAGTGATTTAAGTATAAAAGAAGTAGAAATTTTTTTCAAGAAAATCACAATATAGAGTATTTTGTGCAGATTTATTAAAGGTATTTTTCTTAAAGAAATATAACGTTTCCTAAACAGAATCGTAATAGACATCGGGATTTTACGTCAGGATCCGACGAGCATTAATTACAAAATTTCTACACCGGATATTTTAATTTCACCATTGCACGAGGGATTATACATTTGCGTCACGCTCGATAGATTTGTCACCTCAAATACACATTTATCCAAAAACACACACATGCGCCACACATTCGCGAATGTAATACCATTGTATTCCACAACTCGTAAAATTTGTTAAAAAAAAAACAAAACAAAAATTTGTGAGCGTAACTCGGTAATCTATTAATTCAAGTAATTGTACTCGTGTCAACGATTTTTTTTCCGAATTAACATAGCGCTTTTACTACCGTGCACACACATCGAGCTTGTACATACGTCGACAGGTTAACAAGATTTTAGTTTGCATGCGTATACGTATGGACGCTCCAACGTATGCCGTTAGCCGCCTCCATTCCCGTTCCGGCCGTGTAACAACGCGCGCACCGATTCGTTCCTCCCGTGTCCGCTTTTTAATTTCTCGACGCGCGTCGCGGGCGGCCGCCTTTTTCAGACACACGCGCCTCGGACATGCAAAATCGAATCTCGCCTCGACGACCGCTGCCGACCAATTATTGTACGCGGTCTCGCTTCCTCCCTCCGACCGTTCTTTGATGTGGCGTATATCGCCGGTGTACATCGGCGACGTGCGCTAGCGTCACCGCTGGGTGGGCGGAAACGGATTGAGGGTGGGCAGGTTGATGGATGCACCTGGAATACACACACACATACACACACACACACACACACACACACACACACACACATTTATATATGCTCACGTATTGTTTCAACTCGGACAGAACCTGCAGGAGACGTGCCGGTAACGCATCGCTCGGAGCCCTTCGCTGAGGTTTTAGAATGCGACGCGATAATCAGACTGATGCATTTTTTTATATATTATTATTTCGTAAACATCTATGTAGTATATATGTTTGCAAGGAATAAGCGATGTTTGCAGTAGTAAAGGAAAAGAGATGCTCGGACTAGACCTGCGATTTCGTTCCTCTTTCTTCATCGATGCATAATAAAATGCGTAACAAAACATACCTATGTATTTTCGTTCGCTCTCGTCTAATGCTTTTTTTAACCCTAGCGTATTGCGCCATTCGAAAAACTGATTGGCGGATGAAGTTCATCGTAGACCGATTAATAAATGAGGTGTCCATTAATTTCAACTATATTTTATAATAACTATTGATCGCTTAATATAATTCCTTTTAATTATCCTTCACTTTGAATTGCACTCATTGCGAACAACTTTATTGGCATTTATGTCCAATTGGTATGGACTGTTTTAATTGGCATTCGTTTGCACAGAATCAAAATACATTCAATCAAATTTACGGGGTACTCGGTCTGCTGAATTATTACCATTTCATTGTAACGTCTGGTATAAACTAAATATTTGCTTCATCTAAAGCCGTTTAATTAATTGTACATTGATGAACAATCAATCTTTTGATAATAGCCGGAAAATATTGAATTTTATCTGTGAGGGTTATTCATTTAAGTAATGAGTATAGTCATATATATATTTGATACATGTTCAAAGAAGGTACGCAAATCGGATTGCAAAGAATCCTTGCATGTAAAGATTCTTTATATAGTCCAATAAACATCGACTTACACAATTAAGACCCTCGACCGCGATACATAATACATAAATTATGCTCTCCGTTCGCAACTGAATTAATTTCATTTCGCTGTGCAATAATTTTCAACCCTCTTCCTACCTCAATCTGTTCTTCTTTATTTTTATGCCTAACTTAGCGGTTTAATTATCCCA
Source organism: Sycobia sp. Sy_11 (assembly GCA_018907035.1). Lineage (NCBI taxonomy): Eukaryota > Metazoa > Arthropoda > Insecta > Hymenoptera > Epichrysomallidae > Sycobia > Sycobia sp. Sy_11. The sequence continues at coordinate 743,074 of JACCIC010000034.1, read as the reverse complement.
CTAAAACGCCTTTCACCACTCGGGCTAATTCAATGTAAAAAAAGGAATAAAAGAAAAAAACGAAGAAAACTTGCCGTAATTCACGGGAAACTTTTTATAACGACGTCCTCCTTTATCTCGGTCGAGCCGGTGCGCATTCTCTAAAAAATGAAACTATATATATAAGCCAAGATCCGTGAGAACAACGGCCACCCGAGGGTGTATAGGGACTCCCGGGGGCGTCCTGCTGTACTTCGGCAGTTGATGAAAAAATACGGGCGAAACGACACCTCCGAGAACGGAAGCCCGTGCAAGAGTCATAAATTCGTGCGTAGGGGGGAGGTTCCCGCGGCCAGCGGCTTCCATTCTGACCGGTTTTACGGCCGCTTGAGATATATATATATATATATATATATATATATATATATATATATATATAGGGAGACGATCTCTGCGTATGCGCGTGTGCGTGCATGTGTGTTTACTTGTGCATGATATAAGCGCAATAAGTCCAGAGGCACGTCGACGCGGAAGCGTGTTGATCAACCCCATGGTCGGACACGTCCGAGACGAGCGCGTCGCCGCGTCTATAGATATATACGCATATATATATATATATATATATATATATATATATATATATACATACATACATACATACATACATACATAGCTCCGCGCCAACGGACGGCCATTATTTGGAATCCACGGAAATGTTAGCTCCCGTGCAAAACACACACCCATCACTCTCTCCTTTTCTCTCTCTCTCTCTCTCTCTCTCTCTCTCTCTCTCTCTCTCCGTCTACCTCTCTCTTCGTATGCCCATAGCGTGTATAGCGCCCTCCCTTTTTTCTCGCTCGCTCACTCATTCGTTCTTTGGTTCACTCGATTCTTCGCCCCGCGCATACGTAATGAAGCCGCCGCTGGCAATTTGTAAGCGGTATCGCAGCACGTGCACGGGCCTGTTCGATTTTTGGCGCCCGTCGATCATTTCTTTGCTCGGTCCCGTGGCACATACGTTTCTATTATCGTTGTAAACGACGCATATGATATATCCATCGACTTATTTCGTAAATAATCATTGCTTGCGTAACATTTCTTGATCCGTATTAGCTATAGACGAATATTTTGATCCTTCAAGTTTTTGGAAAAACGTAAAAAATTGCACCACTATGATTCGTTGAGACGCTTAGTCGACTGATCATGGGCTGAACATAAATAATACTTCAATAATATTTTCTATATTAATATAGTTTGTTATAGTACATGAATCGGTTTCCAATTTACCCACTTTTCGCTAATCTGCTAAGAAACACAGCATAGAAACTACGCCTTCGTACATTTTAAAAGTAGAATACAGTTGTTTGTGTCCCTTTTTTACGTCAAATACGTTAATGTCATCGCAATATGCATAAAAAAGGAATAACATAGATATATTAGTGGACACTTTCAAGAATTATTATAAGAAACTTTAATTTACCTATGATTCCAAAAAGATATAATAATTAAAAGACATGCTAGAACAATTACTAATGTGTATCATTATCCCATATTTCAATTTTTCTAGAAGCACACATTATAATTTTGAATCAAATAAAACAACGTCAAAAAAATAAATATTATTCATAACTAATATTTACACTTGATCGCGCAACCAAATTATCTAATAAAATTTTCGACAATAAATTTTATAAAGAGAGCAAAAATAATATTGATAAATAACAATTCTCCAACGGAGTCTATCAATAAATAGATTACAAATAAAATTAATTCGATTAAATTGAATAAGAATAAACATAATTATAATAGAAGTAATTTTCGAAACAGAATTATAATATCATTAAAAAATCTGCTCTACAAAAAATGTTGATCTATAGTTTCACGAAAACACTCAATATGGGCATGACACCGTCTTTAAATTATAATAGAAAAACTGAGTTATCAAAACTATAAAAATTGTACGTCTAAATATTATGGTGAAATGAAAAGCTACTTTTTTAAGACCGTATTAATAAGCATAAAATATCATAAAAAATGTGAGTCTGGTTCGATTAAAATCTACAAGAACATTTAATCGTAATTTTGACTTAGAAAATATTAAAATACTAAACCAAGAGGAGAATTATGAGAAACAATTACTTCATGGAATATTGAAAGGCCTATCAATAAGGAACAAGATTCTTAAATTTTATTACGATATATAAGCAACGAAGTTCCATCACCGCAACCATACTATATATATATTTATTGATGGATATTATTATAGATTTGTCTCAATCCTTAGCAACAGTTCGACGACGAACCTACAATACGGTTTCTGATAAATTAACAACCTGTATTGTAAAATGTAATCTAGAGACTTTGACTACAAATTTTTGCAGTTTGTATTTCGCAGTTCTATTTTACTGATTTCGATTTTTTAAACTAAAATAACGCATTACGTTTGGTAATGTAGTCATAGTAATAAATCAGTGGTGTATTTTTTTATTTGTACCAAAAAGTCTCCTGAACCAGGTGGAAAAAAATCTACCAAGAAAATTTTGCGTAGTAAATGTAAGTTTTGAATTGGATCTGGGATATACAGCTATATACAAATGTATAAATTTTGTATATATACATCAATCAGAAGATCTGCAAATAAAGTTTACGTGAAGTGAAGAGAAGAAAAGGAATACAATAATTTTTACACACAACACATATTGAGTTGAATAAAGTGTATATGAAATGTTTTCGCACAGACGATTACTAATAAGCTTTTGTTTAGCATTCTCGCAGTACATGCAGAGAATTCCAATCGGTAGATACTTGAAAGCAAAACAAAAGGCTTTCAACATACGTCTCATTTATCGGAAAAATGTAAGCTAGCATCTACATAGCATAGAAGGGAATTCGCTATGATTTAATGAAACTTGGAAAAAAAATCTTGAGAGAAACGCTTGCAACGACATAGGAGAACGCTATCTCAAAATAATGCATAAATCACGTCCGGACTAGGATTATTATTATCGTCTAGTCTCGTGCAAAATTTAAACATCTATACAGAAAATATAATTCCTAGCCGTGAATATTACTCCGATACTCTTCCAGATTTCTTCTCGATTTGCATTTAATAATGCTAACGTAAGACTTACATCCTAATCAATTTCCGATTGTATCATAATGAGTTATAAATACATCGAGCAATGAGGGCCTTCAACGGCGGGTAACCGTGATTACAATAGAGCCCTTCTATTTTCACAATGCGTCTTCTACTTTTTCTTCGTATCACAAGGTAGATAAAATAAAAGATTTAGATTTAACCTTAGGGAAAAATATGATTATTCAGCATACTTATTGTAACGTCAACGAAAGTTAGTACATCAAGTTATAACAAATCTTATCCATACGCCTTAGATTTTTTTTATTGATTTTCTCATACAGTTAGCATTATATAAATATTTCTATAGTCACGACTATCAATGAATTCTTACATTCCTTAAATTTGTTGTTAAATATATTTGATGATGAATTACAAATTTGTATGTATATTTATTTATATGTTATAAATTGTTAAATAAAATATGTAAATAGAAATTAATACAATACATAAAACGCATTATGTGCATTTATAATTTACATTTTTCATTGAATTTCACGTTATTATATTCTGTAGATATGTCGAGTTGATAGTACCGAGAGTATTATGATCTGCTTTATTGATTTTAAGCTGACTTTTTACATTTTTTAGAATAAAATAGACGCAACTATTAGTCAATTACAATTTTTAATAGAAATCCATATAATATTTGTATTGTAAAAATTGTCTTAATAAATTATAAAATTACATTCATTTACATGCGCATGCATTTTTATATCAGCGTTATACAAAAAATGCTTTTCAGTGGATTTTTAAGGAGGGTAGAGGTGATTTAGGACGGTTGCCTACAAGAAGAAGGTGATTTTGTAAGCTCAGTCTTTTCCATGCCCGGCAGTTATTTGATTTTTCCATTGCTCGCATTTTCAAATATATATATATATATATAACACATAATATTCTCAGCCGATTCGAGGTATGAAATTTCATCTGTCGCGATAAAACGAGCATTATCGCTATCGTACCGCCGTTGTCCCCGAGCTCGATCGAAATTCAGCGCGGGGTCTTGAATGAATACTAATTTAGATTCGCAGCAGTACTTACATATACTCAGTCGGTCCCAGGGGGCAGAGAGCAACCGGCTCCTTCCACGATTAGTAAATAATTAATTGATTTTCCCCTGTACACCTCGATGATTATTCGAAATATTTCGAACGAGATAAATATATATATATATATATATATATATATATATATATATATATATATATACCCGACGCGAGACAGCGGTAATGAGCCAGGCTGCTAGGAAGCATTGCCCACATAGGGTTTTAATTGAAATATGCATGGAGGGTGGTAAGGCGGAAGGGGTAGAAAAGAAGGAACTCGTACTTTTTTTTTTCTTCTATTCAACTTCGTGGGAAGCGCGAGCGATGCTCATATAGTTTTTAACATCCTCTCCTTGAGAATATATGATGCTTTTCCCTTTGCCTCGCCACTTACCCCGCTCTCTCTCTCTCTCTCTCTCTCTCTCTCTCTCTCTCTCTTTCATTCCACCTCCCTCTGGCTGTATATATATATATATATATATATATATATATATATATACATATATATATATATATATATATATATATATATATATATATACATCATTGCGTTAAGCTATAAGAGAGGCGCATAAAATACTTGAGTACCGTGCGTATAAGTTTTATGCAAATGGCGCTCGCACGCATATATATATATATATATATATATATATATGAAAATTTTCATACTTTCAGTAGAAGACGTTTCGCCTCGGTGGACAAAGTAATATTCGGAGAAGAAAGTTTCCTTTAACGGAAAATCGCTCTTGTTAAATGTCTAACATATAGAAACCACGCACGGAACAACCTGTATATATCGATAATAAACATTTAATTGAACCCTTGTACAAGTTCAACTTTGTTTAAAGGGATTTTTATTCGCGATATTAATTTATCTGCGATTATCTGAACGATATATTTTATATTGTTAACAATGAGGATACACGTGTATACTTTATCATATTCTATATTTTGTGTTATTTCAGGAGTTATCGGCTTCTGTTGGATTTTGAATAGATTGAAAAACTGTGTTGAATTATGCATCAGGAAGCCGTTCTTATAATAGAAATGACAAATCTTTTATACTTGTCAGAGTCACCATTTGTATTGTAGATCGGTAACTCTCTAGTCATCACGCAATCTGTAAGGATAGTGTATATGTAAATTGCACCCGCTTCGGAGTCGATAAAACACACATGTACATACACACACATTTATTGTAAAAAATTTAGTTAAAATATTAGTAATATAAGATCCACTACAGTAATTATTTTAATAATAACCAAATAAGAATTACAGTAATCTTGTAGTTTTTTCAAAACTTTTGGTTGCTCTACATAGTCTCCTAAAACATCTGAATTAATGAACTTACTTGTATTATTGCATATATATATATATATATATATATATATATATATATATATATATCTTATTTGATTTATTCAATTTTATATGCTATAGTGCAAGCGCGAAAAATGTCTGCGAACGGTTATTGAAGAAACATAAATAACATGCCAGACACGACTTTTCAATTTGACGATAATTCAAGCACCTGAGTATATATTATCGATAGAAAATGAGGACTAATGAAAATTCTTGTTTTTTTAGGGTAAGATGAGAACTATAATTGCCTTACGGAAGGTTAGTTTGTTTTCCTGAGCTAGTCATCACCTACTGGCCAGTAACTGTACTGCTTTACTATGCCTAAGGTCTCCGCATCTGTTAAATGAGACTGTAAAGTGAGTGAAGAACGGGCTCATCTGAAGCCACGCTATCCGCATCCTATTCTCAAAAAATTTTTAAAATATAAAAAAAATTTAATAAATCGTTCTTGCACTCGTAGAAGCCGGAGTATGCGTTAGCGGAGCATAATAAGTATTCATAATACTTTCAATTTTTTATTTAGAAAAAAATTGATTATTCTTGTTCAGAGCAGCACCAAAGAAGTCTCGTTCTGGTCTTGAAGGTTTTTTTGGATTACATGTAACCTAAAATAGATTATGAACATACCAAGATAAAGGCTATTTAATGGATTTTTCATATTTTGCAAAATCGGCTTCTCCAGAATTTCTGTATGATAAATTACGTAAATTATCATTTTATTTATTTTTTTGCCTGTTTTCTGCAATAGCAAGCGGGAAAAAGTAATATACGTATATATAATTTTTAGATAATAAAAGTAATGATATTCTTATAAGTCTTATACATAATTTAGACGCTTTAACCCAAAAAATTAGCTATCTTGAGGAGTAAACCAATTTGTAAAATATGACAGACTCTAAAAAATCATTTTACGTGTACATAAGATCCTCAAACATTTTCCTCACTTTTTAGGAATATATGCTCGAAATTCAACTGGCCCCTTTTCAACTTGTGAAGTAACGGAAACCTTGATGTGTATATAAATTTTTATTAAATTACTACACCAGATTTTTCAAATAAGTACAATATTTATCGAAAAATCCCCATAATCAATATGACAATTCATTTTAGAGTTTGCCTATCTGATGCATAATAAACTTAGGTCCGAACAAAGACCGGCTCCCCGGGCGCTTCCTTTATATATAAGAAATGAAAGCAACGGTAGACCATCAGGCCTCCCACGCGTTCGTGCCCGCGCGCACTTAACGGGGCGTTACTGTCCGTTCTTCGCGCGCGCGCAGGTGCTCGCGGTAAAAAAGGGAAAGAAAGAGAGAAAGAGACAGAGAGAGGAGGGGGGAGGAAAATGCCATCGTTAGTGCGAATCGGTTATATAGCGTATTAGAAGAATCCGCCACAGCCGCTACCACGGTCGTTTCTCCCCCCCCCCCCCCTCATCACCCGTCCTCTCCTTCCTTTCGCCACACACCGAGCGCGGAATGCGAAACCGCGTGGAAAAGATCTCGTGAACGAGCACACATATATGAGCACACATGCACAGACGCACATACAAAGAGCGCTTCGGTTAAGCCGCGGCAACGAGCGCGCGAGTACATTCACTTTTGGGGCCAATCACTTTTTTCTCTCTCGCGCGCGCGTGAAACCGTATACAATATAGATATAAAAGAATATAGATTTCTACGCACTAGCTGCAAAGTCTGTGTTGTTATAAACACTTTGACTGTAGATTTTATTTACCTAAGCGCCTTGGTTTTTTTTAATTTTTTACCGGCGTAAATTAAAAAACTTTCAAAAAAGTCTTCATTTATTAATTGATAATCAATATCAAATGCTTAGTGTTTTACTTAATCATTTTTAATTATATCGTAAACATATAAAAGGAGAAACAGTGTTCTCTTTAGATAAAAAACTTGGTCGAAAATATAATGGGGAGTGTTAGCCATTGAACAATTGAACTGATCAATTTTGGACCCAAACATTTTCTCGATTTCTAATACGCGGATGATACTAAATTACCATTCGCTCAAAAATCTACTTGATAAACTGATTGCTGAATGTTATAAAAAAGCCATTCGTTTCTGGGGAATGAAGTTTATAGGAGCTGGTTTCTATCGATATAGATAACATTATAGAATGTGGAAATCCTAGACTAGTCTATCTAAAAAATTTTCCTGCATCAATTTTAATTCATAATAAATTATTATCGACATTTTTTCGCTTGTGCAAAACATCTCCAAAAGTATACAATGTATGTGAAGAGCATATATATATATATATATATATATATATATATATATATATATATATACATACATACTTCACAGGAAAAAAGACCAGTAAAGTACGAGGATACAAATGTATATCACCGGCAGTTAAACCAACTCACCTAAAAAATTGAAAAGTCAGCCGCAAAAATGCTCGCACAGAGATGCAGATTATGAGTGCACTATGCGATGTAAATACACCTCCAATAAAAAAACAAAACAAACCAATGCACCCGCACAAAACTTGAACAAATAAATTTCGCTTTCGGCAAAAGCCCACTGACCAAACAATTCTTGTATAAAATCACAAGCGCCGCTTTCTTTTTTTTGGAACAAAACGAAAGTCACCGGTTTACGTATGTATATACATACATATATATGTATGTACGTGTGTATGTATATATATATATATATATATATATATATATATTTATATAAATATGTGTATGTGTGTGTGTATGTGTGTGTGTGTATGTGTGTGTGTGTATCTATGTACACAAGTCAACTGCGCGCTCCAGTAGTGCGCGCGGTTCCGAGGATGAAGGAATACTGGCGACCTGTTTCTCCCGCGCTTCGCGCCCGCACGCAGCTAGCCGGGCGGGAGAGAGAGAGAGAGAGAGAGAGAGAGAGTGAGAGGAAGTGAGAGGCAGCCGGTGCGCGCGCTAACCCCCGCGCGAAGAGGACGTCGGCTATATATATCTATATATGTATAATAGGACGGCGCATGCTTCCGCCGCGTGCGTGACCCCCTTATGTACAGTCACTGGTCGCGAGTGCCCAACCGAAACTCTTTTTTTGGCCTCCCTCGCCGGCCTCCCTCCTCTCGCCCCGCCAGACCTACCCGCGGGATGAATTATTCGTGGGACGCTACCGATGTGCGCGCGGGCCAATCGTGCGCCGCCATAAGGTGGCGAAGAGATGGTTTTTGTGCGGTGAACGATAAAAATGGAGGAAACACTCGCCAGTCCTAAAATAATTCGTTCCTGTAAGAGACTGAGGTTATCAATATTAGCCTAGAACGATTTAGATCGTCAACAAGGTAGCGCAAAATAGTGAAACTCTTGGCTCAGAAAAAAAACTTTACTGTACTTACTCGGTGAGTATATATATATATATATATATATATATATATATATATATATATATATATATATATATAAATATCAGAAAAATGAGACTTTAGTTATTAATGGTTAAATTAACAAATTAGTTGAAATAGTTGAAAATGTGTTTGTCACGGTTCGCAGTTTTTGCTACCTGGAGCTACTGGACCTGGTCGCTTGCTTCAAAGCCGACCTGATGGGAATTTTTTGATGTTCTAGGGATGCTCAAACAACACCGATATTCAATAACCTAGAGTTCTAATTACGCTTCAAACTTGTTCGAACAAACGGGATGAACAAACTGAGGCTTACTTTAAATTTATTCATTGTTATCCAAAATTTCCTACAATTGATTATACGATTTTCAGTTACAGCGCGATACTGTTAATTTTCTTCTATATAGATTCAGCCCATAAGTGAAATTCGACGGATAAATTTACGCAAAATGAGAATGCCCCAAGAATTTTAAAAAAACGCATTCTATCATTTTAATCCACTGATTTCAACATGTAATCGCCATTTTCCAAATGATACTTATATCTTATGAATATATTTTATGGATTTTTTTAACTTTCACGATAATAACGAAATTTATTGCTTTTTTGTGATTATATTCGTAACCAATGCGTGAAAATACATAGAAATATCCTTTTACTATTTGCTTTTATGTTTCACGTAAATTAATTTTTTTTCAGCTTTTATTGTGCATTTGTTACTTATAGCTAATGTGTCATTAATAATAAACAATTAGCAGTACCACTTTGTAATTGAAGCTCAGGCAAAAATTGTTATCAACGTTTCATTAAAAAGAAAAGCTCTCTCAGGCTGTCGGAAGAGTTTGCACCGCAAAGTTCATGTTCCTCGCATAGTGATTCTTGCATATATATATATATATATATATATATATATATATATATATATATATACACACACACACACACATATAGATATATATACATGCATGCATGCATGCATACATACATACATACATACATACATACATACATACACACATACATATGTACATATTCACATGCAAGGTGAGAGGTGGATGGATTGTGGGAAAGAAAAAAATAAAATTCTATCTAACTACGTGCACAGAAGGGAGGTGGGGATTTTTTAGGGAGCAATTTGTGTGTTACGCTGCGGCTTACACCTGAGAAAGCAAGAGAGAGAAAGATAGAGAAAAAGAGGGAGTGAGCGAGACGGACTGGAGAGATATGGGAGGGGGAGTAGAGTCAGGTGAAAACCATTTGCCCATTGGGGCGAAAGTCACCGTGTCCGCGCCGCTATACGCAGAATTGATTATATAACGGCCCCGCGCGCGCATGGCTGCGAATGACCGAGGGGGGAGATACGCGAGGCAGGCAATTACGTATACATATATAGTTTAAATAGCCCGAGGTGAAACATTTTATTCGAATGCTTTACAACTGATCGCAGGCCCGTCTATCAAAACCGTGAGACCCTTAGTCTTGCAGTTGCGAGGCATGCTATTCTACAAAAAAACAAATGATTTATTTTTCTCGCCACACACTCTAAAATTTTGGCTAAAAAATTTTTCACGCCGATACATGACCAACCATTCTATGCATAAAAGTTTTATATAACATAGAAAGGAAGTAATTTTATGTTCGATAAAATGATGTTCGTGTTTCAATGCAAAAAGAAATTTAGACACTCTATAACCGAACAAAAATAATTAAATATTAATGAAAAGAAATTTTTCATTAACAATATAGGGATAATATCTTTGTTACCACTGGGCTTGAACGAATTACGTCCTTAAATTATTTTACACACGCACTTCCGAGTACAGAAGAGGTTTTAATACATGCGATGAATTGAAGGAAAACTTCTGATTTTGCATAAAGCTGCAATGTATAGATATAAAAATTTTTAGCACATGAGTATTAACATTCCCAAATGATAAATGCGAAGAAAGTTTTAATTTGCGAAACCGATACGAACTCGTTGAGTTCTCATTTAAACTACATTAGCAATTATTCAGTAGCTTTATTCGACGAAGTGCATGCTATTAGTTTTTTTTTTTTTTTAATGGGAATTCAATATTGTCAAATTTTCAATACTTTACGTTAGATGATAACAATATTTTCTACGCACGAACCATTTTCAATAAAAACAATTCAAATGCATAATAAAAAATAAATACTGAATTAAAAAAATGTTCTAAATCTAAAATAAATGATTAAGATTTTTACAATATTAGAACGATTCTTTTTTTTTTAATATAATCATTAGAAACATTTACACACACCTATATAAGATATTATTAGTTAAATTTTATTTTTTTATTTGTTATTGTGCTTGTGTTATGTTATGAGAGAGAGAGAGAGAGAGAGAGAGAGAGAAAGTAGGGCGGGGGGAGAAAGAGAGGGGTAGAGAATAATTCTTTTATCGCAATTCAAAATTCAACTGAATTTTGAATAGCAAAGGAGTCCGCATCAAAGAAACCGTATTCATTTTAATAAAACATTTTCAGAATCCGATGAAAACTTCCCATGTGAATTTATATATTATGCGGTCGCGTTTGATATTGAAACTTGATTCACATATATAACACGTGCAAACCCCAGCGCTCTTGTACGCGGATTTTCGCAACCTGAATCATATATACACGCAATACACTCATATATAGATTTACGCCGACCAGGGTGGGAGTTGTGAAAAAATCTCGTAATAGAAAAAGTATACAGAACATTGTATGAAAAGAGAAAAAAGCCAGCATTGGAGAATCGTCGTAGTATAGATTTATAATAGAGACGTTCGGTCATCTTTCGGACCTTGAAATTTCGAGACGAATTAATATGTTAATTGCTTTTAGAATATGTTGGTATATAATATAGGATTTCTTTATCGCTTATTGTGTCTGTGCGTATACATATGTCGCGTCCTGCGACGTTATGAACAATATATATATATATATATATATATATATATATATATATATATATATATATATATATATATATATATGCATAAATATATATATATGCACACGTATGTTGAACTAATTTTCATGGCTTGGTACAAGCGCCTTTTTCTTATCGCCGAGAGTAACCGGACACCCTGTTGTCGGAAACTGAGCGTCGACGCTGATCTCGGAGAAAAGTTCCCGAATCAACGCCGAATATTAACTGTCGATATTTCTCATTACAATCGACGTTAATATTAAATTTGTAATTTTTAAAATTAAAAAAGAACGTAGAGACTAAATCATAAATTAAAGAATGGTATGCCATCGATACATATGCATGTGCACGTACTTTTGTTTTGATAAATTAATTACTATGTTAAGTATGATTAATAAAATATTAATTATTATAAGTAGAATGATGGATTAACAAACTTTTAAATATATATTAGAGTATGATATAAAGATTAGCTTAATAATTGTAAAATGTAGAACAAACCAAACAATTTAGATTAATAATGTTAGTCCAATTACGATATTATGCTAATAGAATGTTAATAACAATATACTAAGTTAATAGAATGTTAATAACAATACACTTGTAAAATATATATAATAAATCGAATAATAGACTAAGTGATTTCTAACTTATAGTATAAAAATTAGTTTGATTAATAATAAAAGATTACGTAAATAATTATAATGTAAAGCAAAACCGAAACATTAAGATTAATAATATTAGTTCAGAATGTTAGTAGTTATATACTTTATAAGATACGTAAAATAAATTAAATAATAGAGTAAGAGTTCTAACTTATGGTATAAAGATTAGTTTATCTAATAAAATAAGAGATTATGTAAAATTAATAATTATAAACGGGTGGGACTCTAGCAGTCCTGTACACGGAAGCCACTCCACTAACTCTTCTGAGTAGGCTAAACGGGTGGGACTCTAGCAGTCCTGTACACGGAAGCCGCTCTGGTAGTTTTGCTGAGTAGGCTAAACGGGTGGGACTCTCGTAGTCCTGTACACGGAAGCCACTCCTTTCGTTGCAGTAGATAAGTCTGGGGAAAAGAATCTTAGTACGGGAGCATATAGAAGTCAAGTTACGAATTAGGTAGTAACTCGCGATTTACAGATCGGCCAGGACTGCCTAGGTTCGGTCTCCATCTAAAACGCGTACACCTCGGCTCACCGGCCCCACATCCCTGGCTCGTAGTCGAGAGACTAGGCCAAAAATAGGGGCAAATTACGGACCGGTCTTTCGCGGAAGCAAATCGTCGCGCATAGAACCGGGTGGACACTCGTCATTATATATGACTATGTATATATAGTGCGGGACGTCACACATACATACATACCTACATACATAAATACATATATACATACATACATACATACATACATATATATATATATATATATATATATATATATATATATATATAAATTAATAAATATGTTTTTATTGGTCTTACAGTCCAATCAATTCAATCTAAAAATAAAAATAAATAAAAATAAAATAAAAATTAAAAATAAAAATTAAATTAAAAATTAAATTAAAATTATAATGACAGCCAAACTGTCCTTGTTTACATTCACCCCCGTAGACTAATCTGAAAATAAAATATTAGCTGAAAAAAATCTTCGTTAGTAAAGTGCAGTCTGACTGTCCCCACACTCTTACCTAATTAAAGACTTATCCAACGTTTCGAGCTCGCTACGGCTGCTCATCAGGAACTAAACTAAACCTTATATTCTAATCTATATATAACCATCCCCACCACCAAATTTAGTAAATTAAATATAAATTCCCCCTCTACACAAATTGTCCAAAACCAATCAATTTAATAAGGAATGATAAACACTGTCCAATCTACCAGACTCTAACATTAAATTCACATTATTTCGATTCCTGGAAATGTGAATACTTTCAAAACTCTCCCGTTTATACTTATTATTAATACCACGTTTCAAAATATCCACATTCACAAAATCAAAAGAATGTAAAAACTTTAAATAATGCTCTTTTAAACCGGAAGTAATATGTGAGATGCGTAAACTATATTTATGTTGATAAATTCTCTTTTTTAAATATCTACCTGTTTGTCCAATATAGTATTTATCACAATCCATGCAATTAATCTTGTAAATAACTCCTGATTTTAAGCATAAATCATCCCTATCTTTGCAATTATTAAACAATCTACTCAAATTATTACTATTTTTAAAGAAAATTTGAACATGATATTTCCGAAAATTTCTTTTAATTCTTTCAGACAATCCTCTAACATATGGCAAGACAATAATTTTGCCTCCGTTAACATCAATTCCTGCACTATGTCTATTTTCGGTATTATAAATGTCAAACAATCTCTCAGCAATTAATCTATTAATAAATTGAATTGGATAACCATTATTAATGAAAGTTTCTCTTACTATCTGTAAATTATTTTGTCTAAAATCTTTATGTGACAATTTTATTGCTCTGTCAATGACACCCTTTAATGTTCCAATTTTGTTTCCGAATTGGTGGTGTGGATAAAAATCTAAAAACCTACCTGATCAAGTAGGCTTTCTGTACCAATTAAGTTTCACCTTATTATTACTACATCTAATGACATTAATGTCCAGAAAACTTAACTGACTATTAACCTCAACCTCCCTTGTAAATTTAATTCTGTCATGTACAGAATTAAAAACATCCACCATTTCATCTACAAAAACTTCCGGAACAATTGTAAAGATATCATCAACATATCTCTTAAATATCATTGGTTCAAAAAGCAATTTTGACAAGGCTATACTTTCCAACTTTTCCATAACTAAATTAGCTATAACCGGTGACAAAGGCGACCCCATTGGACATCCGTATTTTTGTTCATAAAATTTAGTATCAAATGAAAAAATTTTGTTATTAAAAACCAAATTAATTGCTTTAATAAATTCATTCATTGTTAATTTTGTATGCAAATTCATTTCATTCCACTTTTCCTGTATAATATCATTTAACAACTCTAAAGGTACATTTGTAAACATTATTTCTTTTTTTTTGTATATATATATATATATATATACAAATTAAGAATTTATGAAGAATTCTTTTAATATCGATCATTTTCAAAATGAATTGTAAAGAGTTCCATATGATAACTAAAAGCTTACGTGAATGTCGGCAAATATATATCGTAATTGTTAAAGAGCAAACTTTGTAGAAAAAACAACTTTTTAAAAAAATTATTTCTCTACAATTTTTTTTAGATACGTAAGAAAACTATGAAAAAAACAGAAATTTTTTTCTTATAGTACCTAATTTTTTGTTCAATTAGAACGTATCTTATAAAATATAAAAATCATCTGTTCAGTCTAAAAACTTTTTCTGCAATATACACATTATATATATATACATATATATATATATATATATATATATATATATATATATATATATATATATATATTGCAAACAATATGTAAATGTTTGAAAAAGGTAATGGTAGTTTGATATTCATATAATACAAAGGAGAGTCTATTATATAATATAAACTTGACTTGAGTATATAAATCCAAATTAGTTACCTCGCTTTAATAAATTTAAGATGCTTACTTTAAGTGGATATTCGAAAGAAATGCAGATCGAGACCTACAAGCCGATGGTGGAGTTGAATGATTACGCAAATTTGTTAGTTGTTATTCGAAAAATTTATAGAATTAGAAAACTACTTTTTAGAAATTATTAAATTACTTATATAAACATAAAAACTTTTTTTTTTTGTGTTCAGAATCTGTTAACGGAAAATATTTTCAAGCTCACAAAGCATACTTTTCTTTTAACTCTTATTTGTAATTCTTTTAGTATGAAAATTGTGCGAGAAACATTCATCAATTTTTAAAAAATTATAAGTTATTTGCCCGGGCTTGTAACAGTAAGGTTGTAAGGCTAATAACAAGAATTTATCCGACCCAAGTTCTGTATGCGATCCCTATATATCTATATATAATAGACTTCGATTAAACTCGCGCGCGGAAGTCATGCGGAGAAAATTTCACTCTTCAGGACACTCCACGGATGGTGCAAGAGAGCGCTCGCGCGCGGATGCGCCTACGAATGGTTTAATCAAGGCGAGCAACATGTATTCCTTCTGATTTAACAAAAGACTCTCCGGATTGACTCCAAGTCATCCTTTTGTTAAAGCGGCTGATTTCTGTGACGAGAAAGTACCGCATCGGGTGAATCAAGAGATCGATATTGCTCGGCGAGCGCGGATGTGATATACGAGTAAGTATCCTGATAGATTGAGATTACGAATTTATAATGAGCGTTCGCTGCGCATCGATCGCCAACACCACTAACATAGGGTGTTCCTGATATAACTAGAAACAGTAACGGATTAGTGATGATCACGGAAAGTTCTGTCTGAAACGGAAATCTGGCAATGTTGCTTGGTACCGTAAAACAGAGCTGATTCAGCTCTCGTGTAAAGAACAGGAAAATAGAGAAGTGTTTGAAGACTGGACATTTTAAACTTTGGACGATTTAGAGCGAAAAGTACAAAATAGTTTTTTTTCATAATTTATTTACATAAATCCTATTCTCTTCTAACAACAAAAAATTTCTGGCTTACATTTTATAAAATAATAATCGTAAAATGTTGGCGTGATCGTCTTATAGACTGATCGATATTATAGATTCCATTTAATGAACTTTTGAAGTGTCTGAAAGGTATTATCTTAACACAATTTTTGAACTACTTTACATCAAATAACTGTTCAATTTTAATAAGACATTAATATTTAATTTTTTTTAAACTAAAGTTGTTTTAGGTCGTAAGGATTTTTAAAAATTTCAGTAATAATATATTATAGTACGAGAAATAGAAATACATATATTTCGTATATTTCCATATTTTAAATTAAATATCACGAATATTTAGTTAGTAGAGCACATTGAAATTAAATCAATAAAAAATGGTTAGTATAAAATAGAATATAAAAAATAGTAACAATAAAACATAGTAACAATAAAAAATAGTAGCACCTTTTTGAAGTGGGTGCTCAGAAAGAACCGTCTCATACGGAAGCGATGATATATATATATATATATATATATATATATATATAAATATTGTTTTTGAATTGTTAGTAAAGTAACTTCCTATATTTCCATTTTCTTCATTAAATAAAATTTAGCTTATGTCCTTCCGAAGATGATATAGAATATATATTTCAAATTTCAGAGTAATCTGTCCAGTAGTTATTCGTTTAACGTGTATAAACAAAAACAAGATTTGACTTTATAAATAAATTTATAAAAATAAAAATAATAAACTGTATTTTATGTTAGCAAAGGACAATCTGACTGCCCCACCACCTTATTTTCTCCTTTGGTGTTTCGAACGTTTCAAACCGCTGTGGTTCATCCTCAGGAACTATATTGTTCTATTAATAAATATTTTTATCGGTCTTACAATCTTTATAATATCATATATTAGTTAAAATAATGACAGTGAGACTGTCCTTGTTTATGATTACCCCCGTAGAATCTGAAATAAAACTTATTACTACAATAAATTATATTAAAAATTAAAAATAAAAATAAAAAATATTAAAAGTACTTATTCTATGTTAGTAAAGGACAATCTGACTGCCCCCACCACCTTAAATTTAGGATCACCTTCTTGTCGGACGTTTCGAACCGCTACGGTTCATCCTCGGCTCATCTACGGTTCGCGTATAATTTTATTTTAATAATTTTATTTTATTTTTATTTTTAATTTTCTGATATAATTTATTGTAGTAATAAATTTTATTTCAGATTCTACGGGGGTAATCATAAACAAGGATAGTCTGATTGTCATTATTTTAACTAATTTATGATTTATAAAGACTCTAAAACCAATAAAAATATTTATTAATTTAATTCACAACAGTCAACATAAGTACAATTTTTAATTTTAACTAGATTGTTAGTTTAGATTTTAGATAAACCGTAGCGTTTCGAAACGTCGAGCACCAAAGGAGCAAATAAGGTGGCGGGGCAGTCAGATTGTCCTTTGCTGACATAGAATATAGTTTAGTATTTTTATTATTTTTCTTTTTATTTTATTTTATAATATTTTATTTTATTTTATTATTATTTTAATTTATTAGCTTTAATTTTTAATCTAATTAAATTTAGTAATAAATTTTATTTCGGATTCTTTAGGGGTGATAATAAACTAGGAGAGTCTAACTGACATTATTTTATTTAATATATTATATATACTTTTTTTTATGTTATTTAATGTCGCTCTATTTATGCCTCCAAATACAGGTGCTAATGAGCGACGGAGGTCTATGATGTGTTTGTGAACAAAGCACATGTAAATTATTACAGCGGTGCTTGTGTCAATCGTCCGAGACCGGGATTTGAATTCGGATTACCAAGTTACTAGTCCTTCGCTCTAGCCATCGAGCCATCGTAGGTCTCAATGTATTCTATTATAAGCAATGTAAGAGGAATAAAAATATTTATTAATTTAATTCACAATAGTCAACATAAGTACAATTTTAATTTTAATTTTATTTGATTTTTTTAGAACATACTGTGAAATCATATTCTCATTTCGAAATACGGCATAGTAATTTATCCCTGTATTAAATGTCATGGAAGAGTCAGATTAACCTGAAGAACAAAAAGGCTAATATTGTCAAAAATCACACCTTGTTTAGGATACTAATGAGCTGACCTGATCTTAATAATTGAATCTGATTACTTTGACTTGACATTCAACATAATTTAAGTCGTTACTTACTAAACGTTGATGGAGCTGACTTTGGCACTACTTTACTACGCGCATGATATGGGCAGTCGACGTTGAACTCCGTTTATTATCCTCATTAAATTATAATTTATATGCAGATAATTTATTGATAGAAATTGATTGATTTATTGGTGAGATGATTTTTAAGACAAAATATAGCCAATGTTCTTCCGAAAATAATATGGAATATATATTTCGAATTACAGAGCAATCGGCTTAGTAGTTTTTTGTTTATCGTGCATAAACAAAACGCGCTTTGACTTTAAAAAATATTATGATTATAATATAATGATATCATGTCATAGTCATTTCATATTATATTATATGATATCATAGTTATAGTAATTTATAAAGAATTTATAAACAAATCATGTTGTTGCTTGTAGACATTAAACAAAAAAACCTACTAAACCGTTTGCTTTGAAATACGAAATATATATTCTATATTATTTTCGGAAAGACATAGGCCATATTTTGTATTGAAAATAATCTTACTTAAACTATTATAATAATTATGCGTGCAGTACATTATAAGAGCTGTATTATGATTTGGTGGGGATAATAAATTGAGTTCGGATCATTGGATAATGGAATAAATTAGTGGATCCAGTTTTTGAGTAACTTTTCATAGTTGGGTTACCCAACGACTGGTAAGCGCCACTGTTGCCACTAGATATATCTATATATATCTCTCAGTTTTTGGCG
Organism: Sycobia sp. Sy_11; assembly: GCA_018907035.1. NCBI lineage: Eukaryota > Metazoa > Arthropoda > Insecta > Hymenoptera > Epichrysomallidae > Sycobia > Sycobia sp. Sy_11. Next base: position 723,743 of record JACCIC010000034.1, on the reverse strand, counting down.
TCAAATGGCATCGCAACGTTAACAGAACCGTCCTATTCACCAGACATGTCACTGCGACTTTTTCCTATTCCCTATTCGAAAAAAATTCGTCAAAGGTCGACATTTTGACTCCATTAAAGACATCCAAGAATCTATGACGAGGATACTCGGAGAGGCGCACAAGAAGTGTTCCAGAAATGTTACGAAAACTGGAAAACTCGCTGGAATGAGTGTATAGATACGGAAGGGGACTTTTTTGAAGGGGATCGTAGCGATGTACCTTAATTTTAAAATATACTCGATTTTTTGTAGTTTTTATCAAAGTCATAGTCAAAGACCTAGATATGGTATTCTATCTCCCGAACATGAAGGCGAATGTATGATATATATATTGGGTTGTCAAATATTTCCCGTCCGCCTTTTAGTCTTATGAATTTCACGGCTATGTACAAAGCGCTACAGAGCTCGTATCTGACAATACTATACATCATTTGAAAGGTCTTGACATAACCGATAAAAGAACGCTATACATTCACTAACGCCGAAATTCGCGCTATTTTAAAGTTTTCCTTCGTTAAAAGCAAATCCGCTAGAGAAACGTTCCATGAGATTAATGGCATTTTGGGGGATGGTACGCTATCACTTCGAACCGTAGAGGAATGGTTTCGGCGATTCAGAGCCAGTGAAAACGACACCATGGATAAGCCAGCCGGCGGAAGACCTGTGACGACGAATACCGATCAAATCATGGAATTTATCGAGTTAGACCGGCATGTGGCATCTCATGACATCGCCCAGGAAATGAGAGTTAGTCAGCAAACCATTTTAAACCATCTGCAGAAGGCTGGATGCAAAAAAGCTTGATGTTTGTGTGACGCATGATTTGACGCAAAAAAAAACCTTCTGGACCGAATCAACGCCTGTAATGTGCTGCTGAAACGGAACGAACTTGACATATTTTTGAAGTGGATGGTCACTGACAACGAAAAATGGATCATATACGACAATATCAAGCGAAAACGGTCGTGTTTCAAGGTCAGTGGACCGTCCCAAACAGTGGCCAAGCCGAGATTGACGGCCAGGAAGGTTTACTGTGTGTTTGGTGGGATTGGAAGGGAATCATCCACTATGTACTGCTTCCATATGGCCAGACGCTTAATTCTACCATCTAATGTGAACAATTGGCCTGCCTGAAGCAGGCTATCGACTAGAAGCGTCGACAATTGGCCAACAGGAAGGGTGTAGTGTTTCACCAGGAAAACGCCAGACCACACACTTCGTTCATGACTCGTCAGAAGCTACGGGAGTTCGGATGGGAGGTTTTATCGCATCCACCATATAGCCTGGACATAGCATCAAGTGATTACCACCTGTTTCTGTCCATGTCGAACACCATTGGTGGTGTAAAGTTTGACGCAAAAGAATGTTGTGAAAAGTGGTTATCTATGATGGCTATGATGTACTTTTTATGCATATTAAATTAATTAATATCGAGTTCTCGATTACAAGCCCAATTTTTATAATTCCTTGATGGATTAACAAACCAAAGTATTTAGTTGTCCTAAAATAGTATACAAACTAATTAAATCATCCCACAGTATGTAACTAAGATATGACAACTTGATTAATAAATTTTTTTTTACAAACCATATCGAAGTTAGTCCATCATTCGAATTATATTTTGTCCCAGTAACGAAACCATCACCAGTCATAATCATAATTAACAGTCATTATTTACAGTAATTCATTAAAAATTTATTGTTAATCGAAAAACGAATTTTATTTCTAAAACCATGATTACGTTTGCAAATTAGTTGGAAATCACATTGATGCACCTTCAGTTCATTCCTAGGAAATCTCTGCGCTACGGACTTTTGAACTCGAATTTTTTTTTGTTTTGTATGAATCTTAAATGAACATAATTACGGAGACCAGTACTCCTATCTATATGCGTAAAATGTGAATAAAAAAAATATTCACATAAATTGAGATGCTTGAGCTATATAAATTTGACATAATCGGTATCATACTTGTGCTGTGAAGAAAATATTACGAGAAATTCAAACATTATTAATCTTTATGAAGTTGAATAAAAATTTTTTTTCTGAATAATATGAGAACCTTGTATTTAATATTTTTATTATCTCAAAAAAAAATAATTTTTTTTTTATTGACATTAAATTTTAAATTGATATTTTATTTCATTCGAACTTGGTTTATCTAAAAGAAAAATTTTTATTTGTTTTGGTATAGGCCTTCTGTAAGTTTTAACAAGTTAGTGAACTATTGTTAATTTTAGACCGAAACTTACTTTCATTGTTACGCGTGAGTGCCATGTTCGGCACGTCACGACCGCGATCGGCCGTCGTCGGCCGCCGCCTTGCCTCCCCGCCCTCATCCCATCCTTCTCCCTGCGAGCAGCCAGACGCGCGGGACTCTGCTGTCGGCCACCGAACAAGCCGCTCATCAAAAAGAGAGAGAGATAGAGAGAGGACGATAGGTGGCAAGAGTTGTGGAGGCCGGAGAGAGAAGTGATACGAAGGAAAAGACAGCGGAGGAAATTGAGAAAGGAACGAAGAACGTGAGTTGTGGGAGTGGTTGGTTGGAGTAAGGAGAGGCAGTGAGACGGAGAGCGAGGTCGGAAGCAGTACGTGTGTTGTAAGTACGGAGGAGTGAGCTGGAGAGAGAGAGAGAGAGAGAGGACGACAGCAGGAGGATCCAAGAGGACAGCAGGGTGGAGAGGCGCGGAGTGGAGACGAGGAGAGTTGGAAGAAACGAAGGAAAGGATGAAGAATCGAGAAAGGGGGCCATGTGACTGCCGAGGACCTCCGACCGTCGCAACGTGAGTAATCCCCACGGCTACAACGGGCCCCGACCGTCAGCGTGTCCCCGCGCGTACACGACAGCCGGAATCTACTCCCTTCCCTCCCCCTTCCCCGTACATAATTCCACGGATCCGGCGAGCGTGCCGGGTGGCGGATCGTGGTCGGGATGCGGTGGGTACGTGGGCCCGGAGTGAAATAGGCGCGCAGTCGGGAGAGAAATGTAAACGGTAGTGGTTGACTAGATTCTTTTACTTATAATAAATCCCGTGTACCATGAAGGATTGTCGCATCGCGAGAAAATGAATTTTTTTCCCTGCCTCTCCCTTTCCCAAAATCTCTTTCTTGTTTCAGACTAGCGGAACCCCCTCTAAAGGATTGAGGTAAGAGAGTGAGGTGAAATTTTTTTGTGCGCGCGCGAATAATAAGGAATTAAATTAAATTTTAAATTAATTTTTTTTCCTACCTCGAATTCGCCGCATCACAAAAATGGCGCCCAACGTGGGGCCCGGCCGGTCTGAATCGCGAGGGTGTTGAATTTTTATACAAGTTCTTTTTATTCATGATCATCTTCTTATTTATTCTATTGGTGCAAATTCAATTTCCCAGTAGTAGATAATTTCTTTTTTTCTTCAAAATATTATTTAGTAGGAAGCTTAAAATTAGACGTAAATATAAAAAAAAAGAGATGAGAATATCATTTTGGATTTATGCGACGTCATTATTTTAAAAATGAGATGAAGGCAGATATATATAAAAGGAGAAATGCCAGAAGAAACTGTATTAGAGCCGTTAATACAAAGTGAGAGAACAAGGAAAATTTTACATGGGAGTATATATTCACAGAGTCGAATAACGGAAACAGAAATGCTGATTAAAGCCAGGGATGTTAATAAAAAAAAATAATTATCTTAAAGGAGATATTCAATTAAAAGTCAATAAGAAAGCTCAAATTAAATACCAATAAGGAATTGACATTGCTGTGAAACCAAGGGTTTATTATTTTTAATTTATACAAATTTACTTAAGGAAGTGGAATTCTCTTCATTGTTTTTTTGTTAAACAAGAAAAAATAACAAATTCAAAGGTAAAATTTTGATTTATATAAATGAACAATTATGTTTTTGACACCATTATTATCTCATATCTAAGCAATTTAATATTAGCAAGTATTCCAATCAGTATTGATGCACATCTTTAAAATCAACAGCAACCTTTCTTCTTCTCTTTTCTCCTCTTTCTCTTTTCTCTCTTCCCCTCTAATAATTATATAAGTTCTAATCTATATCGCAGGCCTATATATGTATATTTTTGATTATGTTTTGTTGTAGCGTTAAGGAGATGTGAATGAGCTGCATTATTATAAATTGAGATATTTTTAAATCAAAAATAGTGCGTTTACTTATTAGTACTATTAATATTAATATTATTATTATTCAATTTTAAGTGGTATATTAAGAGGCCTACGATGGCTCGATCGCTAGAGCGAAGGACTAGTAACTTGGTGACACGAGTTCAATCCCGGTCTCGGCCGATTGATACAGGCACCGCTGTAATAATTTACATGTGCTTTGTTTACAAACACATCGTAGACCTCCGTCGCTGATTAGCACCGGTATTTATAAAGCATCAATAGAGCGACATTAAATAACATAAAAAAAAGTATATATAATATATTAAATAAAATAATGTCAGTTAGACTCTCCTAGTTTATTATCACCCCTAAAGAATCCGAAATAAAATTTATTACTAAATTTAATTAGATTAAAAATTAAAGCTAATAAATTAAAATAATAATTTTAATTAAAAAAAAAAAAAAAAAAGTGGTATATTAAAATAATACATTTTCTTTTTTTGCACAGTTAATAACATACCGATCGCTATAGTTAATAAATAATAAAGTATAACCATGCTTCTGATGCTCTGCTTAATGCTATTTCAGTTTAGTTTATGTATAGTACGATGTAGTATGTATTGACACTGAGTAAATATAGCATTTATTTTCGATTCGTGAAAGCATTAATGAATATATAATCTAATTTTTTTTTATTAAACGAATAAAAGTCTTTATAAATACTTGATTGACATATTGTGTCAATACAAGAAATTTATTTTATATTGTCTATCATCATGTTTCACATCCCCTTAGAAAGTTTATTTAAATACTCGTATCACTTATGGTTTGGATTTTATTTATCTATTGACCGACTAAGTGCATAATTTTATATGGGAATGATTCAAACAGATTAATGTTCTTCCTTATTATTTTTTTTACTTGAAATTTTTAAGTTTATGTAAGTGACAAACATTATCGTATTATATATAAATATCAATCTCTATGATGTACTTACATTTCGTAAATGTAATTGCAAAGAGATACATATAAAATAGGTTATATTACAGAAGAGAGCAAAAGAGATAATGATCGGCATGACCTTTTGAGATAGTAATTATGTGTACATTATATATGATCTTTTGAAAATGCGTATTTTTGCATTTTTAATTATTATTGTAAAAGCGGACTTTCTAAATATTTAATGAAAATAAGGGAAAAGTTAAATGTGTCTAATTTGTAAAAACAAAAGTGATTTCATAAGATTTGTATAATAGTCAACTTCCTTCCATGCTTCTTTTTTTTTGGCCACATTTACATTTAAATTAACCTCAAACAACCATTTCAATTTTTTTCTTATTTGTTCATTATGAACCACCAATTACGAATTATTTAAAAAAAAAGAGAAATGTAGTGTTTAAAAAAAATCCTTATTTACTTATTTATTTATTTTTTTCATAAAAGAACATTGATCTAAGGCATTAAAAAAAAAAGGATTATATATCAGTGTTTGTTAAACATAGGCTGTAGACTGATCAAAAAATTATGGATAAACTTATGTTTTACTTTTAACTAAAATCAATCCATTTTTAAAATAAACTCTAATAAAGTCTTTTTTGATTTCTCTTTAAGATTTAATCATCGCCAATAAATAACCACGCATAATCATAAATAATTTTTGTACAAGATTTGTCAGCCTGAACGTGCAAATCTGATATAATCTACCTCGTTACAGAAAAAAAAGTAAAGTTGTTGAATGACAAACATATACAGTTCTCTTTAAAGAACCAAAAAGAAGTTGAGCATTCTAATTTTGAAACAAATTTACTAAATTGAAAATGACGATTTCTTATCTAATTTTGCTTAATTACACTATATCAATTCACAATGTTGATGGGTGGTCTGAGTTATCGTGTGTTTGAGCTCTGCTCAATGAGAAGATTATGTCAAACTGCATTTATGCGTTTAACAAATTACATTCACTATTAAATATTACTAATTTATAAGTTTATCTATAACGTGAAATTATTACTTGTATGCACATTATAATTATGAAAGTTCTTTATTTCTAATCGCAAAAATGCTGTACTAGTTTATACTCATGCTTGCAAGAGGATTAAACACAGTTTGTATTAAGACTAATAAATTATGCAAATCATTTATTTAACTAAACATAAAATTTAATAGTATAGTGAGAAAAAATTTTACAAAAAAAAAAACAAAAATCTATAATAATAACAATGCATAGTTTTTGATATTTGGGAAATTTTCTCAAATAGATTCCAATATTGCTGGATGTTCTTCAATGGTATTGTTGTAGCTATTTAAGTGGCATATTTTTAATTGTAACTGAATTTACTTTTGCAAATGATATTACACTCGAATTTTTCTTTTTCAATTATTGATATCCCATGTCTAAAATATTAACTAGACATTAGAGTGACACTATAACAAGCATTTTTAAAGATTCAAAATTTAAGAATTTAATTATTAAATGCGGAGCACCCATAAATTTTCTTGATTAGTTATCAATTTTTCAATTACGGGAGACGCATTTATAATTTCTGGTAGCTGACAAACCGAAAAAAAATTCTTTTTTTTTTCGAATTCAAAGGAGATTTACGGGCATTACGCGACAAATTGATGAGGGGACGCACATCGTAACTCGATAGATAGTGAACAGTATTACGCGTGTCGCCTGTTACTTGTGCCGAAGTGCTGAGGTTTCGATAGAGAAATCTAAGATCGATTCGAAGGGGTCACGTCAGTGGACGTCCGAGGGCCGGATCTCTTTCCATAGAATCTGTAAAGTTCGACCGACCCTCAAAGGGGCGCCCAAATCGGGAGAATTAAATTTAATTGTCGATCTGAGGTGCATTTATTGATTTCATTATATGTTATAAGAGAAATCACCATTGATGGATTTGACTCAATGATTGTCACATATTATTATGAATCTATATATATTTATATATTTGCTCATGCCCATCCGATTAATCCGATCGCTTGCCAGCCACCTCGCGTTGTTCCCTTTTCAAGAAGATAAACCAGAATTAAATCTGAAAATCTACAATCGGGTGGAATTTTTGCAAGAGGACTGAATCAGAGTACAGAAGAGATCGGAATACCTAGACGAGATAGCATCGACGGTATTGTAAAGCCGATAGTTGAAACTTTGTTCCTCGAATTTGTTTTTCTCTCTCATTCGATGCCTTTTAGATACTAAAGAGTAAGGTAGTCGTCAGATTAATTTGAAATTGATAAAAAATATATGATTTGAATAAATTGTTGTTTCACGATCCTGCTGGCACGCGATTCGGTCCCATACCCGTTTGCCTCCCACACTCGTGCACCCCCGTTTTTCGTCCGCTATTCCGCCTCCGTTTGACGATTCCGGACGGCAAAGCAGATCGCGTTTCAAAGGAACGAATAGACGAGGCAGAATCTTTAGAAGTGACCATGGTGTCCGTGAAGAGCGACACGAGCAACGTATCTTTGGAGTTGATTATGGACCAGTACGATGGGGCCTGGGCTATGTACGGTCGGATTCGCCGTCTGGACCAGGACCAGCTGAAGGCTATCTTAAGTTCGTTAGGTGCAAGTACGCACGGCGATCGTCGCACACTACGGAGACGCCTTCTGAAGGCCGAGCTCTGTAACCAAGACCCATCCCTGGAGATATCCTGGACAACGGAGGACGAGGAAGATCGGGACTCGTCGCCTACGCGCGGGCTTGATCAAATCTGAGTCGTGGATGACTCTCTCGTCGATAAGCGCCGTAGATGGACCGGACGTGGGCGTGGACGCCCGATGACCACCCTGGACGAGCTGGAGATTCCAGGACGAACAACCCCGCCGACAACGGTGGGGGTGAACCCTTTCGAGAGTCTGCGGACTTCGCCGCCCACGGCCGCGCAAATTCCCGGCAGGGCTGTGACAGTCACAGCGACGACATGCACCACCACTACGTCAAAGTATACCACGGCGGGAAATACCATACCGACGTCAACCTCTCAGCCGGTTACGATCAACCTGGGGGTTGTTTCGACGGTCAGCCTGGCAGACCAGTCGGGGTCGTTCGGCCGTCTGGAAGGCCAAAAACGTGTGGCGAATTTACCAATGGACCATATACTCCAGATGGCTATGGAGCGCAATGAAGAAGAGCGGCTGCGGCTACAGGAGGAGATCGACCGTCGATCAATCCTGACGCAGTTCGACCAACAATGTCGGCGCCGTAGCGTTCCACCCCAGACGCAATCGAATCAACGAGTGACTGGCGATGGTAAGAGCATCGCCCGCAACGAATCTGGCCCTCGCGTCAGGGAAGAGGTCGATGATGACGCAAACCTGGCGTCTGACGAGGACAGTCAGCACGGAGGATGCGATCGGCCCGAAGCCACGTGTGCACCGACTCCCAGACCTGGGACCAGCAAACCAGGTCGGACCGACAGCCGAGCCGCAGAACGCTTGCCGACCAAACGGACCGGAAATATTGGCCGGAACTGTTGTCCGCCGCCACCTCCCGTCCGCAACACTAGCCTGGAACGGGATTCGGTGAGGCCAATCTCGCCCCCGTGTGCATGTCCACACGGGAGCAGCCGGGGTTATGGACAGCATTCGCCAGCCAGAATCTTAAAGGACTGGGGTATCAAGTTCTCGGGGACCGACCAAGAGTATCCGGAAGAATACCTCGCGGGCCTCGAAGAGTGTCGACACTCAGCCCGCCTGACGGAGAGCGAATTAATCAGGGCGATTCTCAGTACCCTGAAGGGAGATGCTAAGCAGTGGTATCGACTCATACGGACGGAGACCAGTAGCTGGGCGGCCTTTGAAGAGACGTTTAGGCTTAGGTTCATCAACCAGCTGGGCGAGGACGACCTTCGAAGGGAACTTTATTCGTGGACCCAGGACCGCAGCGAGATCGTGGCCACCTTCGTCGCCAAGTTCAGATACCTTGTCTCGTACTTCCGGAGACCGCCGTCGTTGAGCGAGCAGGTGATGGTCGCTGCCAATAATCTACGACCAGAATACCAGGTCTACATGGTGGGCAAGACGTTAACCAACTTTACCGAACTAACACGTTATGGCCTCGAGATGGAGCGAACTATGGAGCTCCAAAACCGGTGGAGCGGACCACCAGCGAAGGAAAAGATGAGACTTCGCAGTGCTGCTCGGGACGTCGTTAGGACCGAACCCCAGGCCGGAATCCAAGGGAGCCATCCCGAAGAGAAAGGAGCCACTAAGCGGTGACGCCCAGCCGCATGTCAAGCGGGAACCAAAGAAGCCTACGTGCAGGGCAGCAAATCAGTTGGAGGATGTGATGTTGGAGCGAGATGTACGGAAGGAGAACACCGGAGTCCGGTGTGAGGGGAGAGAGAGTAGTGAAACCGAGGACCGTTGGATAGGGCAGATACAGATCGGGGAGTCCCCGAGGGAGCGTTAGACGGAGGGGGCGAAGTGGTATGCGGAGGAGAGACCGTGTATCGTAAGACCGTCCCAACCAACGATAGATGCGAGAGAAGCGTCCGAAGCGAAGAGTTCCTCGCAGGATGCTACTCTAAGATTGAACCAAGTATTCAAGAAATTAGAGTTCCCGCCACCGATATGGCCGGGACGTATGCCTCTAGCCTGGCTAATGCCGAGACCTCCCAACAGCAACGTTCAGGGAGGGAGTGGAGTTGCAGCGGAGTTAGAGCGAACATCAGGACCTGTGGAGTCCCAGGACCTGGAGAAAACGGAACACACGGAAGAAACCGGCCCGGACCAAGATGGACCCGAGGTAGCCGGTGCGACGTTAGAGAATCGGTTGTTTCTTCCCGTGGGGATGAACGGGAACAGTTACCGCGCATTGTTCGACCCTGGAGCTGTAGTTTCGGTCGTCGGACCTCGAGTAGCCGAGCGATTGAAGGATCGACTAAGGCCGACCTCGACGAGGCTGAAGAGTGCCCTTGGCGGAGGGACGACCATGCTAGGCGAGCTACCGCTAATAATAGAAGTGGATGGAGTTGTCAGAGAGTTGTCAGTCAAAGCCGCGAGTTTCCTGGACCATGACATTATTTTGGGTATGGACTTTTGCCAGATCTGGGAGATAGAAGCCCGTCTTGGACCTGGGCAGTGGCGTGTACGAGGCGGTAGGTGGAGAGTGTTTAGCCGCACGGGGCAAGAAGCAGAAGAGGAACAGTTAGCTATAACGGCCGAATGCGCGGGTATCGTCGAAGCCAGCGAGGACCAAAGGACCTTAGTCGAGGACCTCGTGAGTAAGTTGTTGCCCGAGGCCGCTGAACGATTGGGAGCGACTACCCTGACCGAACATAGAATAGAGGTACAGGACGCGGCTCCAGTCAAACACCGGCCGAGACGCATGTCACCGATGATGATGCAAGTAGCACAGGATGAAGTGAATAAGATGTTCGAGAAAGGAGTGATCGAGGGCTCGGCCAGTGAGTGGAGCAGCGCGCCTGTTATCGTGAAAAAGTCCGACGGTTCGTTCCGTTTCTGTGTGGACTACAGAGACCTGAACGCTGTCACCGTTAAGGACGCCTATCTGTTACCTAGTATGGATTCTATCTTGGATAAGCTGCATAAGGCCAGATACTTATCGAAGGTAGACCTAAAGGAAGGGTACTTCCAGATACCAATGGACGTACAGAGCAGGAAGTTCACGGCCTTCGCAGTACCCGGATCAGGTCTCTGGCAGTTCACCAGAATGCTGTTCGGCCTGACGAACACCCCCATGACCTGCCAGCGGCTCATCGATGCACTGGTCGGATCAGAGTATGAACCTAATGTATTTAGATACCTGGACGACATTGTCGTAGCGACGGAAGCATTTGAGGACCACATGGCCTGGCTAAAGCGCGTGTTGGAACGACTGAGAGGTGCAGGACTATCCGTAAATAGGAAGAAGTGCGAGTTTTGCTGTTCTCAAGTGGCGTACCTCGGTTTCCTTTTGGACCGTGAAGATCTCAGACCGGACCCAGAGAAAGTACGACCATTGTTAGAGTATCCAGCTCCGAGGACCGTAAAGCAACTGCGTCGGTTCCTAGGCATGGTTGGCTGGTACTCAAGGTTCATAGATAATGATTCGGAATTGAAAATCCCGTTATTTAAGTTATTACGAAAGCGCATCCGATAGTATACGTCAATCGCGTATTGACCGCCGCTGAGCGTAATTATACGACCTCAGAGAAAGAGTGCTTAGCGCTGCTGTGGTCAATCAAGAAATTGAGACCATATCTGGAAGGCTATAAGTTCATAGCAATTACGGACCACAGCGCACTTCGCTGGCTCCGGAACCTGAAAGAACCTACTGGCCGCCTGTCCCGCTGGGCCTTAGAGATGCAGCAATGGGATTTTGAGATAGTACATAGGCGCGGAGCGATTCACCACGTTCCGAACGCGTTGTCCCGGATGTTCAAGAATGAGTTCAAAGAGATTGCTGCATTCGAACCGTGTGAGAATGAGTGGTACACCCATAGGATTCAGGAAGTCATAGAATGCCCATACAAGTTCCCGGGGTGGAATGTACACGACGGTATGTTATATAGGCGCAGGGTGGACTCTATTTTGGAGAACGTGACAGAGGACCAAGAGAATTCGAAACTCGTCGCACCAACGCACCACCGAGAGTGTTGCGTGAGGCACATGAGGAACCGTCAGCTGGTCACCTGGGCGTCAAGAAGACGTACGAGAGAATCACGAGAGACTACGACTGGCCGGGGATCTACCACGATACGAACACCTACGTTCGCCAGTGCCCCGAGTGCCAGCGGCATAAGCCCACGCAAACAGGACCACAAGGACTAAATGGGTCATCGCATCGTGGAGAAACCTTGGGTTGTTGTGGCCGTCAATGTCGTCGAGCTTCTCCCGAGCAAGGGACAATACAAGTATATACTGGTATTCCAGGACCTCTTCACCCGATGGGTCGAATTAAAGGCATTGAAGAAAGCCGACGGCAAGGCGGTCGCCAAGGCTTTCGAGGATTTAGTCCTATTCCGATGGAACACGCCGGATTATTTCTTGAGCGACAATGGGACCGAGTTTCATAATCATGTGCTTAAGAAGATGTTAGAAGGGTATGGTGTGAAACACGTCACGACGCCACCATACCACCCGCAAGCCAATCCGGTGGAGCGTAGCAACCGCACCTTGAAGACCATGATTTCCATATTCGTGGGACCGGACCACCGCGATTGGGACCTGCATTTGTGCGAACTACGTCACGCCATGAATACGGCGACGCAAACATCAACTAGAGTATCACCACCGTTTTTGAATTTCGGCCGGCATCCACAACCGGTCAAAAGCTTGAGAAGCGAGGTTGAGGGACGCAATTTGGTTTGGAGGAGCGACCCCGAGGTATGGAAGGACTCTATGCGGCGATTAGACGCATTGAGGGACCTTGTCGTCCGCCACATCGACGGAGCACAAGCCACTCAAAAGAGGTATTATAATCGGGGTAGACGAGATGTGAGTTTGAGGGTGGGAGACCAAGTGTTGCGCAGGGAACGCATGTTATCGAGTGGGACCCAGAGGTTCTCCTCTAAATTGTCTCCTATGTACGAGGGCCCCTTTCGGATTTCCGATCAGCTTTCCCCGACGGTTTACGTGCACGAGACGGGCTCGAGTTGGTGAAACGCGAAGGTGCACGTGTAGGAACTAAAAAGATACGTCCCCTCCCTTCGCGATGTTGTCAGTCCCAGGCTCGGCTTTTAGGTTCGTGACGAGACATTTCGTTTTCCTTGGCCTTTCCCTTCTCTTTTCACTGGTAGTTAGACCGGACTAGTGGTGGAGCTATTCCTTAACCCTGCACTTATTCTTTTAGCAATGAGTCAGATGCGGAGACAGCGCCGCTCAGGGCTCGGAAGAGGTGGCACGCTCACTGATCTCCCGGCCTCGTGCAGGCCATCGACCGTTTCCGAAGTTTCAGCCCGTCCCGGGGGCGTCCTGGTGGGAGAGCCACTACCTCCGATCCGTGGCGTCGGGTCCGAGTCGTCATGGTCACCGTCGTCCTCGGATGACGAAACCGTGGTGGAATGGGTGCCTCCCACCGGACTCCCGAGAGCAGAGCGCCCTCGCGTGGAGCATCGTCCGGAGCGCCCATACGGAGAGAGGTACCCCCGCTTGACAGGGCTACTGTTTTATGGCCTAGAGCCGACACAGACGCGGCCTGAGGTGGACCCGCCACGGCGACACTGCTACAACTATTGGCAGGTAGGGCATGCGCGCAGGGACTGCCCCCGTCCCGTAGCTGCAGCGTACTGTTGCAACTGCGGGCGACAAGGGGTTGTCGTCGGCAGCTGCCCTCCCTGCCGACGGGCGTATCAGCGTTATATGAGGTGGTCCATCCGGACGGCGAGGGGAAGCCCCACGGCTTCTCGCGCTCCGGACCATGCACCTGCAGCACCAGCATCGCCGCGTGGGACCTGAGGCGACACCCCGGCAGCAGGGGCATCATCGCAGCGACTGATAGCCCTCGTCACCCCACGATCTGTCCGTCGAGGGCCACGGCGGGTATCGGTAAGGGCGTTGGTGCGATTGTTGTTGGAGGCCGTCGCCGGTCATTAAAGAGAACCCCCTGGGCTGCGGAGTACCAGGACCAGGGAACCGAAGCACCGGAGGACCAGAGGACCGAGAGAGAGGATAAGGCAGACCAGGAGATGACCTAGGGGTAAGGCGAAACTCATCGTCGGTAGTCACCAACCAAGAGGGACGATCATCATCAGGCGAGGCCAACCACGAGACGCACCCTCCCAAAGGCGGCGTGTTAAAGAAGAAGACAGGTTAAAGAAGAGGACGTCCAAGAATTTGCGGACGAAGTCCGGTTTAGGGGGAGAGATTTGTGACAAGAGTCGCGCGCGCCATCCCGCGGACAAGAAAACCTTAAGGCGTTCGCGCGCGCCGTCGCGCCTTGTGCTCGACACGGTCCCTTCCCCTTACCTCCCCGTACCGCGAGCGGCGCATAACCGTCGGCTGGTGGAACGGCGAGGAGCCATAACCTACATCACGGCACAATCGAGTGCTGATATGCACTCGCCAAGAACGAAAGGAAATAATAGATAAAAAAAAGAGAGAACGATTAATAATCAAAAGAAAGGATGGGACAACATATGAGTAGTGATGATAATGGTTAATTGTAAAGGTAACGAGTAGTGATGATAACTTGAGAAAGGGAAGGTAGAAATACCAAGGAATGATGAGAAGAGAAATGGAACAAGGTAAATCATAAAGGACAAACAAGTATTGATAAAGGAAAGAATCTACTGACCCTGAAATGAAATTATTAGATATTAAATTGAGGAAAGAAAAAAATATATAATAATAATTCTAACAGTGATATATCTGAAGAAAAAAAATGAAACAGATAGTAATGATGACAAAGACGATTAAATGGGAAAAAGTAGAAATGAGCAAACGCAATATCAACAAGATGATAGTATACAGATAATATAGAATAATAGAAATTAATAAGAGATACCATAGAAGGTAATAGAAATTAAGATAGAATAATATAAATTAATAAGAGATACCATAGAAGATAATAGAATTTAATGATAAATTTAAGTAAAATAATAAATGAAAAAAAATACACAAAAAAATGAATAATTATAAATTTAAGGTGATACTGATAATAACGAATGATGATAAGATAAGGATAAATTTAATAGATGAACAGGACAAAGTGAAAGTGAAGATGAAATAAGAAAGAAGAATAAATAATAGAAGATAATCAGAGATAATAGAAATAAGATAGATAATAAGAAATAATAGAAGATATAGAAATAATAGAAATAAAATAAGATAATAGTATATAGAATATAATAGAAATAATAGGTGATGGAAGAAAAGGAAATGAGGAATTAGTGTCATGAATAAGTCAAATAGTCAAGTGGAGTGATGCGAATGAAATTTTACGTCAACGTAGGTTAAGTGAGGCGACTGAAAATTTATGTAAACGTAGGTTAAGTGATGCGAATGAGAATTCATGTGAATGCGGTTACTAGTATAGCAGATCTAATAGTATCCTCTTAAAAATATTATTAAGTATTCAAGGCGAGCATTGGATTTAATTACAGGCCTGTCAAATAAGTTAGTGGTTGTAGTATTAAATTTATAAGAATAGATAGTCTTAGTTAGAGTTAAAGTCTTAATTAATTAGAGACTAATTAATTAGAGACGCCGCAATAAATTATGAAAGTTTTTTTTCTTGTGTGTCTTCATTAAATCAAAAAAAAAAAAATTTTTCTTTTTAGTATTTAAATAATGTTAATTTTTTTATGATGGCTATGATGTACTTTTTATGCATATTAAATTAATTATTATCGAGTTCTCGATTACAAGCCCAATTTTTATAATTCCTTGATGGATTAACAAACCAAAATAGTTAGTTATCCTAAAATAGTATACAAACTAATTAAATCATCCCACAGTATGTAACTAAGATATAAAAACTTGATTAATAAATTTTTTTTTTACAAACCATATCGAAGTTAGTCCATCATTCGAATTATATTTTGTCCCAGTAACGAAACCATGACCAATCATAATCATAATTAACAGTCATTATTTACAGTAATTCATTAAAAATTTATTGTTAATCGAAAAACGAATTTTATTTCTAAAACCATGATTACGTTTGCAAATTAGTTGGAATTCACACTGATGCACCTTCGGTTCATTCCTAGGAAATCTCTGCGCTGCGGACTTTTGAACTCGAATTTTTTTTTTTGTTTTGTATGAATCTTAATTGAACATAATTACGGAGAGCAGTATTCCTATTTATATGCGTAAAATGTGAATAAAAGTGATATTCACATAAATTGAGATACTTGAGCTATATAAATTTGACATAATCGGTATCATACTTGTGCTGTGAAGAAGAAAAATATCACGACAAATTCAAACATTATTAATCTTTATGAAGTTGAATAAAAATTTATTTTCTGAATAATACGAGAACCTTGTATTTAATATTTTTATTATCTCAAAAAAAAATCATTGTTACGCGTGAGGGCCGTGTTCAGCGCGTCACGACCGCGATCGGCCGTCGTCGGCCGCCGCTGTGTCTCCCCCGCCCTCATCCCATCCTTCATCCCTGCGAGCAGCCAGACGCGCGGGACTCTGCTGCCGTCCACCGATCAAGCGGGTCATCAAAAAGAGAGAGATAGAGAGAGGGCGAAAGGTGGCAAGAGTTGTGGAGGACGGAGAGAGAAGCGATACGACGGAAAAGGCAGCAGAGGAAATTGAGAAAGGAACGGAGAACGTGAGTTGTGGGAGTGGTTGGTTGGAGTAAGGAGAGGCAGCGAGACGGAGAGCGAGGTCGGAAGCAGTACGTGTGTTGTAAGTACGGAGGAGTGAGCTGGAGAGAGAGAGAGAGCGAGAGAGAGAGAGAGAGAGAGAGAGAGGGAGGACGACTGCAGAAGGATCCAAGAGGACAGCAGGGTGGAGAGGCACGGAGTGATGACGGGGAGAGTTGGAAGAAACGAAGGAAAGGAAGAAGAATCGAGAAAGGGGGCCACGTGACTGCCGAGGATCTCCGACCGTCGCAACGTGAGTAATCCCCACGGCTACAGCGGGCCCCGACCGTCAGCGGGTCCCCATGCGTACACGACAGCCGGAATCTACTCCCTTCCATCCCCTTTCCCCGTAGATAATTCCCCGGGTCCGGCGAGCGTGCCGGGTGGCGGATCGTGGCCGGGACGTGGTGGGTACGTGGACCCGGAGTGAAATAGGCTCGCAGTCGGGAGAGTGCATAAAGTGTAAACTGTAGTGGTTGACTAGATTCTTTTACTTGAATAAATCTCGTGTGCCATGAAGGATTGTCGCATCGCGAGAAAATAAATTTTTTTTTTCCCTGCCTCTCCCTTTCCCAAAATCTGTTTCTTTTTTCAGACTAGCGGAACCCCCTCTAAAGGATTGAGGTAAGAGAGAGGTGAATTTTTTTTGTGCGCGCGAGAATAATAAGGAATTAAATTAAATTTTAAATTAATTTTTTTTTTCTGCCTCGAATTCGCCGCATCACAATATAAGGACGGTATATGGTTATAGTTACGTAGTCCAGGTTGTGCTCTAACTGTACTGGAATTTTTAATTGCCAATTTGACCTTAAAATCTTAAAAAGTTTTTGATTTTCAAAGCAAAAATATAGTCCGATACTATAGTATTTGATTTTTATAAACTATCATAATTTTTATTACTGATTTCCCTCGTTTCGTTCGGGACTAAACGTCTCATGGACTAAATAAGTAACAACAGACAGATAATAACAACCAGATTTATAGAGAAATACAATATAATCGATCGGTAAGTATTGTCAATACAATCTGATTTTGTACTGTACGGATCACGTTAACTTTAAATTATTTGCAGTTAATAGCGGCTGCCGATGTGCGTAAAACATCATTTTTACTGTATACTAAATAATATTTACGGAAAATAGAGAATTTTAGATAATGTCTGCTACACGAAGATTAAATACAGTATTTATATAGAGATTATACTTAAGATGGTACATATATATATATATATATATATATATATATATATATATATATATATATATATATTCGTATTTACACACACACACACGCAGATTTATATATTCGTATTTTATATTTAATGCCGCGTAGATTTAATTACTGATACCAACTGATATAAACGTTGGACAACTACAGTAGATCTTTAATTAGGTAAAGGTGGTGAGTACAGTCAGATTGCACTTTACTAATAAAGAATTTTTTCCGGCTCATATATTTTTATTTTAGATTAGTCTACGGGAGTGATTTTAAACAAGGACAGTCTGACTCTCATCATTTTCAATGAATTATATATTGTTATGTATTAATATTGATAGAAATATATATTGATATTATTATGTATTCATTTTAATTTTTTTAATTGTATTGCAAGACCAATAAAAGTATTTATTAATTTATCTATAAACAGTCGACATAAGCGCAATTAAAATATATTTAAATGTATTAACTGATTTAGTTGATGCGATATTTTTTAATTAAAAAAAAATAATTCTTTATCTAAAAAGAATTTATTTAAATTGGTTAAATCCTATTCATTTTCTTAAATGTATTCAATTGACTTTCCTATGTATATCATTAATTTTCATATCTGATTTCCTAAAAAAAATGTTTCAAGCAATTTTTCATCAGGTGGATCCAAGATTTTCAGTTTTACTGTACTTAAAGAGAGACTCTTAATACCTATGCATATGTAGATATGTAAGTTTTGAACAGTGGAGATTTTGCATTAAAAATTAATTTACGTTGCACTGCGTACAATACGTGATTTTGAAGCTGAAGACAAGGATCACCTCGGAAAGCAGAAAAGTTATGAAGACGAGGAATTAGACGCTTTGCTGGATGAGGATCCGTGACAAATTCAAGAAGAATCTGCCATATCATTGGACGTCACGCAGCAAGCAGTTTCCCTGCGCCTGAAAGCATTGGGATTAATTCAAAAGGTTAAAATGTTGCTGCAGCGGAATAAAGATAAATTATATTTGCATCGTATTGTCACTCATGATGAGAAATGGATTTATTATGATAACCCTAAATACAGAAAATCATATATCGAAACGAAATATTCACGATAATAAGGCCATGCTTTGCATGTGGTGGAATCAAAAGGGTGTCGTACATTACGAACTTCTTCCAAGTAATCAAACCATTTAAGGACCATTGTATCGAATCTAGCTTATTCGTTTGAAACGAGGAATACAGGAAAAACGGACAGAATATGAGTCCGACATTTTTCATATTTTATTTTTCATGATAACACTCTGCCACATGTTACGGCTTCGGTCAAAAACTATTTTGCGAAAAGTGGATAGTAAATTATGCCTTATTCGCCTTATAGTCCATTTGGCACTATCTAACTATCTCTTGTTTCGATCAATGCAGACGTTGTTACGGGAATGCGCTTCAGTAAAGGGAATCAAAAATTGGTTCGATACGTTCTTGTGTTCGAAAGGCGAGAAATTTTTTTGTCTGGAATTGATAAATTCACAGAAAAATGGGACAAAGTTATAGCTTCCAATGGACGATACTTTGGACAGTAGTCGAATATTAATCGAGTTTAAAATATACTATAATTTTAAACTTTTTGTGATTATAGTAAAATGAAACTCATGTATATTGTTTATTGTTTTCATGAAAAAACTAGCATCCCTCATCACAGCTTCTTCTGAAATATAAATTACTCGATTTATTAAATAATTCAATAATACCTATGTACAAGTTATTCTATATACAAATCTATAGTCCTATATAAAATTTTATCCTATGAGAATATTTTTGGAGAAGAATTAACAATCCTCTGAGGGGGAATAAAATACAATAAAATTAATTAAAATAAAATTTCATTTATATATATATATATATATATATATATATATATATATATATATATATAAGATCTGTTACCAAAATTTCCAGACTTTTTAAACAGTGATTTAACCAGTGAGGCTAATTGTTTTTGATCATGTGTGTTCAAAAGAGGCATCTTCTATTTATATTATGCTCAAATTTCATGAATATTTGGAGGAATAGAAGCGAAGCTTTTACAGAAACAGATAGAATGATAAAACATATTTATGATAGTAATTGTTTATTTCGTGAAACAATTAACGAGTTTTTTCGGCGTTTAAAAAACAGCAGAGAAGACTTCAATGTCGATGAACGTTCGGATCGGGTGAGATAAGTGGTAAATGAAAGGAATATCGAGAAAGTAACGTTAATTCATGAAAAAGTAAAGTACGTTAATTCATGAAAAGTGAGTCGAAATTTTTGTTGTGTTATATGAAAATCAAATCTAATTTGTCAGCAGCATCGATTGATCACATTTTGAATTAGCATTTGAGCCTCTGAGAAGTATGTTCGCGCCTTGTTCCATACAAATTGAGGCCTAAAAAACGCTTCGAATTCAACATTCTAAAGACATCATTATAGAAGGCAAAAGGGACCAAAACTATCTTTATTCTATCGTAACTGTTAACGAGACATGCGGTGTCCAATATGATCCCGAAATCAAACGTCAAATTACCACATGAAAAACCCACCTTGAGCCAAAATCGAAAATATCGCGCTTGCAAAATTCGAAAATCAAAATAATGCTCTTAACTTTCTACAATTCTAAGGGCATTACTTACCAGGATATCGTTCCAACTAGTAAAACAGTTAATACTGTGAATTATCTTGGTATTATGAAGCGTTTACTTTCCGGCATTTGCCGCATCATCGATTGATATTGGTGACGGATTTTTTGATCATAAACGGTATTCTGACAATCAATCACCGTATACACTTGATATGGCATTTTTTAACTTCTACTTATTTAATGAATTGCATCTGGTGATAAAAGAAAAGCGTTACAGGGACGTCAAGGAAATCTGAAGGGCAACCACCGTCATTTTCAAGATGATTGCGATCAACGTTACGAAAAAGTCATTTGGCATGCTGTTCGAACCCGCTAAACTTTGCACTGATTTCGAAGGGGACTATTTTGAAGCGAATAAATGCGTTTAACAAAAATAATTTACTGTTATCTTCTTTTTTTTTAATGTCTACGAACTTTTGAAATAGAATCTATATATATATATATATATATATATATATATATATATATATATATGATACGAATATTATTTTATAGTTATACTATATATTTTATGATTATACTCTTTTACTATTCTACTATGACAAAGTAATTTCCTAATTTTCCATAACATTTTAACTATCAAAGTTTGTGAAAAATCAGAAGAAAGTAAAATTAGTGCTCCACCGAAGGGCTGCCCATTTTCTCTCAAATCTTCGAATATCCAAATAAGTGCTTCCAATGTTTTTATGGAAACCATTTTATATTCATCTAATATACGAAAATCAGAGCTCTTAAGATCTTTACCCATTTCTGAAATTTGTTTGATATTGCACATTGATACCTTCGTGTCTTCAAAAGTATTATCGTCATTATAGATCCGAGTTAAGCGTCATTTACAAGATCGCTTTAGCACACACATGCTAGTTCTTTATGGATAATGGACAAACATATATTCTTCATCGATATCAATGGATCATTATATTCATCGCCCGCACGGAAGAGTCTTCGGGCGAAGAGCATAACTTAAACGCGTCTTACAAAAAACTGAAGATTTTAAAAATTACTGCCGAATCATGGTTTCATATGTACAACACTAATTATTTATATCGTTAACTTTAGAAATCAATACCTGAGATCTAATTCGGATGACTGGAATCAAATATCAACAGACAAAGTTTAAAAATAAAGAGAAATTTCTTCTGTTCATATTATAAATAAAATAATCATATATTTGGATCCAAGATTTATCTGTAACTCACGGATTCTTTTGTAATATACGTAAATGGAACATCTATACAGTTATTCTTTCTAATGCCTCTCCGGAATAAAGATATTGGAAATTAAAATTTAAATCAAATACGTGCTCCAATAAAAAATTTTAATTTTCTTAAATTTATAAATAATTATATTTAATAATTTAAATTATATTATAGTCCAATATGAAACTGTACGTATTGCTAAGAAATTAAAGGAGAATGAATATGCTCAAAAATGGTCATAATTAATAGTTTTGAACATATCTATAATAAAATTTGTATTTAACAAAATTTTAATATTTCTACGTTAGTTTTCATAATTTCTTTCAAAATGCCATTGAGTAGTCAGATATGCCACTGTTCGAAAGAAGGCCTCATAAGTTTAAAATACAAGTTTATCCTTGGCATATTTAAATTATGATAAACGATTGAAAAAATAAGCTACTTATAACCATAAGACAAGCCTAAATAACAAAATTCAAATTTATGATAATAAAATTATCATTGTTATTTCGAATAATAACATAACTCATGATTATTTTTTTCAAAAATTACGAATTATTTTCTTTAACGACATTTGTACTTCTAATTTGTATTAATTTCATAGGAAAAACTGAGTTCTTTTTAAAAACATAAAAAATAAACTTGTAAAAAAATGAGTAGCTTCACTATTATAACAGTTGTATTTTATGTACATGTCTTCATCTATTACGGATAAAATTTACTTAAAAATATCCAGATAATAGATATTGAATAATGTCAAAAACACTAACCGTCGTCGATAATTGAATTTATTCATACTACTATCATGCAATCGTATACGATATATAAAATATGAAATTGATGTATTCTAACAATCTAAAATATCACCATTAACGTTACTGATCAGCAGTTTGATAATAATTCCAGGATGCCAGTAAAATACACCCATCTTTTACTATTTAGTGTACTCACTATTTTTTGTAATAATATTGGTAAGCAATTATGACGTTATAGATATTTTAATATTTCTCGTTATTTAGCAATAAATGTATTGCGTAACAATAGCAGTAAATGTAATCGCAAGTATGCAATATGATGAATTTGAACTCAGCAATTAGAACACTTGTTTTTTTATTAATTCGAGCGAGATAACATCTTATTCTCATGCAACGTAGGAATATTGAATTTTCAAGTTTCCATGTCGTTGTAGTATAACGAACTATTTTACCAATGGAGGTTCATCTATATTTAGAATATCCTATTTCAATTATCCTGATAGCCGCAATGAACTTGACTAATTTAATGTTAGTAATATCGGTAACGATAGTTCTACAATTCTGATCTCACATTATAGAAATTCAAAATGGCGAATTCAATGTGGCAAAAAAGTTTCATAAATGCTCTAATTTTAATAAAAGAGCGTATTCCTAGGTGTTCGTATATATTAATTACAAATTTGATATCCACTTTTCTAAATTCAAGATGGCGGATTGAGAATGGTTGAAAAAAATTTGGGTAACCTGATGAGGCCGCCATAATGGACTGACACATTTTAAATTTCCATCATCTGAGACCGGATTCGTAATCAATGATCTCAAATACCTCCGTGTACTCAATAGCTGCCAATTATGTTGTAAATCCAGTTCAAAACCGAATTTAATTTAAAAAGTCTCCGCTTATTCATTGCTAATTGATTATAATTAATTATTTACACTAAGGCTCTATATGTGGAGTTAAGATACTTGCTTCTTGACCATCCAGTGTATCATCAGAAAAGGATACAGCGAACTAGAGCTTATATAATAATATTTACTCTATAAAGAAGAAAATATACAAATATATAATAGTAGATTTCAAGAGGATCGTGGAACTTGATTCTTAAATCAAATTAAATAAATAATTCTTAAAAATCAACTTACACATTAGTATTGGACTATACTTTTGAACATGAAAGCCGGAAAATCGTTTAAAAACTATGACTTTAGAATCAAAATGGTAAAAATAATAACAATTGCATGGTTAGTTTCACGATAGAAAAATTAATTCTGACATATGTTTCGATCTAGAAGCAATCCTCAAAGATTGCATGTATACCATCGCATAATGTGCTATGAAACAATCAAAGCATTTGGTATTATTGTATGTATATATATATATATATATATATATATATATATATATATATACTTATTGTAATGATTCATTGTTTTTTCATTCTAAAAGTTTATGAATCATTTTTTCATTTCAGTCACCGGGATAACAATAGATGATATAACAATCGAAGTAGTAGAAAAACAGCATGAGATGGTATATGAAATATGCAAGGCGATTTCGAAATCAGAACATAAAAAATCTATAAATACCATTATTTATTTAAATTCAAACATGGAGGAGAGATGTTCAGGTCAACTTGTTGATTCAGTATATATAGTAGCATTAAACAGTTGTATTGAAAAACTTCTTAATGGTACTAAAGGCGATGATAGTTTGAATGTATTAGTTGCAAAGCATTATATCATTCAAACATATAAAATTTATCTTAAAGATGAATACGCAGTACTTCAGGTATATATTAATATCTACACACACGCACACACACGCACACACACACACCCACACCCACACCCACCCACACACACACACATACACACTCTGTAAATGTGAAGGAAAAAAGGAGATTAACCATTCAGCATACAGCTATAAGTGCCCGATTACTGTGGAGTTTTTAAACAGACATAAAACATGAGAATACTCCAACTGAATACCAACCATTGCGTAGCAGCTCATGACCTGCTAAAACAGACAATAAAGGAGCTAAGAATAGACATTGCTGTAATCTCCGAACCATATTGTGACAGGGTCAGACCACAGCGCTGGATAAGTGACACAAGCAATAGAGCTGCCCTCTGGATTGGTCAAAATAGGCAGGTATTAAAGCAGTCGAGTCATCGGAGCGAATTGATATCCTGGGCTAAAATACAAGAAATATACGTCTTTAGTGTATATGCTCCTCCAAGCTTGACGGACAAGCAGTTTGAAATCCTCGTAACTAAATTAGTTGATGAGGCCATGGACAAGAAACCATTATTAATCGCTGGCGATTTTAACGCGTGGTCCACAGTCTGGGGAAGCGCTTCAACAAATAACAGAGGTAGTATGCTGCTTGATGGCCTTAATTCTCTTCAACTCCACGTGGTTAATAAGGGATTTGAATCCACTTTCATTAGGGGTGATAAACAATCAGTCATTGATGTAACATTCGCCAGTGATGACTTGATTCAGCGGATCCTTAATTGGAGAGTAAGCGACCTTTACAGCCACAGTGATCACAGGGCGATCTTGTACGAGATTGCAGAGAAGAAAGTAAAGAACAAGTGCAATGAGTGGATGCCCACACGGAAATGGAACATCAGATCGCTAGACTGTGAAGTGTTCGCCACTATAATATCAGCAGAGCGTTTAGAATATGGTGCACCAGGCCATCTGGCAAATGCACTCATGAAGCATATCTCTGAAGCATGCGATGCATCGATGACTAGGACTAAGAGCGGATTTAAACATCGTCAATCTGTCTACTGGTGAGTAAATGAAATTGCAGAATTGTGCAAACAATATCATCGCGCACGTAGACTTACCCAAAGAGCCCGCACCCATCGTGATACGTTTAATAGTTTATTTAAAGAAGCACAAAGAGCGCTTGTCAAGGCCATTAAGGCAAGCAAGCGTCGATGCTGGCTTGAACTGTGTGCTGACTTATGGGGACCACCATATAAAACAGTCATCGCACGATTGAGTAGGGCACCAATACAACCCACTAGCACGGTATTGATTGATAAGATTGTTTCCACTCTCTTTCCCAATGACACCCACGGGACTGTACTGGGCACGCAACACTCGGACGATATACCTCCTATAACAGAAATGCAGCTACATAATGCTTACGCTAAGACTAGAGACAATGCTGCCCCTGGCCCTGATGGTATCCCTAATGTGGCAGTTAAGTTGGCGATACAGAAGAATCCAGCTATATTTCTAAAAGTATATAATGCTTGTCTTCTTGAGGGTATTTTTCCTGATTGCTGGAAAACTCAAAGATTAGTCCTGTTACCTAAGGGCAACAAGCCACTTGATGATCCTTCATCATACAGGCCATTGTGTATGCTCGATACGGTAGGTAAAATATTTGAAAAAATAATATGTAGCCGACTGGAAGCATTCACTGAAGGATTGCACGGCTTATCCTCACGCCAATTTGGATTTCGGAAATCAAAATCAACAGTCGATGCCATTAAACTGGTAGTGTGTACCGCAAGAAATGCAATCAGTGGTAAGAGATGGAAAGGTGGCACTAAACAGTATTGTGCCATTGTCGCTCTAGCTGTCAAGAATGCCTTTAATTCAGCGCGCTGGTCTTCTATTATGAGTTCTCTTAAAGAGTTCGGAGTACCTGGTTATTTACAGAATGTCGTGGCCAGCTACTTTGAGAATAGGATAATATTATACCGAACTGATGAAGGCATTGTATCCCATAAGGTTACTGCGGGAGTCCCCCAGGGCTCAGTTATGGGACCTATATTGTGGAATATTATGTATGATGGCGTGTTGAGGATTCCACAACCGCCTAGTTTAATAACAGTAGGGTACGCCGACGATATCACTCTAGTAGTGACGGCTAACACCCTTGATGAACTTACTAAAAATGCCAATGAGGCAATCGGCAACATCAGTAGATGGACTAAGACGGCTGGTCTACAATTAGCGGAGCACAAGATAGAAGTAGTTCTTGTCAGCAGTCGTAAGAAGGTAGATAGTATTACTCTTAAAGTTGGTAGCTGCCGCATTAGTTCTGTGCCATCTTTACGATACTTGGGTGTCCAGCTTGATGCCAGGTTAAACTTCAAAGAACATCTAAAGATATCTGGCGAAAAAGCGCAACGAGTTTCAGCTGCCTTGTGTCGGCTCATGCCTAACATTGGTGGCCCACGTCCACCCCAGAGGAAACTATTAGCTTATGTTGTTAATTCTGTCAGCATGTATGCAGCACCAATCTGGCATCATGCACGCGGAATTAAATCGTATTGTGAGTTGGCCATTGCGACCCGTCGTCGCTCCTGTATACGTATTATTAGTGGTTACGGGACGGTATCCACCGATGCTGCTGAGGTACTTGCCGGAATTCTTCCTTTCGATTTAGCTGCAGATGAACTGGGTAGGCTGCATAACATATGTAAGGCTGCAGTGGATTCTCTACAAGGTGCTAAAAACGTGGAACGTCATCGTTCTATAGAAATATGGCAAAAACGATGGACCGATTCTAGCAAAGGCCGATGGACTTATCGTATCCTTCCAGACATACTCAGATGGATCAACAAGAAACAGGGGGAATTAGATTTCCACCTAACTCAGTTGCTGACTGGACATGGTTGTTTTAGGTCCTATTTCCACCACTTTCACCTGGATAATAATGATCTCTGCCCCATCTGTTCGACTTTGGTCGAGTATACCGAGCATATATTAGTGAGCTGCCCTCGTTTTAGAACACAACGTGAGCACTTGATGAACATCATCAATAAGCCAATAAGACCAGAGAGCATCCTATCAATAATGCTGGAATCTTCTGAAAACTGGAAGGCAGTAGCCAGTTTCGCAAAAGAGGTGATGACCAAACTTAGATATGCCGATAGAACTAGGCGAATGGCCCAGGATGAACCAGGCTAACTGATCCTATTTTAAGATATAGAGGACGAACACCAAACTCCTGATCACCTGTGTGTATGGGGGACGTAGGATAGTGTCATAAGAAGAGGAGTCGTATAGGCTAACTAACAGCCCCGCCGAAGTAATATTCCCGGATAGTTCCGGCGGGATGCTGGTTTCGAGAGGCCACTAGTGCAGAGCTTGCTCTGCCTACGCCTAATAAAAAAAAAAAAAAACACAGACACACACACACACACACACGCACACGCACGCACACAACACGCGCGCACGCACACACATATAATAGTAGATTATGCACCATTGGAATAAAGTAAAAAATGTACGAACCGTCAGAATTGGGCATACAGCTAGTGCATGCTTATCCACTTTATTTAAACGGTGTATATATGATTTTCCTCTACACAAAGTGTAAAATTCGTATAATGTTTAACCAAAGGATAAAGTGAGTATTATACTAATAGACAAGTTAGTTAATCTAGAATCAGCTACATTCGGCGTATATTTCATTTTTGTTTTCATTTCTTACATGTCACTCACTTTACTGATTACCGATAGCGAATAAATTACATTATACGATATATTCTTACGAATTGCTTATATTTGAGTAATGTGCATATTTTGTTAATAAAATGCTAGTAAATATAATTTTCTCTATAAGTTCGATATAGCATAATAAATAAATTTAATTTTCTAGCTTGCGGAAAAGTATGTGAAACGTGAAAATTCATTAATATTTTTCTAAGGAAAGGAAAGTCGATGCCTATAATGATTTCCAGTCTACATCCATTCCATCTTCCATAGTCTGATAATACAGAGGCTCTAGATCGTCCGTATAAAATTCGTAAAATGAAAAGTTTTTTACAGTTACATATAAATATGTATTATTTAAAAAATTATATAAATAAAATACTATATATTATATAATTATAATAATAATAAATATAATATAGCTAGCATCCCCCGTTTCGGCTTTTCTCGAGATAATAACTTAACCGATTTATTAATAATTCAACAATGTCTGTGTAAAAATATTTTATGTATAAAACTATATTCCTATATATAATTTAAGCCATCAATGATTTTGTATAAAAAAATGCTATCTGAGTGACCGCTTTAAAAAGGTGCTTCTACATGCGGTTTCTACAGAAATATCTTGTACTTTCGTGTTTGAATGATAGAATACGATGGCCAGGTTTGTCGCGGCGTCTTTTACGGAGTGTTGAGTTCGGGCCACATAATACGTCTCAAGATAACTTTCATATAAGAGTTTTATGTTCGGGAGATAGAATACAAAGTAACAACATACCTGGTCATTGTATTTTATCGACCAAGCATGGAACTTCCCGTAGAAGTAGTCTAAAGGTATCTAAACATCGTATTCTACTGTCCGAACTGATATAATAGTATAGAAATGATATAATAGTATATAATACAACGTAATATAATATAATTAATTTAACATCATATTATATAATATAATAATTCAATTTGCACGTAGGTAATTAATCTCTAATGGACTCTCCATAATATCGAAGACGAGGTAATAAATACTGGATTGTTTCGTTTGTTTCTTAAGGAAACTAAACTAGTTTTACGACAGTTGTTTATACGTTATTTCTTTTATTCTATTATCGTCAGCAGGAGCGTTTTTATTGTTTTACAGAAGAGACTGCCGTTGAAGTACAGATTACCACAAATTTTTTATCCGGCGTGAAAAAAGGGCTAGTTGCCCAAAAATACATACGCATAAAAAAAGTTTGCGTGCATTATGTAGAGACAAGCAGTAGGAATTCTAGAAGACCAACGTGCTCAAATATAAACTACAAGGTGCACTATGCAGGAGGTCATAGCCTTTACTATAAAGTAAGGCAAGTACGAAGAACTGGCAGAAGCATCTTTCAGACCCTTTGGGTGTGAAGTGAGTGCGTCAAGAGTGGCGCCCTCGTGGGAGCTCGTTTATGATTGTACCGATTTAGGTATTACAATTGACCAGGGACTTTTCACAATAGCAAAATAATAATTACAAAGATAATAAATTTAACAAATATTTTAAACAAATTTATTTTATGACAGAAGAGTACAATCGAACGTTAGAAAGCCAATGGAAAGAATGAATCATTCGCAAACGCGCTCGCGCTTAGACGCGCTTATATAGACGTATCCCTACTCACATAATAGGTTCCCCGAAATTTAGCGATAAGATAATAGTACGACTTCGCGAGATCTCGAGTAGCTTTGTCTCGCAGCCTTGCCGCCCGAAAAGAAATCCAATCTTTGTGCATATATGTGTCTCTACATTTTGTAGAGATTCAATTTGTTTAGCTTTTGAAAATAACCAGATCATTCGACATGTAAATACATGTACAGGAAAGTACAGCTTTTGAAAGATAAGTTTTCCGGGCACGCCACTGGATCTCTCAAATACATACATTCACCTACAAATGAAATGGCCATTTCCAGTCACAGCACTGTATTTTTTACAAAACTTCTCGAAATCAATATAATTTATTACATTTTGGATATTAGGTTCGATTATTTGAAATGGCGTTAAATCAACATATATATATATATATATATATATATATATATATATATATAATACCAATTAATAAATATTTTTTTATTGGTCTTACAGTCCAATCAATTCAATCTAAAAATAAAAATAAAAAATAAAAATATATATATAGTTCGGTGAATGTCCCTGATTGTGAGTCCATGCTGCGAGGGATCGACCTTATGCTGGACCCCTCCAAGGATCTCCGCGTAGGTCTTCCCCTCCGCGGGCTTGAGGAGCAGCGCCTCAGGCCTTGCCCTTCTCCCTATTCAACATTTCGGTTTGGTGGGGCCCTCTCCAGATTTTGTAGTCCCCTTTGTATCGATCTTCTTTGTTTCTTTTTCTTTTTTCGGCTGCTCTCTTTTCCTGCCTGGTGGGGACATTCTTCCAACCTTGCTCAGGCTGTGGCTCGTTCCTACGGTGTAGTTTGGCAGCCGCGTCTTCTTCGATTGTTGCACCTTCGTCTCTTTTTTTTCTTCTTCTTTCGCCTTCCCCCTCAGGTAATTCCGTTGGAGAGGTAGAAGGATGTCTCTTTTGGCCTTCTATTATCTCGGCAACTTCAGGTGTATGTAGGGCCGTGCTTTGAGGCGCCTTCTACTTACGAGCTCCTCGAATTGGCTTTGTAAAGCCGGAATTCCCTCCTTCATTATATTGTTAACGTTTTTTTGCCTTTTCATCGACTCCATCATCATTTTAAATAAATTTTGTATGGAGCCGATGAGGGCTTTATCGTGATCATCCACGACTGTGCTGCCATGACTTGCTGCACCAGCAGCGCTGTCAGCTTTGGCGTTACTGACCGTACGGGGGACATCTAGGCTGTTTACCCCCGTAATCTTCTGGTCCATCTTCTTCACTTTCTCTTTCTTGTTGTTGGCAATATCCTAACTTCTTTCTTTAGTTTTCGTTCCCCCACGAGGCCGGCCTCCATGGAACCTTCAGCGACCAGCTCGCGAAAATGACTCCCCAACATTTGCCTGTAGGAGTCATTTTGGTTTGGACCTTCGTGTAAGGCTCTTTTACAGAGCTGGGGGATATAGCACACCCCGGCTCCCTAGCCCAGCTCCGCTCTCTCGAGCTTCACACCCCAACAATAAGGTGCTCCACTCTCTGGAGAGTTTCCGGCGGACATTACGAGTCAGGGCGCACTCGCCAATGCCGAATGACTGGTGCTGGCTAGGCATCCAGCCGCCCGTCCCGCCGTCAGCAGGAGCCAAAGATGGTTCGGGTCGTCCAAGCACGTAACCTGAAGACTCGCCTACCCACCCAGGACCTCCCTTTGGCAGCTCCCAGGTATGCACCGCTCGGCGAGCACGGTGGACCGTCTTTAGCTCCATTTGGAGCCCCTTCTACTTCCCTGACAAAGCCAAGGGGGAACGATTAGGCGAAAAGATTTAATCTGCATCAATTAATAAGCGACGCAAGCGTCGTGAGCCCCCCTTTCAGATCAGAAAGGAGCCCGCCCCTTCCATTCCGCTCTTGTTTAAAGAACGAAAGCGTGGGTGGAAAAAATTGTGAAGTGCGTGAGTTGGGTTATCCTTATATAAGTGTAGTTAGCAGTGCAGGGTGTCCCCAGCCAGAGCCCATGCGCATGTAGCCCCCACCCAGTACCAGAATGCCGCTCCGTGCTTCGCTCTCGCAATCCGATTACCATTATGAGAGGGCTCCTCGGGAGGTGTGGCGCCCACATCTTTATATTCGGGAAGATGTCCGTTTATAGTACCCCCCGCCAGACGATGGCGCACAGCAAGCTCCTAGTCGGCCGTGCATGAGCTGGCAGTTCCAGTCGCGCCCGTGCCTTTCAGAGCCTGTAGAGTTCATCCACTCCGTGCTTGCTCGGCTTCGCTCCGTGTCTCGCTCCCGCTGCTCGAACTACTCTACAGAATTTCCGAGCTGCTTGGCGCCCGAATCTTAATATGCAAGGTGTGTGTAACCCGTTTATAGAGCACCCCTCGCCAGATATGACACTTACAGCCTTACTCAATGACGGCTGTACTAGCATTGTCAGTACTCTCCCATTTTTCAGTCTGTCAAGCTCGTCCACTCCGTGCTAGCCGTCCCGTAACCGAGCCGAGACCGTCACACACGAGCGTTGCAATGCTTACCCCTTCCTTTGCCAGGTGTTATGTTGTCTGATGTGTCAGTGTTGTAAAGTTTATATCTGTAAGAGTGCGCTGTCCAGTTGTTGTAAGTGTACTCCCTCCTCCTTTATCCGGGCTTGGGACCGGCATCGCCGAAACATAAGGTCACTATGAATCCGCAGTGGCGGAGTTAATAATAATAATAATAATAATAATAATAATAATAATACACATCTAACTTATGTGACATGCAACGCTCGAAATTTCAATTTTCATACCGGCGTGTTACTCAGTTCACCATTTTTACCTAGGAGACATTCCGTGCATCTAAAAAGGACGTTAGGGTACGAGTGATAGAAACACGGTACATGGGTTTCTATTAATTTTTGACTAAATTTAATACGAAGATCAATAAAAATCGATATATCATAAAACTCTACGACATTATTTATCACAATCGCACAACCTACTTTTGTAGGCGCTCATCAGTCAAGGGGTAATCTTTCACAAAGTAACTCGATTATCGTCATTACCATACCTGTTACTGACTTTTACGATTTACTTTGTAATTGGTATTTATACGTATTATAATATTTCGATAATTTTATGATCTTTTATCTTAAAGATAGTATGTACATTTTATATTGTATTGTATATGTATAAGGTTCTCGTTAATTATTTATCAATAGGTCGTAACGACTATATGCAATTCGATGCGCCAGTTCAAGGTAAATAATTTAATTTGTTAAACAGTTATATATAATTTAAGTTGTTAAACAGCATCGTGATGAATAAGCGTAATATGTATGTAAAGAAAGTACAGTCTGACTGTCCCCACATTCTTACCTAATTAAAGACTTATCCAACGTTTCGAGCTCGCTACGGCTGCTCATCAGGAACTAAACTAAACCTTATATTCTAATCTATATATAACCATCCCCACACCAAATTTAGTAAATTAAATATAAATTCCCCCTCTACACAAATTGTCCAAAACCAATCATTTTAATAAGGAATGATAAACACTGTCCAATCTACCAGACTCTAACATTAAATTCACATTATTTCGATTCCTGGAAATGTGAATACTTTCAAGACTCTCCCGTTTATACTTATTATTAATACTATGTTTCAAAATATCCACATTCACAAAATCAGAAGAATGTAAAAACTTTAAACAATGCTCTTTTAAACCGGAAGTAATATGTGAGCTACGTATTATGTGACTTTATCGTTTTTTTATTATTTTTTCTAAATCTTCCTGTATAATGATATGTTACAGGAAAAGTGTAATGAAATGAATTTGCATACAAAATTAACAATGAATGAATTTATTAAAGCAATTAATTTGGTTTTTAATAACACAAATTTTCATTTGATACTAAATTTTATGGACAAAAATACGGATGTCCAATGGGGTCGCCTTTGTCACCGGTTATAGCTAATTTAGTTATGGAAAAGTTGGAAAGTATAGCCTTGTCAAAATTGCTTTTTGAACCAATGATATTTAAGAGATATGCTGATGATATCTTTACAATTGTTCCGGAAGTTTCTGTGGATGAAATGGTGGATGTTTTTAATTCTGTACATGACAGAATTAAATTTACAAGGGAGGTTGAGGTTAATAGTCAGTTAAGTTTTCTGGACATTAATGTCATTAGATGTAGTAATAATAAGGTGAAACTTAATTGGTACAGAAAGCCTACTTGATCAGATAGGTTTTTAGATTTTTATCCACACCACCAATTCGGAAACAAAATTGGAACATTAAAAGGTGTCATTGACAGAGCAATAAAATTGTCACATAAAGATTTTAGACAAAATAATTTACAGATAGTAAGAGAAACTTTCATTAATAATGGTTAACCAATTCAATTTATTAATAGATTAATTGCTGAGAGATTGTTTGACATTTATAATACTGAAAATAGACATAGTGCAGGAATTGATGTTAACGGAGGCAAAATTATTGTCTTGCCATATGTTAGAGGATTGTCAGAAGGAATTAAAAGAAATTTACGGAAATATAACATCCAAATTTTCCTTAAAAGTAGCAATAATTTGAGTAGATTGTTTAATAATTGCAAAGATAAGAATGATTTATGCTTAAAATCAGGAGTTGTTTACAAGATTAATTGCATGAATTGTGATAAATACTATATTGGACAAACAGGTAAATATTTAAAAAAGAGAATTTATGAACATAAATATAGTTTACGTAGCTCACATATTACTTCCGGTTTAAAAGAGCATTGTTTAAAGTTTTTACATTCTTTTGATTTTGTGAATGTGGACATTTTGAAACATGGTATTAATAATAAGTATAAACGGGAGAGTCTTGAAAGTATTCACATTTCCAGGAATCGAAATAATGTGAATTTAATGTTAGAGTCTGGTAGATTGGACAGTGTTTATCATTCCTTATTAAAATGATTGGTTTTGGACAATTTGTGTAGAGCGGGAATTTATATTTAATTTACTAAATTTGGTGTGGGGATGGTTATATATAGATTAGAATATAAGGTTTAGTTTAGTTCCTGATGAGCAGCCGTAGCGAGCTCGAAACGTTGGATAAGTCTTTAATTAGGTAAGAATGTGGGGACAGTCAGACTGTACTTTCTTTACATACATATTACGCTTATTCATCACGATGCTGTTTAACAACTTAAATTATATATAACTGTTTAACAAATTAAATTATTTACCTTGAACTGGCGAATCGAATTGCATATAGTCGTTACGACCTATTGATAAATAATTAACGAGAACCTTATACATATACAATACAATATAAAATGTACATACTATCTTTAAGATAAAAGATCATAAAATTATCGAAATATTATAATACGTATAAATACCAATTACAAAGTAAATCGTAAAAGTCAGTAACAGGTATGGTAATGACGATAATCGAGTTACTTTGTGAAAGATTACCCCTTGACTGATGAGCGCCTACAAAAGTAGGTTGTGCGATTGTGATAAATAATGTCGTAGAGTTTTATGATATATCGATTTTTATTGATCTTCGTATTAAATTTAGTCAAAAATTAATAGAAACCCATGTACCGTGTTTCTATCACTCGTACCCTAACGTCCTTTTTAGATGCACGGAATGTCTCCTAGGTAAAAATGGTGAACTGAGTAACACGCCGGTATGAAAATTGAAATTTCGAGCGTTGCATGTCACATAAGTTAGATGTGTATTATTATTATTATTATTATTATTATTATTATTATTATTATTAACTCCGCCACTGCGGATTCATAGTGACCTTATGTTTCGGCGATGCCGGTCCCAAGCCCGGATAAAGGAGGAGGGAGTACACTTACAACAACTGGACAGCGCACTCTTACAGATATACACTTTACAACACTGACACATCAGACAACATAACACCTGGCAAAGGAAGGGGTAAGCATTGCAACGCTCGTGTGTGACGGTCTCGGCTCGGTTACGGGACGGCTAGCACGGAGTGGACGAGCTTGACAGACTGAAAAATGGGAGAGTACTGACAATGCTAGTACAGCCGTCATTGAGTAAGGCTGTAGGTGTCATATCTGGCGAGGGGTGCTCTATAAACGGGTTACACACACCTTGCATATTAAGATTCGGGCGCCAAGCAGCTCGGAAATTCTGTAGAGTAGTTCGAGCAGCGGGAGCGAGACACGGAGCGAAGCCGAGCAAGCACGGAGTGGATGAACTCTACAGGCTCTGAAAGGCACGGGCGCGACTGGAACTGCCAGCTCATGCACGGCCGACTAGGAGCTTGCTGTGCGCCATCGTCTGGCGGGGGGTACTATAAACGGACATCTTCCCGAATATAAAGATGTGGGCGCCACACCTCCCGAGGAGCCCTCTCATAATGGTAATCGGATTGCGAGAGCGAAGCACGGAGCGGCATTCTGGTACTGGGTGGGGGCTACATGCGCATGGGCTCTGGCTGGGGACACCCTGCACTGCTAACTACACTTATATAAGGATAACCCAACTCACGCACTTCACAATTTTTTCCACCCACGCTTTCGTTCTTTAAACAAGAGCGGAATGGAAGGGGCGGGCTCCTTTCTGATCTGAAAGGGGGGCTCACGACGCTTGCGTCGCTTATTAATTGATGCAGATTAAATCTTTTCGCCTAATCGTTCCCCCTTGGCTTTGTCAGGGAAGTAGAAGGGGCTCCAAATGGAGCTAAAGACGGTCCACCGTGCTCGCCGAGCGGTGCATACCTGGGAGCTGCCAAAGGGAGGTCCTGGGTGGGTAGGCGAGTCTTCAGGTTACGTGCTTGGACGACCCGAACCATCTTTGGCTCCTGCTGACGGCGGGACGGGCGGCTGGATGCCTAGCCAGCACCAGTCATTCGGCATTGGCGAGTGCGCCCTGACTCGTAATGTCCGCCGGAAACTCTCCAGAGAGTGGAGCACCTTATTGTTGGGGTGTGAAGCTCGAGAGAGCGGAGCTGGGCTAGGGAGCCGGGGTGTGCTATATCCCCCAGCTCTGTAAAAGAGCCTTACACGAAGGTCCAAACCAAAATGACTCCTACAGGCAAATGTTGGGGAGTCATTTTCGCGAGCTGGTCGCTGAAGGTTCCATGGAGGCCGGCCTCGTGGGGGAACGAAAACTAAAGAAAGAAGTTAGGATATTGCCAACAACAAGAAAGAGAAAGTGAAGAAGATGGACCAGAAGATTACGGGGGTAAACAGCCTAGATGTCCCCCGTACGGTCAGTAACGCCAAAGCTGACAGCGCTGCTGGTGCAGCAAGTCATGGCAGCACAGTCGTGGATGATCACGATAAAGCCCTCATCGGCTCCATACAAAATTTATTTAAAATGATGATGGAGTCGATGAAAAGGCAAAAAAAACGTTAACAATATAATGAAGGAGGGAATTCCGGCTTTACAAAGCCAATTCGAGGAGCTCGTAAGTAGAAGGCGCCTCAAAGCACGGCCCTACATACACCTGAAGTTGCCGAGATAATAGAAGGCCAAAAGAGACATCCTTCTACCTCTCCAACGGAATTACCTGAGGGGGAAGGCGAAAGAAGAAGAAAAAAAAGAGACGAAGGTGCAACAATCGAAGAAGACGCGGCTGCCAAACTACACCGTAGGAACGAGCCACAGCCTGAGCAAGGTTGGAAGAATGTCCCCACCAGGCAGGAAAAGAGAGCAGCCGAAAAAAGAAAAAGAAACAAAGAAGATCGATACAAAGGGGACTACAAAATCTGGAGAGGGCCCCACCAAACCGAAATGTTGAATAGGGAGAAGGGCAAGGCCTGAGGCGCTGCTCCTCAAGCCCGCGGAGGGGAAGACCTACGCGGAGATCCTTGGAGGGATCCAGCATAAGGTCGATCCCTCGCAGCATGGACTTACAATCAGGGACATTCACCGAACATTAAACAGCGATGTCCTGATCGAGTTTAAGAAGGCTTCAGCGGAGGGCAAGGAGGGCTTTACGAATGCCCTCAAAGAGGTCGTCGGGCAAAATGCGGCACTTCCCGCTTTGATCCCAAGATTACCTTGGAGATCAGAGACGTGGACGGCTGCGCGACACTCGACGAATTTAAGACACCCCTCCTTGGCATTTTGCGGGACTATGCTGGTTCCTTCGAGGTCAGGCTTACGAGGGAGAATAAAGTCGGT
Source organism: Sycobia sp. Sy_11 (assembly GCA_018907035.1). Classification (NCBI taxonomy): domain Eukaryota; kingdom Metazoa; phylum Arthropoda; class Insecta; order Hymenoptera; family Epichrysomallidae; genus Sycobia; species Sycobia sp. Sy_11. The sequence continues at coordinate 686,267 of JACCIC010000034.1, read as the reverse complement.
AATCGACTAGCCCTCCTGAGCCTCTCTGAAGAGGCTGGCCAGCGGCTGCTCGAAGTCGGAAAGGTGTCCATTGGATGGGTCTTTTGCGGCTTGCGGCGGCGGGTTCAGGTCGAGCGCTGTTACAGATATCTCGGCTATGGACACCGCGGTTCGGGTTGCGATGATCCAGACAGGAGCACCACCTGCTTTCGGTGTGTGCAGCAGGGACATAAGGCGTTTGACTGTAGAACGACTCCACAGTGTTTCCTCTGCTCGGGGACCGCGCCCGCAGCGTTAAATCACGTTGCGGGATCGCTTTTACGGTATTCCGCGAAGCCCTTGCCAGGTCTCGCCAAAATGGTTAAAGTCCTGCAGGCGAACCTGAATAGGAGTCGGACGGCGAGCGACCTCCTTCTGCAGATCTGTCTTGAGAAGGACGCTGACATCATCATCGTCAGCGAACAATATCGACATAGAGATGCGGGAGTCTGGTATCGCAACGAACTCGGTACTGCGGCGATTTGGATTTTTAACCCGCACCGCTTTTGGGTGGAGCGCCACGGATCTGGCCGCGACTTCGTCTGGGTGAGGGGCAACAACGTAAATTACGTCAGCTGCTATCTCACCCCGAATGAGACCAGCGGGGGTTTCCAGTCTAAACTGGATGCCCTTGAGGATGTGTTAAGAGAAATGGAGGGGGAGCTGGTAGTGGCTGGGGATTTGAACAGCAAAGCTCTCGAGTGGGGGAACCCTTGCCGGACTCTAAGGGAAGACGAGTGATGGATATGGCATGCAGACTAGGTCTGGTCGTCTTGAACTCCGGATCTACGTCGACCTTTCGGAGACTTAGCTACAGGGAGACCATCCTTGATGTATCCTTTGGGACGGAGATTCTGGCCGGACGAGTACGGGACTGGCGGGTGATCGAAGACTATACAGCCAGCGATCACCAATGCATCACCTTTCGCGTTGGTGATACCACGCCAGTCAAGGCGACAGTTGAACCTCGCCCAGTCAGATGGATCGTCGTGAGGATGGATCACGAGAAGTTTTCCCAGGCACTAGAATGCGGACAGCGCCTCCTGGTTAAATTACTAAGGAGCGCAACGCTTTGCGAGCGAGCGAAAGCGGTAACGGAAGCTACAATGCATATGATCCGCCAAGCCTGCAGGGGTTATATGAATCGCACGCATGCACCAACGCATCGATCTGTCTGGCATCTTATCAGCTCCTATTGTTCTCTGTAGGCTATCTTTTATCTGGACCTGCAATAGACTAAACATCCCGTATAGATCATCAGTGAAGAAAAAAAGACAAAGACACTGAAGTGTATAAATGATTCAAGAATCGGCGATGCGACACTATCTGTCGAGATCTGAAGCTATAAATACGGGTTCTCAAAATATAGTTATTTAACTGGCGCTGCGGACAGGATACTGCGAAGCTGCTGAATTAGAATTCACCTTCAAACTTCGTGAAGGAAATGAACGACAAGGAGGCAGATGGTGTTTCAACCCCATCGTCGCAGTTGACTTTTTGAAAACTTACCACGTGCAACTCAAGTCCTACCTGCAGGCAGAAAGTCATTTGGAATCTTCAAAGAATAAACAGTGAGTCTTTGAAATTCCTTAATGGCATCTTCCAAATAAATAAATAAATAAATAAATAAATAAATAAATAAATAAATAAATAAATAAATCAATAAATAAATAAATAAATAAATAAATCAATAACTAAATAAATAAATAAATCAATAAATAAATAAATAAATATATATATATATGTATATGCGATTGTTAAAAGAAAAGAAAAACGAACGTCTTTAATAAAATGGCGCAACAATTTAAACTTAGATTGAGTATATGGCGCGACGCAATCCCCAAATATGAAGGAGAAACAAAACTTTTTTCGCATTTTTTGCAAACTTGCGATAAATTTATAGACGCTTTAACCACAAATGATGACACGATAAATGTATCTTTGTTGGCGCTGATTAAATCGAGAATATATGGTGACGCTTTGGATTTGATTGTTGCAAATAATCCCACAACATGGGAAGAACGCAAAAGAATTTTAATAAATAGATATAGTGATCCTAGTTCGGAGGATTTATTATTTAATGAACTGACGACGTGTTATCAATTATCTAATCAACATTTTAATAAATACGCTGACGAAATAAAACTACGTCTAAATATATTAAAAGAACATATTCAATTGAATGTTCAAGATGCTAATTTAAGGCAAATGAAATTTGAATTTTATGAAAATATTGCGCGAAATACTTTTATTAATGACATAAAGGAGCCATATCACTCACACTTAACACACTTCGATCTAGACGATATCGAAGCTTGTTTAATCAAATGTAGGAAGCTTGATAATCATAAACAACAAGCTGAATTTCTCAATTTTTAGAGAATCAGAGAAAATAAAGCTAAACCTAGTAACTTTAATAATTCTAGGAATACAAATCTATTTAATACATCCCTAAATTCGAGAAATATTAACTTACTTAGTGCCCCTACAAATGCAAGGACATGTAACCCATTTAATACGCCCGAAAATAGAAATGCCTTCTCAGCCTTGCAAGTGCAACCTAATTTTAGACCCACAAACATTGGAAACACCTTTGGAAATAATTTTAAACAAAATTTTAATAATACTAGACAACAAAATTATCAACCGCCCCAATGTCGATAAGTACCCGAAATACGAGCAGGCCAAATAATAATTTTGGTCAAAATATCAATTCAGCGACATCGAATAATATACGATCAAGAGGCAGTAACTTTTTCAAAAGCACCGACCCACCGGCTTTTCTTTCGGAAGAATTACATAACCAAGAAGACATACCAGAAGAGGAAATTTATGCGGAAGAACTCCCAAACGAAGAGCAAATGCAGGATGAAACAGCTTGTCTCGAAGAGCGAAATCCCTAACAGGAGGTAGTAAATTTGAATAATATTGGATTTGTGGGGTAATTGCCCCCAATTACCCCACATAATAACAAAAAATCCACCGTTAAAAATTCTCATAGATTCTGGAGCCTCGTCTTCAATTATTAACCCAAAAATAGCCTATAAATTATTTTCCAAATATATCTTTCCGCATAATTTTGAAGTTAAATCAGTGCATAAGGTAATACAAGGTACAGACGCACTTACATTCCCAATCTTACGCGAAGTCGCAGATAATACACCAATCACCTTTTTAATAACATCATGGCACTCTACGTATGACTGCTTAATTGGACATAAAGATTTGCGAAAATTACAAGCAAATATAAATTATAAAACTCAGATGTTCAGTACAGTAAAGTTTGAGATAAATTATTTACATAACTTACCAGAAAAATATAAAAAGACGACTCTAAATCATCATCACGAAATAAAAATGCAAATAAGGACTGATCGTATGAATAATGAAGAAATGGAAAAAATTATCAGACTATGCTACAGGTTTAAAGACTGCTTCTACAACGAAAACGATAAGCTATCCGCAACCACAGCAGTGACTCACATTATCAGAAAGAGAGACGATCACTCGATATATGTCAAGAGTTTTAGGTATCCGTATCATTTGAAGGAAGCTATACAGGAGGAAATAAGAAAGTTATTAAACGAGGAAATAATACAGCCAAGTAATTCACCGTACGCTTCTCCCGTTTGGATTCTTCCCAAAAAACAAGATGCAAGTGGAAAAAAGAAGTGGAGGATGGTGATAGATTATCGAAAACTCAACGATAAAACCATTGAGGATTGAGGATAAGTACCTTCTACCTAGATTGGATGAAATTTTAGAGAATTAAGGCAAATGTACATATTTCTCTACATTAGATTTGGCACAAGGTTTCCATCAAATACCGCTTGATAATAATTAAAAAAAAAAACAGCCTTTACCGTTGAAAACGGACATTACGAATCCGTTCGTATGCCGTTCGGTTTAAAAAATGCCCCTGCAACTTTTCAAAGAATGATGGATAAAGTTTTAAGGAAATATTTACACAAATTTTGTTTCGTTTATATGGACGACATTGTCGTATTTTCTAAATCTCTCCAAGAACATCTACAATATTTAAAACTGATTTTCGACGAATTAAAAAATTACGAACTAAAAATTCAACCAGACAAAAGCGAATTCTTAAAGAAAGAAGTCCCATTTTTAGGCCATATCATAACACGGGAAGGAATTAAACCGAACCGTGAAAAAATTAAATCTATAATCAAATACCCTATCCCAAAAAAGCAAAAAAGAAGTAAAATTATTCTTAGGACTTACCGGTTATTACCGAAAATTTATCAAAGATGCAAAAATTTCGAAGCCACTCACCAGAATTCTTAAAAACGATGAGAAAATTAATTGTGAAATCAAGAGTATATAGAATCATTTAACAAACTAAAAGAATTAATTACAAACACTCCCTTATTGGCATATCCGGATTTTTCTAATCAATTCGTGATTACCTCAGATGCATCGAACGTAGACATCGGAACCGAGCTGTCGCAAGACAAATACCTTATTTCATGTTACTCTAGAATACTGTATTCAGCGGAGCAAAATTATTCTACGATTGAGAAAGAATTACTCGCAATCGTAGAAGCATGTAGACACTTTAGACCATATGTTTATGGAAAAAAATTTATTATTGAAACAGATCATAAACCACTAATCTGGCTCTGTTCCCTAAAAACACCAAATGCGAGATTAATTCGATGGAAAATAAAACTGGAGGAATACGATTTCGAAATAAAATAAAAAAAGGCAAGGATAATAATGTAGCTGATACATTAAGCAGAACTGAACTAAACACCCAAGAGGACAATGAGGATTCACTTTCAATGATACCAGAAGCACCTGATATTGCACTTCGCTCGATCGAAAAGGTCGCTGACGAAGCTGTAACAGTGTATACTGCAGACGAAGATCCGGTCTTTTCACTACCGATAAGCGAGAGAAATATTCACGCTTTCAATTACAGTACGATATTGAACATGGTAAAGACTATGACATAAAAGAAATTAAAGATAAACTTAAAGTACAATTTATAGTAAAAATCAATCAAAAGGACGCACAAGGGCAATTACTAAAATTTGTAAACGAAAACGTTAAACCCGACAAACAATAAAGAATTAGAAATCGTTATTTATAGGATTTTAAAGGAACATTTGAATGAAAGGCTGAAATTTGTAAAAACAAGCGTTTATACACCTTCAATAAGTCAAAATAATTTTATGAAGGAACTCAAAGAACACCATGACAAAAATCACAATGGAATGCAAGAAACAACAGCGCATTTTAAAAAGAAATTTTATATACTAAATATGGAGAGAATTATATTAATTAATTCAGAATTATATTAATAAATGCAAAGTATGTTTAGAACACAAATATGAGAGAAGACCGTATGAAAATTACGGCCCCATTATTGCTAACAGACCACTTCAACATATACATATAGATATTTTTCTCGTGAATAAAGAAAAATTTCTGACTATAATTGACATCTTTTCGAAATACGCTGAAGCTTATCTTTTATCCGACGGAAATGCGATTACAGTATTAAATAAATTAAGTCATTTCGCATTTCACCATGGGTTTTCGGACAAAATTACTACCGATAATGGAAGTGAGTTTAACTCGGCAGTATTTAGAGAATTTTGTAAAATTCATAAGATCAAATACCACCAAACGACCGTCAACAGAAAGGCATCTAATGGTCCAATCGAAAGGCTACATTCTCCTCTGAGAGAGAAATTAGGCATTTTGGTGAATCAAAATCCCAACAAAACTATTAAAAATAAATGACCTCGGCTATACATATATATAATCAAAGCATTCACTCTTGCACAAAATTCGCACCGTTTATACTTCTATATGGACCGTATGACGAATTACATAAACATATTATTGAACCGGAAGCAGACGTAATTGAAAAATACAATGAGATTCGAAAAAACAAAATTCTACCTTTTTATGACAAGCTAAATAATAAACAGAAAAGGCAACAAAAGTTACCTGATGAATCAAATCAGGCGCTTGAAAGTAAGGAAATTTATATTAAAATACATTAACAGCAACGCGATAAAACCGCGCCTCGCTATCAAAAATTGCTTGTAGAAAAACAAAAAGGTCCTTCACTAGAATATTATATACACGGACAACCACGCCGCTATGACCTGCGGAGTGCTAAAAGATTAAGAAAACCTTCCTTTCTTTTACAGAAGGATGAAGACGACACTCTTGATAATTATCGCCACAACTCTCATAATAAGTGATGAAATCGACACCAATAAAACACACTATGCTTACCAGCAAGGAACAGGAAGAATTATTGCAAATTATCATTATCTATACTTTCGGATAAATTTAACAACGTTAACGCAAACCTATGAAGAAATTTTAACTAGTTATTTAATATTATCTTCTCGATTAGAATTTCAGGAATCCAACTTGTTAAAGCAAGCCTCGATATTCTGTAAAGAAATATAACAGGATATACAACAAATAACACTACAAAGCGAAAGAATGAAGAGAGGTCTCTTTGATGGGATAGGTACAACAGTTAAATATATTTTCGGAAACCCAGACGCTACAGACCTGGAGAGAATAAATAACTATTTAAATTTACTTGATCATCAACAACAAGAAGATATCATTACATTAAATAAATCAATAAGCATAGTGAACAAGATAAGCAAAGAGATCAATAGCAACACTGATGTTATTCATAGAAATTTATTAAACATGACAAGGACGCTGAAAAATGAAACTACAAAAATTAATAATTTCGAAATCACCGTTACCCTCATAATACAGGAACAACATTTTCTTCGATTGTTAAGTAAAATTAAAAGATCGTTAATTTTTTCGGAAAAATTATTCGATTTAGAAATATTACAATATAAACAAATATTATATATTTAGAAACATCTGTCTAAAGTTTACTCTCAAAAAGAGCTTATGTTAGATTACCGGAATTTATTAGACTTTCGATTTGCTCGGGGAACAATCGCATTTACCCATGACTCCATCGTTTACACACTCAAAATTCCAATCCTCAATCCTATCGCATTCTCCCTTATTCAAAGGCTCGCAATCATCAATAATATTAATGAAACAGAAATTATTAACGTGCCTTGGATTTTAGTTGGACAGCTTTTCCAGTTATTTTCTTAATCGTGTCATGAAATATATAAAAGAACATATGTATGTTACCAAATTAATACAGAGAACGCCAAGCCGATTGTAATTCCAATAATTTCGCCTGTAATATTTACATATGAACTATCAGATGGTATACTTGTCTCTAGCAATTTTCCAATCAAAATCAGAGTTGATGACACCGAAAGCACGATCAAAGGAACACATAAGATACGAGGAAGAGATATCGAAATCCAAGATTATAAGCCCCATGAAATATTTGGAGAAATTCAATAGTTAGGTGTTCAGTTCAGACTTATGAGTCAGATGGCCCCGTGGATCGGTCGGCAGCATGGGGAGGTAATTTACTATCTCACCCAGATTCTGAACGGCCATGGGTACTTCCGCGCATACTTGCACAAGATGGGCAAAGTCGCGGATCCAGCTTGTATCTACTATGAATTCGCAAAAGACGATGCCCAAGATACATTTTTTGTGTGCGGGCAGTGGGAGCAACAGAGGGTGCTACTGGGGGAGGACGCTGGAAGGGTTACCCCGGAAGGCATCGTTCCCCTGATGCTCTCTAGCCAGGAAACATGGAGAAGGGTTGCCTATTTCGTCGAGGATATCCTCAGACGGAAGAAGGCGGACCTTCTCTAGATCCTTCCATTTTGCTGGGATATGGTGGCGCCCAAAGACGAACATCCTGGTCCCCTTCCCGAAGTAATGCCTAACGGCGGTTTCTGGGGTGGCTAGTTGAGCCAGAGAGAGGAGGTCTCCTCGGTGCACGCCAGCCGACTCCAGCTTGCAGCTCTTTTCAGAGCTGCAGGAAGCAGTCGTGGGAATGCACCGAGGAGGTACTTTTTTAGTGGGTATGCCTTTCTGTTGGTGATTCCCACATACCTGGGGATCGGTCCCCGGGATCCATAAAGGATTTTTCTCCTCCTCTATAATAATAAAAAAATTTATTATTATTATTATTATTATTATTATTATTATTATCCTCTAAAAAGGATATTCCAGAGTAAATGAGTTAACGCACGGAGCAGTGATGTGCTGGAAGACCCGAAAGGGCAACTGAATAGGGACTTCCATGCCGACCATGATCGAAGCTGCAGGTCCTATAAACAGACCTTCGTCAGTAATACAGAGATGAAGAAAGGCACACTCGCTCAGAGACTCTATAAACGGATATCTTCAGAGGAGTGAAAACACGCGCGGAGCGTAAGCGAACGATCCTGTGAAAGGGATCTTAGCAGAGTGATTACAGATGCATGAGTGAGCTTCAAACATTAGAGTTTCACTATAATATTTGAGGGCAAATGTATGAATCTAAATGAATGAAGATTAGAACGAGGTACTCTTGAACAAATGACAAACCGCCGTGTTCGCCGTGCGGTGCGACCCGTGAGCTGCCAAAAGGTGATCCTGGGTGTCGAGGTTTACGCCTGGTTGTGTGCTGGGAGATCCGAAACATCTTTGGCGAGTGCGCTCGGTGTGTGATTTCCCCCGATGTTTCTCCAGAGAGTGAAACACCTTATTGTTGGGGTGCGAAGCTCGAAAGGACGGCGGTGAAATAGCGCACCATAGCGCGCTATACTCTTGCACAATGGTCCGAGATGAGTCAGCCCATACAGGCATGTGTTGGGGGGCTGCCTCATCGAGCTCAACTTTGAAGGGTCAGAAGCCCTACCATCTGCAGGAATGAAGTAATAAAAATCGATCTATGGATTGCCTAAAGCAACAAAGGAGTTACCTTGAGGTGACGAGTTAATTAGACGAGTAATTATGAGCAGACGAGTGAACTGGAGATTATTCTCCAACTTGCTCGGCTGCTCAAAGACATGATAAAGGCAATGAAGAGCCAACCAAATATAAAAAAAGATATTAAGGATGGCCTTCCAAAAGCTGAAGATGCTCTTCAGCACAAAATACAAGGGAAGAGGGTATCGGGGAGCTTCCTCCCAACAACTAGGCAGAAGAGATAAGAGACAACCCCGAAGAGACCAGCATCAAGTGCCCCGGATATCTTCCTTACTAAGGAGAAAAAAAAGGGAGAACAGGAGGACAAAAAAGAGAGGTGAAATGAAGTAAAAAAAAAAAAAAAGAAGAAGAAGCAAACTGAGCAGAATGCTGAGGAACAACCTCAGCATCTAAAAAAAATCACAGAAATAAAAATAAAAGGCCAAAGCTCGATGCGATCGCCATCAAACCAGCGCAGGGGAAATTCTACGCTGAGGTGATGAGATCCATCAGAGCGGTCAAACCGGAGGACTTGGGCGCGGATCTGAGAATCGTCCGGAAAACCAAATCGGGTGAGGTGCTGATTGAACTCAGACATACCAAATCCGAAGGTCGGAAGGCACTTGCTGAAGTGCTCAATGAAGCGACAGGCCAGAGCGGCTGTGTCAGGGAGCTGACCCCTAGAGGAAGTCTAGAGGTTAGAGACCTAGACTGTTGCGTGACGGAGGATGAGGTGTGTGAGGCCCTCAAAAGCAAACTGCCAGATTATCGTGGCGAGTTGCAGGTCAGAGTGATCAAAACCAACTCTGCGGAACAGCGTGCTGCCATCGTAGTGTTGGAGGATGTTGCTGCCGCGCAGCTGCTGAAGATCAGGTTTTTGCGAGTGGGCCTGGTGAATTGTCGTGTACGCCGCCGCGAAATCATGACGAGGTGCTACAGGTACCTAGGCTATGGCCACCGGAGTCATAGCTGTAAAGGCCCTGACCGTAGCGCCTGTTGTTATCCTTGCGGACAGAGAGAGCACAAGGTCGCGTCTTGCACCGCAGAACCCGAATGCTTTCTCTGTAAAGGTGAAGCGAAATCGGAGGGACGCCGGCACGTTGCCGGTTCCGGCGCCTGTCCGACTTTTCGCGAAGCTCTCTCAATAAAGGCTAAATGGTCGTAATTCTGCAAGGGAATATTAATCGCAGCAGGACAGCTGATCACCTCCTTCTTCGGCTTTGCCACGATACTGATGCTGATATATTAATTATCAGCGAACAGTATCGGAACAGAGGAGGATTAGGTTGGTTCACCGATAACTTTGGAACGGCAGCCATTTGGATTCCTGACCCACGAAAAACAAAAGTAGAGGATTATGGATCTGGAAAGAGCTATGTTTGGGTACGGTGCAATCGCATCACGTATGTGAGTTGCTATCTTACGCAAACCAAGCCATAGGTGACTTCCAGGTCATACTAGATGACCTGGAAGACACCGTCAGAGAAATGAAAGGTGAGCTGGTGATGGCAGGTGACCTTAATGCAAGGGCCCTAGAATGGGGCATGGCGGAGCTCGACTCCAGGGGTCGGAGAGTCATGGAACTAGAGTCCAAACTAGGTCTAACAGTTCTAAATACTGGCAATACTTCGACCTTCAGGAGACCGAGCTATGCCGAAACTATACCTGATGTGACCTTTGCGACTGAACATCTGGCCTCTCGAATCCAGGACTGGCAGGTGATAGAGAACTACACAGCCAGCGATCACCAGTACATCACATTCCGCGTATGTGATAGAATGTCAGGTTTCACTGGACACAATTCGCGAGGGCCCCCTAGATGGAACGTTGCAGGGATAAATAGAGAGAAATTCTCACAGGCCATTGAACGCGGTCAGCAAAGCCTTGTTAGGATTCCAAATGGCTCATCGTCAATACAGCACGCCAGGGAGTTGACTAGCACCACAATGCGCATTCTACGCCAGGCTTGCGAAGAGTCGATGCCGTGCAAAGTGGTTGGTGGAAAAAGACGTCCTGTTTACTGGTGGACGGCTGAGATAGCTGATATGAGGCGTAGGTGTTTACATCTACGACGAATGTCACAGAGAGCTCATAAACACGGAGATGACATCACTTTGAGGAGGGCTGAATACAAGCTATCTAAGAAAGCCCTTCGACGAGCGATCGAGGCCAGCAAACGCCGATGCTGGAAGGCGCTGTGTGAAGACATAGATGGGGATCCATGGGGACTGGGATACAGGGTAGTTGCTGGAAAACTGGGAGCTCATCGAAACATGGGCACCTTGGACTCCGGCACAATGCGGAACATCGTAGATACCCTGTTCCCCACCCACCCTGATAGGTCTGATCCAGCTCCACTGAAACGAGAACTGGATGTACCTCTTTTCAGCAAGGAGGAGCTCGGCAGAGCCGTGAGAACCATGCGGAATAAGAGGGCTCCAGGACTTGACAGAATCCCAGGAGAGGTGCTGAAAATAATAGTTGAGGAGCATCCAGAACTCCTTCTGTCGATGTACAATTCGTGCTTGACAGCTGGTTTATTCTATTCTAGCTGGAAGGTGGCGAAACTTGTGCTTATCGACAAGGGCAAGGGTCCACCGGAGGCGCCCTCGTCGTATCGACCTTTCTGTATATTAGATACAGCTGGAAAGCTGATAGAGCGTCTATTGAATACTCCGGATGCAGATGCCTGAGAACAACTTTCTGGTTGGATACGCAGATGATGTAGCAGCTGTTATCATCGCTAGGGATTATGATGCTGCGCAGATGCGACTCAATCAGGTAATGCGTCGAGTGAAGAGATGGATGGAGAGCAATGGGTTAGAACTGGCGGCGACGAAAACGGAGATCGTGCTCCTAACTAAGAAACGTATCCCAAAGATACGTCTTATGCAGGTTGGAGACACGACGGTGAGTACCAAAGCAGCTGTAAGGTACCTGGGTGTGACGCTTGATTCCAATCTGACCTTCTGGAACCAAATAAAAAAAGTGGCGGATAGAGCTGCCCGAGTGACAGCACAACTTAGCAGGTTGATGGCCAATGTCGGCGGTCCAGCACCCTGCAAGCGGCGTCTGCTCATAAGCACAGCTGAATCCATCATGCTATATGGCGTGGAGGTATGGGCCGATGCACTGATGGCCCAAAAACATAGAAAAAGAATGGCCATGGCTCCAGAGGTCGCACGGAAAGGTTAATTACCACCTCACGCAGCTCTTATCGGGGCACGGTCGGTTTCGATCCTATCTCCACAAGATGGGGAAAGTACCGGATCCGAGCTGTGCCCAATGTTGCGCTCCCTGAGACGATGCACTTCGCAGATGTTTTCAGTGCGAGGTGTTTCGCCTCGAAAGGGAGTGCCTCTGGAGAGACGTAGGACCATATGGGCTTGATAACATCGTCCGGCTGATGCTGGAGAGTCATCAGAAGTGGTTCACGATTTGCAATTTCTGCAAAGCCATCCTGGACCAGAAAAGAAGAATTGAAGAAGGCGTGTAAGCCCGCAAGGGCGAATAGGATGGCGCAGCCCAGAAGTAATATCCTCATAGACGGTTCCTGGGCTGCATTTACACCACCGTGAGGAGGTCTCCTCGGTGCACGCCTGCCGACCCCGACTCGCAGCTCTTTTCAGAGCTGTGGTAAGCAGTCGAGGGGAATGCACTGAGGAGGTAGTTTTTTAGTGGGTAGTCCCTCACAGGTGAGTCCTACATACCCGGGGACCGGTCTTCGGTATCCATAAGGATTTTTCTTCTCCTCCAAAAAAAAATTATTATTATTATTATTGTTATTATTTGTGGGGTCTTGAGTTCGGCTACCACACGCGTCCCCGGGGTTGCGGATAGGGGAACGACCGCTCGCAGTCAGTCACGAAATAAGCACTTCTAAGAGTGACGAATAAGTGGCCGTCGATAAAAACTTCGAGCGAAAATAGTGGTATTCGCCCGTCTACACACCCATTCATCATTCACACACCTATATATCTGTAAGATAGCCGTACTCGGACTGGGAAGTATGTCGGGAACTCTATAAACGATGTTTCCCACGAATGGTGGGGATGGAGACCCTATAAACGAGTTACTTCCAGGCGGGTTATGAATAAATGAGAGGCCCTATAAACGGGCATTTCTCACGTATGAATGTGACCAGTTTGAGCGACGGTAAGGTTTTGCGGATGCAGTGATTACTTGTTGGTTGGTGGGATTAGCTGCGAGGGAATCACTTCATGCTTATGTGCGTTCCCCTTCTGGAGGGTACAGTTGTGAAACCAGATGGCACTCCTGGGCCGCCACAAGTAGGGGGCCCGAAACCATTCGAGTCAATATGGGAGGCTGCCCCACACAGTGGTAAGACGTCGTCAGACGTCAAATCTCGCTTCTCGTAGTAGTGCCGTATGGCGTATGAATGGGACCCTGCTGCTAGTCGTTAGGGAGGAACAGCCGAGGCCACCGGAATGTAGGAGGGCTTCAGTACTGGGGAGATTCAGGACGCTGAACCGTCATCTCCAACAAGTGATCCTCCTGACCATCACAAATATAAAACATTGAACACAAGTTAATAATATAATGATGAAAGGTAATAACAAAATTATAGCAGACTCTCGAGTGCCGCCTGCAAGCGACTCAGTAGAGTCAATGGAGCTTCCCGGCTCTTTTATCACACCAGTAGGCAACCTGGCTGGTGTGACAGAAAATGTTACAGGTAGCAGTATAAATGAATGTACGAATGTTTATAGATCGACGGCAACTTGGGAAACTGCTGAGTGTAAATTGCAGGAGCAATTTTACACAATAAGCAGAGTCCTAAGTAAAATGATGGAAAGGACTTGCATACAAAAAAATGTAAGTCAAATAATAAAAAACGGTCTGAGTGAGATCAACGAAGCAGTGGAAATCGGACAGTATGAACTCAAGTGAATGAGACTGCTCCGACAAAAATAGAAAGATAAAGGACGGAGTGAATGTGAGGAAGGAACTCCTCAAAAACGGAAAAGAAACCGTCAGACCCCTACTCCGGAGCAGGCGGCCGCACAACAGCGGATGACCGAGGTCAAAAGCTGGGCGACGGTGGTCTCAAAATGTAAAGAACCTAAAACGACCGAGACGGACAACAAACCGACAAAAGTACAGACAAAAGCGAGACTCCATGGTCGCGGGTCTGATCGCCCTAACCTCAAAGGCAGGGGAGGAGCGATCATGATCAAGCCGGCTGAGGGACAGACGTACGTAGACGTGGTACAAATAATATGGCAAAAGATGGACCCTGACAAGAGTAATACTCAAGTCAGAACAATAAGAAAGACAAAAGACGGCGCGGTACTATTACAGCTGTCCAGACTGAACAACGAGACAGACTTCCGACAGGTTCTTCAAGACGCTGTCGGAGAGGCTGGACGCGTAAAAGATTTGACCTCCAGGGTTACCTGAGCCCAAACAGCAGTGCCTCCGAGTGCGCGGCTAAACTTGGAAAAATCGAGGACGCGGTGCGGGAAATCCCTGGTAAGGTGATCGTGGCGGGCGATTTTAACGCGCAGGCGATCGAGTGAGGAATGCCTTTGACCAACAGACGGGGAAGACTGCTGCTGGAGATGGCTGCAAGGCTGGACCTGGCAGTAGTTAACGAAGGAACGATACCGACGTATAGACGACCGGGATATGGTAACTCCATACCAGACGTGACTCTGACCTCGGACAGAATTCGGACTAGGATAAAGGCGTGGCGGGTGATCCAGGATTATACGGCCAGTGATCACCAGTACATTGCCTTCAAACTGACAGACGCGACGAGACAGACGAGGAGACGGGGCACAAGATCTACGGGGTGGAACCCCAAACGCCTAGACGTAGACGAATTCGAAAGGTATCTGCAAAATGCAGATCCTCCCTTACGAGAGGCGCCTCAAGAGTTGATGAACCGGGACAGGGTGGAAGCGTTAGCGGCGGCAACGACTGGCTTTCTCCAGCGCCTATGCGATGCCACCATGCCCAGGAAACGGAAAGTACGAAACAGACGACAAACATACTGGTGGACAGCCGAGATCGCGGATCTCAGAAGCAATTGTTTGAAGCTGAGACGGAAAGCTCAACGAGCCCGAAGTCGAGGCGTAGTGGGACTATACTCTACGGAGTATAGTCGCGCCAGACAGCGACTGAGATACGCTATTAATGACAGTAAGAAACGGTGTTGGACAAAACTAATCGACGAGGTGGACTCGGATCCCTGAGGCAACGGTTATAAAATTGTAACCTGCGCCCTGGGAGGTCGGGGTCCGCCGGAACTACGAATCGCGAAAGTGATGGAGCGGATAGTTCAGAGACTTTTCCCAACCCATCCCAACAGAACGGACGCTACAAATGAAATGACGGATGTAAAGATCCCTCTCTTCACGCAGGAACAGCTCCGCAGAGCTTCGAATGCGTTGAAGCCTAACAAGGCCCCGGGTCCCGATGGCATACCTAGTGAGGTGTTACGGGTGATCGCTTTGCGCCGCCCGGACATCCTTTTGGGTTTGTATAACGAGTGTCTAGTGGAGGGAGTTTTTAGCAGGCTCTGGAAGGAGGCTCGATTGGTTCTCATCCGTAATCTAAGGAGAACCCAATTTACCTTCTTCATACAGGTCTCTCTGCCTACTAAATACGGTAGGGAAGCTATTGGAGCTACTGCTGAGACCAAGACTGTCACAGGCAATTAGAAACGCCAGAGATCTATCCGAACAACAACACGGATTTAGGAAAGGACGGTCGACAATCGGAGCTATAGGTGACGTGACGAACATCTTTCATACGGCGAACAGGGGCTGTCATGCAACCATACCACTGGTTCTGCTGGTGACCCTGGACGTTCGTAACGCCTTTAACTCTGCAAAATGGACAGAGATACTGGGGGCGTTGGAGTTGACTTTCAAGGTTGACTCCTACCTCCTTCGTATCATACGGGACTACTTACGGGACCGAGGACTGACGTATGATACTTTGGACGGAAAGACATGGAAACACGTGACAACGAGGGTGGCGCAGGGTTCCATTTTAAGCCCCGACTTCTGGAACGTACAATACGATGGTTTCTTGAGACTAGATATTTCCTCGGACGCGCGTCTCATTGCCTATGCCGACGATGTGGCAGCCGTGATAGTCGCACGTGACTATCGCTTGATTCAGTTGAAGCTGAAGCAGGTCATGAGACGCGTGAACGAATGGAAGGTAGATCACGGACTGCAGCTCGCGCTGCAAAAGACTGAGTTGTTGCTGCTGACTCACAGACGTATACAGACGGTGGTTCCGATGACGTTAGGGACGGAAAGACTGGAAACCAGGAGCAAAGTCATGTACCTTGGCGTTACCTTGGATACGAAGCTGAGCTTCTGGCCCCACCTACGAAACGCGGCGACAAAGGCAGCAGAAAAGACCAAGGCTTTAAGTAGACTGATGGCCAATACGCACGGACCGAAACAGAACGTTCGTAGACTGCTGATGAGCGTTAACCACTCGATTTTGCTTTACGGGGCGGAAGTTTGGACCGACGCGATGAATATCAGGAAACGCGCGAATGCCATGAAAAGCGTACAAAAGGTGGGCGCGTTAAGAATCGCGTATGCGTATCGTACCATGTCTGAGAGTGCCGTTTTCGTGATTGCTGGGGTCATTCCCATCGATCTGCTCGCGGCCGAACGGAAGCGAATTTACGAGCGGAGCCCGAACGATGGAAGGGAAGACGCTGTGACTGAAGAAGGGACGAAGACCATCGAGACATGGCAGAGACGGTGGGCGATGGACGAAACAAGACGGTGGACGAAAAGACTAATACCCGAAATCGGCTCGTGGAAAGAGAGGAAATACGGAGAGGTGGACTTCTACCTTACCCAATTTCTGTCCGGACACGGATACTTCCGTAAGTACCTCTGCAAGATGAAGATGGTCACCTCTTCAGAATGCAAGTACTGCGGATGGGCTTGGGACGATGTGGAGCACACATTTTTTGTGTGCGAACATTGGACTGAGCCACGACTAGAGCTACAGACGAGGACAGGAGAGATCACGCCAGAAAACGTGACGAAAATTATGATGACGGACGCGGACAGCTGGCGGTTGATCGCAAAATACGATATGAATGTGCTTCAGAGCAAAAGAGCAGATGGATGTCTGGACGATTGAAAGTCTGTGAAGAGTGAATGCAATATCGAGTATGCATGAGAATCTGGAATGAAAGATACGAACGTGAAATGACCACGCATGACTGCCGCCCAGGCTGAAGTAATGTGTATAACAGTTCCGGGCTGGTGTCGGTGCAACACGGAGATATGTGTTTAGTGCATAGTGACATAGATTTTCTGTCTAGTCGCACATACTCCGGTGGCCGTTTTTCAGGACCATTCTTCCTGAACGACCATCGTAGATGTATAAACAGCATTCACAGACTCCGCAAAAAAAAATTCTTTTGATTATTATTATTATAATTATTATTATTATTATTTTGTTCTATATATACGAGTATGATCTAAAGTAAGGTGAATTTTCAAATTTCACGGACTGTGTATGTTCGATCTTCGATTTTTTTAATTTTAGTTTGTTTGCGCGAGGCATAAAGGATAGAAGTATTTTATCTGTTTAGATATTTCCTGCTAGTGAAAAAGATGAATCAAAGAATAGATCAACAAACCTCGCTCTGGATGGTTAACATCTGACGAAAATATTGAGAAAGTCAAGAAAATAGTGTTAAGGAATGTTGAGTTATCGTTCATGTCAAGAAATTTTAATGGAGGATTCGGAAATGAGACGTGTGTAAATACATTTTGTTCCGTAAATGCTAAATTTTAATCAAATGAAATGTTGCAAAAGCATCGCTCAGGAGCTATTAAATAACAGCAACGATGGTTCAAATTGGCTCAATAAGGTTCATAAGAGATGGTGAAATGTCGGTATATGGTTGTGATGACGAAACTAAGGTTTAATCATCCCAGTGGAAGCATTATAGATCACCAAGACTAAAAAAGCACTCCAAGTTCGATCAAATATCAAAATGTTGCTACTAATTTCGATCAAATATCTAGCTGTTACTTACTAATTTTCTTTACTTATCATAGCGTAGTGCATCAAAAATTCTTAACATAAGATTGTAAAGTTAATAAGGAGTACCTTTAAGTTATGAACCGTCTGCGTGAAGTAATTGCAAAAAGTCGTCCGGAAATCTGGAAAAACCAGTCATGGTTATTTCGCCAAGATAATGCGCGAGCTCGCACGTCATTGCTTGTTCATAATTGTTAACCAATAATAACACCGTTCTCATGTTTCAGCCACAGTATTCACCAGATTCTAGCCCTTGTGACTTTGTCCTGTTTACAAAACTAAAACGGCCCATGAAAGAACGACATTGACTATAATTGTGTAATGGCATCAGTCTTTGTTCATGAAAATCTGTAATTTGTTTATGAAAATGTAGAATTTATTTTTACGACTAACCTAGTCCCAATAATATAATTTATATAAGTTATATTTTTAATGAATTTAAATTCTATAAATAAATAAGATAATTGGTGTTTATTTTATAATAATAATAAAAATAAGAAATTAAGAAGAACTTAAAATTGTTTTCATGAATAACGTGAAAATAGTTGTTGATATTAATATTATTGTTATTATAATTACGACATTTCAAATATATTAAAGAGTACTACTACACGAATGTATAAATTATATTAATAATCCAACGAATATAATATTGTCAGTGTAATTAATAATTAATTTACGTTTTTGATGTTGATACAATAAGTATATATTTAACAATAAGGATGCGATATTCTTGCGGGAAGAGAAGTTACTTACATTGAGTAGTCCGTATTATATAGATAAATTTATAAACTATATAAAAAAAATTGAATACTGTTCGAGTGAAGTATAGACAAATTGCGAAAATTACAGTATTGAAACCGTTGTATGTCGCACAAGGAAAGACTTGTGTCGAAGTTAATTACCTCACTAAAGGAGGTCTTGATGCCCGTATGAAGGTCGCTTTAGAGGAATGACTACGCAACTATTCTGGAGTGCAATTACGTTGCAAAGCCTGCAGTATAGATAATCGTAGGCAGTGATTTTATAGTACTTCTCATCCTTCATTCGCAAAATGATTTAAGCAGGCGCGGGGAGTAAAAGACAGTTCTATTCAAGTCAAAAGCAAAAGCCACCAAAATCAGGGACATTCTATCATAGTAATTCACGCTTGTATTCAGACAACGGGCCAGTAAGCAGCGGAGGGGTAAGTAGTAACGAAAAGAGAACAAACAAGCAAATCTGGAACGGCTCTAGAAGTGCAGATGGCAATTGAACATACCGCAACATCCACCAACATGCGATATTGACTAGAGAATTTGCGCGCATTGTTAAAAATTAGGCCAGTGACAGAAGACATGAACACTGCGATCATCTCATTGATTGACAAACGATTAGAAAAATTTATCGGTGCCAGAGGAGCGCGAGTCAGCCTCTCACTGAAAGATATCTACGACGAGGGCAAGGTGTTCAGAGACAGCAAAAGGTTTAAGATTGAAGTTAAGGGTGACTTTAATAAATATAATGTCAAAGTTGCCCTTGTAGTAAAATAGTTAAGCCTGACGTACCAATCACTAAGTAGCGATATTACAGCACGTACTTTCAATGATAAAAAAATGGCACTAGTTTTATATAACTCAGTACAGCGTAAAATGCTACTGGAGCAAAAAAGAGGCGATTGATATTTACTCGAGAGTTACACGAAATAATGAATGGTGACCTCCTATGTTGGATGGCTCATGGTGCATTGAATCCGCATGCAAATAAACAAGAATGTGCGCTTCGTTAATGACTTGGGAAGTTTTCATAAATTGCTGGTCAATCATGGACTCTCTGGATGTGATCATACGAGCATATTTTTCTTTAGAAGGATTGAGATTTAACCAAAGCGCTGAAAGATCATTGGAAAGTCATCTCCCTGCAGCGTTGTATATGTGAAGAATACAAATACGGAAAGATTCTAACCCTAACGCATTAAAAAGTATTGTAGTTAACAGTTATATGAATGATTATCTAATGACTCAAAAAACAGTTGATGCCGCCCGAGATATAGCAGAACAAGTAAAGACCATCAATGCAGAAGCTAATTTTTAAATGTACGGCTGGACTAGTAATGCCCCTGAAGCAATTACAAACATGGACAATGAAGTAAATGTAGATATGATGAAGAACATTTGTGCAGATAGCAAACAAAGAGGGCTCGGACTTTATTGTCACCATTTACACTGTGTGCTAAAATCATTGTGCGAGAAATATTGCGTAGTGGTTGGGATATATTTTTATTAACTGAAGAATACAAGGCTTGGCTGATATGGATGAAAAATCTAAAAAAGAAGGGTTCTATCAGCATACTAAGGTGTCTCATACTACATAGTGTAGCATACGATCAAGCCAAGTTACCAGTATTCTCTGATGCTAGTCAAGTAACCTAGATCGTGGCTGCATATCTATGCCTGGAGTGAAACGGTGTAAATAAAGCTATACTATATATTATATTTATTATATTTATACTCGAGTAAATAAAGCTATAAAAAAAGAGCTTGAAATCAAATCGACAGTATTTACTAATGGATTGACTCTACCACAGTGCTGCATTGAATAAGACCTGAGCGGCGTGAAAGATATCTGTTCGTCATCAGCAGGCTAGAAGCTACAATACTGAATGATACTGGATTCCTTCCAAAGTGAACCCAGCGAACGAAATGTTCTTCACAAGGACTGCAAGCAAACAGACGATCCTTGCAATAATCGGGATTTTTATCTAAGCTGTTCAAGATATTTGAGTTCCGTATGTAGCTGTATACAGTACAAAAAAAATTAGGAAAATTTGTCTCAGCATTTCCCGTCTTATATGTCGGCGAGATGCTATAGTAATCCCTTGGTCTTCGCCTCTCCATAAATACAGAGAAATATCTAGAGAGCAGATGCGGCGAGGATTATAAACGGAGGAATAGCTATTAACCGTGGTGATGAGGGAACGGAGCTGCGAGTGCACGTTTAAGTAATAAAACTCCGCCCGGTCACACGGTAAATACGATCCCTAGGAGTGTGCCTTTGAAGAAGTACCGAGAAGAGTGCGAGGAGCTCTCTCTCTCTCTCTCTCTCTCTCTCTATCGATCTATATATATATATATATATATATATATATATATATATATATATCTCACTCTTGGAATAACTGGTGTGTTGCAGGTATCGTATGAAGCGATGTGATACATATTTTCCGTATTTGTGTGCCTGTAGGTCTGAATACATTATAATAATTGTCGTCATAAGTACTTTGTCATCAATTTGCTTATATTAATTTACTTTCCATGTTTATGTATTTATGTGCAAATATATATTTATTATATAATACACTGATATTTAAAGGGCTTTCCCCCACTTATGACTGGGGGATTTTCAACCGGCTAAAATCAGTGTTTAGATTATTTATTGATTAAAGATTCTATTTGTTTAAAACTACTGTCTACTTCTTTATAAATATTGCGCCATTCACTTTTCCTTCATTTTTAATCTTTATATATATATATATATATATATATATATATATATATATATATATATATAGAAATTTATTCGATTCAGGTAAGAGTTACTTTCTGTAATTATTCTAAAGTCAAAATACAAGCTTAAACCACAATGGCCGAAAGAAAAATCTTTGGATGGTTCGTTGCGGGATACCGTAGAAAATCTGGAGTTGAAAAAATCTATTGCTAAATGGTGGTTAAAAAATTCCATTCTTAGGGAGAATCTTGGAGGGGAATGGACTCTTAAACGTTGCAAAGAGTATTCAGGCAGTTACCAATCGATGGAAGAAATGATCAACTCTGTAATAAATGGTGGCAATGGCACAAATTTTCCTAAAGCAAGCAAAGAGTTGACTGAGGCCATAAGAAAACTTGATACCGAACCGTGGAAAATTATACGCGAAAAAATCGTATTACATGGAAATTTAATCCGCCTAAAGCTCCCCACATGGGTGGAGCTTAGGAAAGATTAATATCCTCGATCAAGATAGCGTTATAAGCGATTTTAAATAAGCAACCCCCATCAGAGGAGGTATTCCGAATTGCATTAGCCGAAGATGAGCAATCTGTCAATTCACGACCACTGAGAAAGGTTTCACTCGATCCTAAAGATCTGAAAGTGCTCACACCGTACCATTTTTCTATACGTAGCTGTTCAGGCGAGTTAAGACTGGAACGCATAGAAGCCTGAAGTCTGAATACGCGCAAGCAGTACAAAATTGCACAGCACACATCAAACAGCTTGCTGACTCTTTGTGAAAGCGCTGATTGAGACAATACTTGCCATTATTGATTTAAAGGCCAAAATGGCATATAAAAGAAAGCTTTTTGGTTGATAGTTGATATGGTATTAATAGTGAATTACCCAGTACCTCGCAAAACGTGGAAAAGAGGAATAATAAGTGAAGCATTTCCTAGAGTCGATGGTGAAATTCGTGTAATAAAATAAAAACTTCTAATGGCAAATATATTAGGTCAGTACAAAAAACGATACTCTAATTTTTTAACATCGATTCAAAATGAAGAATATTTTACGGGGGAGAATGTTGTTTAATGGAATTAACCTTTGTTAATGAAAATGTATAATTTATTTTTAAGATTAATTCAGACGCAATAATATTATTTATGTAAGTTATAATTTAAATGCATTTAAATGCTATTAATAATAATGATAATTTGTATAATAATAATAAAAATAAGTAATTAAGATGAACTTAAAATTGTTGTCATGATTAACGTGCAAATATAATAGTTGTTGATATAATTATTATTGTTATTGTAATTAATATAGTCTTAAATTAATATCAGTCTTGAACTTAAATGCATAGTTGAAGGCGATAATTTAAGTTCTTTGATGATTTTCGTAAAACGATGAAGTTTTACGAAAACTTCATCGTTTGATGAGTTTGATTTTGAAGTAAACTCTGATTACCGCTCAAATTATTGTGCATGATATTACAGTCGAACTAAATTCCAATCAAATTGTCTACTATATCATGAATCCGAGTTTATCAAATGTATTGACGGCTGATATTAAAGTCGCTTACCTTTATCAAACTCGGAATAAAAAAATTCGTTCTTGTATTATTGAAGTTAAAAATAAGCTTAGAGCTGGCCCTTGTGTTTGAATAAAATTAATATTAAAGGGTTTCCATGCAACATAAATAATCATGTATTTATTTTTCAGTATTTGAGGTGTTATAGCTTTGATCAAGTTTTTGCTGCATGTAATAAAGATATTCACTAAGGTAAAAATTTCAATAAACATCTAATTGAAAACTGTCCATCGCTCAAAGATTTTAAATGCATTAACTATTATCATGCTAATTTTAGAAATATATTGCATTGTGTTACTGATAGAGCAAAATGTCCGATAATATGTAAAAAGCTTGAAATGAAAATTTCTTTTATTGATTATCCCTGTTTCTAATGATCGTATTTTTCAACTAACTTAAATTATTCTGACAATTCGATTTCTTCTAGTAGTGAATTTAAATCATATCTTAATGTTTTCCACTGTAATGCGCAAAACATTGACGCCTATTTATTTGATTTACGCATGCTCCTAAACAAATAAAAGATCAATTTTCTTATTAAGTGAATCATTTCTTAAGCGAAGGTTTTTTTCAGTTATGATTGAAATTCCACACTTTAAACTTTTTCGTATTGATTGTATTATTAAATCATGTGGTGATTTAACCACTTTCGTCCATAGCACTATACTAGCCAAAGAGATTTGTTGATCTAAACAGCCACATGTCTACATTAAAAGGACAGAATTCCTGTTTTTACAATTCACAGTCAACAAAGTTAAAATCTTATGCAATGCCGAATGTTATATAACTTTTCCGAAAGCAGGTTTCTGGAAAAATATTGAATAGGCTACTTTCAATTGGAATACAATGACAGAAATTGAACTTAGTCCATTGAGCAGTTTCGACTCGTCGGCGCTTAATGTGAGTAAGTAAACCGATGCCTTTATCAGAGCTAACGATTACTCGTATAATTCTAATAACAATACAGTCTATTATTAATTAGAACATTGTGTCAGTTATGTTACGAATCGTATATAAATGTCATCAATACACAATGATAAATAATTAAAACGTTTTTAAGTAGTAATAAACAAAATCGAGAGTTTCGAAAAACCATTTATTATATTTGAAAATTATCATTACGTAAATCTTAAAAATATGCATGGAGAAAATAAATCTTTATAGCCGCACTCATAAAAAGTTTGTTTTTCGTTTAAAATTACTAATGAGCTCTAGACGATTTGCCCATAGTCGATCGTATTCAGTGGCAAAGTGTTGGCCTCATATTAGTCTCGCTAGTGAGTTATACAGTTTCGATATATCGCGCAGGAAAGATATTAATAACCAGTTTCCCAATATGCAGGTTTCCCATTACCTTAAACGAACTTAGCTCAGCGTAATTCCATTTATCCTGAATATGCATATTGGGAAAATTTCTGTGCTCCTGTAAAAAAGTTGCTTTCCAATGAAGCGCCAAATATTTTCCTTTTGTTTTATTTTTCCATCTAACGACAGACGTTTGATATGTAGGAAGAGTAAAGTTGAAAAAAAGGAACAATAAGGAGACGAGGAAAGAAATTGCCGGCGGTGGCGCTTGAAGTGCTGTGACGACGAGTCGAACAAATTCCAATTTTCTCTCTAGCAGAATAAATACGAATAATGCGCTCGATCGAAGGCTAAAAGTGCAAAAATAAGTGTAAATAGATTCGAGACGGGGACGCGGATAGATATCCCGGAGTTGCTGAGGGAACACTCTTGGCTGAATTATAAGAACAAAGCGGAGCACCTTCGATGTTATTTAAAAAACTTGATGTATAATTTATCGGGCGCCACATTCGATGAGCTGGAGCTCCTCTTTGACGATCAAACAATGAACTAAAAGTGGAGTAAAAAAGACTTGGTCAACTCTATTAGTTCGATGAAATAAGTTAAAGTCTCGGTTAAATATTTAATATTAAGTTAAATATTTAATATTTAAGTTAAATATTTAATCTTTAATGAAATTGTTTATATATCGTAAAACTAATTCGTCATTTTCCGGTATTAAGGACAAAATATCAATTATCGATAAAATAAAATGTAACAAAAAAAGTTCAAATAGTTTATAGTGTATTTCAACTTTCTTTTCATTTGTCAATTGAAATAAACGTCATAGAATTTAACATTAGATATGTACATTCAATCTAAAAAAATTATACATGTTGAAGATGAAATATCCTGAAAGTATAATTTATGTTATAATTAGATATATTCCTTAAGAAATAATGTTATAGTTTGATTTGGCAATTTCAAATAAATTAATTTAATGTTAAATTATTAAGAGCTTGATCTTAATTATCTAAGCTTGTATTTTTGTATTCTAAACCAACTTCAGTAAATTCCAGAACAATTTTAAATCTCTTTTTGAATTAAAGATTATGGAATTCATTATTAATATTTTATTAGCGAATTTTTGAGTTAACCTTTTATCAAGGAATCAAGCAATTAATATCGATTTTTATAGTTACTTAGTTTCGTATCTAAAAACTTTTTTTTTATTCCACGGCAAAAAAGTTACCGTTTAGTAATTTTCGTTTTTATAATACCATTTTCATTTCATAAAAAATCCTAACTGTAGGTCGTAGATATAAAAAAAATGTTTTCATCTTTATTTTTGAGAACTCAATAAATGATTTCTAGAGCAGCTGGCCTTAATACTAAAAATTTTCTACGATATAAAGATATGCCATTCTTATATGACACTATACGTAACCAAAGGCATGGGACATATTACATCATACATTTTCACATATATCTAAATACCAGTTAGTTGCACTTCATCAAAACAAATAAATTTAATAATTGGAAAAGTCTGTAATAACAAAGATAAAATATATTATGCATTCAAGATGGTGTATATTCCATTGTAGAGTGCGCAGTAACTCCAGGGTAAACTTTTAATATTTATTTAATATTTTTGTTATTTATTAATGGTTGTACTAATGATACCTATAAGCATTCATAAAATAAAACAAAACAATATTCAAACATATAAATGTCGATTAATGCAGTCCATTCAATATATATACATATATACTTCTAAAATACATATCTTCAATTCAAATAGTCGAGAATTACTCGAGCCTGCACAGAATCTAATGTGAGTAGTGGATGATCGACAATATTGGATTTTGCTGCGAATCACCGATGCACGATTTGCTCAGGATTCGTCGGTCGAAAGTGGCGTAAATCGAGCGGGAAATAAGGCACTTTACCAGGTAATTAATAGACAACACCACTTAGGGAAGCGCTCGCCCGGGCGTGTATATATATATATATATATATATATATATATATATATATATATATATATATATAAGCGAATTAGAACTGACAGAAGAGCCGGGTAGGATAGGCGCATCGCTTCGCGAATTCTCCGACCGGCTGCCTCGCCTATACTACGCAATCGATAGGCAATGATTACGCTTGTCTACTCGTGCCCTCCCCTGCCTCCAGCCCCACGGACAGATTTAGTTACGTACCCCGGTTCGTCGTCGTACAGGGTGGTTGAGAACGAGGTGTGTGAGGGGCTGCCGTTGTAATCAACGTTAATTGCCGATAGTGCGATGGGCGCACACTAGCTCCTCTCAACAGACTACGAACTGGCTCTCGGTCTGGCGCGAGTTATATAAGATAATGTCGCAGATCGAGCCTCAAAAAAATATTGGACTTGAAAAGCGTTGGGCGGCCGGAAACCGCAGGGAGGGACGAGGTAAAGAGCACCCCTCTCTCCTCTCATTTTTCAGCATCAGCGAACACCCGAACACTCGAGTGGTCGGCCGTTACACGTGTACACCCACCTTGGTATCCACGCATGTATACTAAGAAGCTAATGCCGCACCGCCCTGGCCTCTCTCTCTCTCTCTCTCTCTTATCAATCTTTGTCTGCTATCCGCGTGGAATAAATCGACGAACTTCTCTGTCGAACATCGCGTGAAATAGCGCATATATCGATTTATATGTATACGCACGCAGTGCATCGTCTATCCGATGGAGAAGAGCAGAATCAGAGAGAGAGAGAGAGAGAGAGAGAGAGACATATAGAGACAGCTTTTTCAAAAGGTAGACACATAATGAGGATAGGAGAGTAATAGAAGAGAAGAGTCTGCCGTTACTCGCGTATGGACAAGAGGAAATAAGATTTCGAATTTCTATTTTTCTCCGAACTACGTCAGTCTCTTTAAACCACGCCTCAGGAAAGCAACCCTCGTACCCTCCGCTTCGTAAATTATAATGTTGATGTACGCGCGAGCGACGGAAATTCCCCATCGGGAATAACACATTAAGAGATCTAGCAATCGTTTTCATATATTACATGCACATAATGGTCAAAATCGCTTGGTAATGTATATTTACATAAATAGCTGTCTAGAATATCATTGCAAATTTTGCTATAGCAGGAAAATATAACTTGAAGAAGTACCATATT
Organism: Sycobia sp. Sy_11; assembly: GCA_018907035.1. NCBI lineage: Eukaryota > Metazoa > Arthropoda > Insecta > Hymenoptera > Epichrysomallidae > Sycobia > Sycobia sp. Sy_11. The sequence continues at coordinate 658,833 of JACCIC010000034.1, read as the reverse complement.
CATTTCTATGTCGCGATAATAATAATTCGCAATCCTTGGCGACGAATCACGTGACATGTGTCAGCCAATAGGGAGACTAGGATGCGAACGAGTGTATTATGTGTTTGCATTATGGCGCGAAAAGGGTAGAAGGGATACGAATGCAGTGAAAACTTATGTGCTCTTTAACAACTGATGTATATCTCATGTACCTAAGTAACTGTAGTTTTTAATAAAGTAAAAATGTCAACGATATTTTGAGTGGTCGCTCGCGCGCTCCCTTTTGATTATAGTCTACAATAAATTAAGTGCGTTATATTAACTGTGAGTTTCTATTGTGGACTAAATGAGGAATTATTACAATATTTTTTTCTCTAATAAATCGGAATGGATTTATAATGTAAGAACTCTCCAATTAGGAGAGTGGATGAAACGCTTTAGTTGAAATATAAAATATGCTTTTAACTTCAATATATATATATATATATATATATATATATATATATATATATATAATTTATTATTTACTAATTTTTTTCAGTATAACTGTATGGAAATATCTGTATTATTATATATATTTCAACATTTCGTTTAAGATAACCAGCTGAGCTCGTTGGTAGAATGACAGATATCTTAATTCTGTATGCATACAATGACAAGCCACTTTATTTGTAATAATTATAATATGAACATATATTAATTTTCATTCTGGGAAACTAAAAATAAAAACTTGAGAAAAATAATAAAGTACTCTAATTATATTCACATTGTCAAATTATTTAATATACTAGAATTCTATTGTCTCTAAACTTGCGATCTATAATAAATAATAGCAATATAAAGTCCAGGTGAATTAGGGTTTTGATTCAACAATTTCTCCAACGCCTATTTTTTTGCATTAAATGATAGATGAGGATGTGTAGAATAAGGCCCTAAATTGTCGGGATTGTACCCCATCGGCGACGTATTTATTTATTGCAAAATAGCAAAAAAAGCTCTTTTTTTACTTTTTCTTTAATAGTTTAAATAATATTGCTCTAATCGAAAAATGTTTCTTATAAAAGTTGTGCAGGAGATAATTCTGAACAAAAGTACTTACATTAAAAACTTAAAAAGTCGATTTTTCTATTGTTAAATAAACAATGAAAATGGAAAAATTTTTGATATTCAAAGAGCTGTACAATTTGCTTAAACAATTGAAGTTCCATAATAATGGCGCAAATAGATGTTTTTTCATCTACTTATACTATGTTTCAAATTACAAAGTGTACTTTCAAAATGGCGACCAGTTGCAAAATTATTTATATTGCAACTTAACCATTGCGAAGTTCGCCAACGGCTGGGGATTTTTTAATGCAATAAAATGCAATCATTAGAGGATATTAATAGTAATCAAAGCTGAAAAGACCAGATTTTTAAATTAAATTTTTATATTGTTTAAAGTGAAAAACGCCGTTGCTAGGGCCGATATCTCGGAAGTTTTTAACACTAGAATATTGAAACATGTCTGCGCGAGGAGAGATAAGCTGCCGCCAGCCGTCGCTGATGCCACGCGTAAGAACTTTTTATAAAGTGTTACATTTAAACATAATTACGAATTAATTAATAATAATTAATAATTAAGAATGTATTAATAAATGTAAAGATAGATTAACCTTTATACTTTAACCTTATACTTTTCTTTTTAAATTTTTCTTATTCTACCTCATCCACGGAATATTTTGGTAAAAATAAAAAAATTTTACATTACTATCTTATTAAGACGTTTTATCTTCAGATATAAACCTCTACTAGTCATTTATTAATATGAAAAAAAGTTTCAATAAAAAGATTTGGAATTATTTAGAGAAATTTGTAATCAAAATTATTGCTGATAAGAAAAATAATTTTAAATTGATAATCATAAGAATCATAAAGAAAAACTTGGCTTACTTTGAAAAAGAGACCTTTATTACTTGCTACATCATTAATGGATATTATGGCTAATATCCGTAAATCTTCAAAGTAATTATCTAGCCATGGAAAATGCCTGTGAGTAATAATAATCGTTTTATTATATTCATGTTCATATCGTATTTATAATAATAATCTAATTATAAGAATTTATTTTTTATTTACGCTCATTTAAAATATTAATATTTTATTGTTCATTCGTTGATAAGTTTTTAGAGTGCTTACATTGAAATGCATATTCGTATATATGCTGTATATATATACTGTATAATTATTTTATAAAAAAGTGAATATGCTAAAAAAGGATTTTTTATAAAACTTTATGTATATAAATTACTCGAAAGGACTATTTCCAAACTTCATTGAACTAAACTAAATTTATGAGGCATAGCATTTGATATATTGTAGAAATATGAAATATAACTATATAATTCAGAACTATAATCTTATTAGTCATAGAATCCATCTCCAAGAAAGGATTGGCTTATCATTTATAACGGTTAAGCATTCCAAATTAATTATAGCATTTTAATGAATATTCTAATATGTTTAAAGTAATTATACCAATATCAATATCATATTGTGTTGAAATTAAAATAAATTCTATCGTTGATTTTTATTATTTAGATCTTTTTATTTTCTATTGTTCGTTTCATATCAAACTTTTTTTTTAATTCTAATGACAGATATGAAGTAATTAAAATCAAAGTTGAACGATCGTTTATAGAATGAATAGTAATAGGTACTATGGTATCTTCCGAAGTTTAAAACTGAATTAAGAGTTATAATTAAATGGCTATAAATTACAGAAATTTTCCAACAGTTAAAACAAAAAAGAATTAAAAAAATAACTTGAAAAAGATTTTTAAGTTATAACAACAATATAAATTAAATTTGTTTTAAAAATGAATTATTAATGATATAGTAACAATTATTTTACCAGATTTTTCGGTTTCCTTATTTTATATAGCAATTTTATTGACAGAAACCTCGTTTGCAACTGTTCATGATGTTCTTCTTGACATTTATATTTCCTTTTATATAAAATTAATGAAGGCTTCATGATCTATTGTCCTGTTCGTTATCCTTTATATATTATTATTTATATTTTAGAAATTTATTTTTATTTTTATATTATTCTGTTAACATTATTTTTTGTATTTTTAATGCTCTTTGAAATTGATTATGTAGTTTGAAAATACTTTATTGATGTTCTTATTTATAATGTCTGTAAAAATTTTATCCGAATAATTTATTTTCAAGTACCTATTTCAGAAATATACATGTGTTATTATGAAATTTAATTTGCACGATGTTTTGATCGACTCCTCTTTATTTGCACTTTTTCCATAGTGAATTTTTTCAGTATTTTAAGATTATTTTTAGACTTTGTTCTGCTAACGGAAATTTTTAGTTCTTAGTATTTAAATTTGTTTGTTTATATATATATATATATATATATATCATATTGACTGTTCGAACGAAAAAGGCGGCAGGCGCTATTGTTATGATCGAAAAGTTTAAGAGAATGAGTCAGTTTGACATCGTCCATCATTGAGCGAACAAATTTTTTCGCTGTTATGACGGTGTAAAATATGCACATTAAGATAGCTTATTATGATATCATATTCAAACACTTCATGTGGTATTGATTAATACATAATTATAAGATTACTTTCAATTACTTAATGTGGCATTGCTTTCATTCAATTTGAACGAAGGTAAAAATTGTTCTAAGGGTTATTCAATAATACAATCATTTTACACTTTTGTAACTTATAAGTCAATCAGAAAGAGGTAGACAATAATTTAACTCACTGTGTCCGGTAAAAAGTACAACAGCACTCGATTCAACATATTTATATAAATTAAATACACGTGTAAATACATTTCATGGAGTATTTATACTTATGAAGGCCCCCTAATAATTAATAATTTATATTAATTCGTTCAATTATATTTTCTTTGCGATTGAATCACACATTATCGAAATAGGACAATAATATCATGCTGATGCGTTTTTCACCTAGTAGACTTTTTATATTAGTTGGCGAGCCCATTTAGTTAAGCCCACTAACAGGAGCATCAAAAAGTATCTGGTATCTCTGGTAAAAACGGACGTAGCTCTAGACTGATTATGAAAAATGAGAAACAGAAACCCATACAAAAGCTTATCAATACCAAACTTGCATATTAATCTCCAAGATCATAAATTAAGCCTTTCGAGTGTATGTAATTTCCTGAACTTATATGTCCATATTGTCTTAAACATTTTATAATGTCAAAATTTTATTATCGGTAAATTTGAGCATATCATGAATTGTTATAATTTAATGACGCCTAAAATTAAAGATAAATTTTGAGAAACAGAATTTAATATTGGGTTGCTGCGGCGCAAATAAAATATTATTTTAGAAACGGAAATATGAGAAATAAAGACAAATAAATGTATAACAGTTCTGCATACATTTCTAAAACAATTACCATCATAAAGGATAATGGCAGCAATAAGGTATTTTAGTAAATGCCTTTACAATCATCATAGAAAGGGATAGACCAATACATGGCTAAACAGATGGATGCAATCCACCAAGCCGGCGACTAAAGTGCAATTGACCGACGGTTGTTTATGACATGCACTGCAAGTATGGTACTCCCCCCTCTTTTTTCTACCATTCACTTGAATTTTGAATAGTCAACTAGGACTAAGAGAGAACGGACGACCAGATTCATCTTGACGACCGCGAAGGTAACAAAACAACAAATACATACAACAATGTTACTTTTATTAAGTTGTCTTTGAATTATATCTGCAATTATTTTATATTAATTAAAGCTTATCATTGTATTTTTACCGAAGTATTTATTTATCAACCTATTATCTAATATTAATTTGGCAGATAATAATGGAGTAATAGCGCTACCAACATGGCTTGAAATTTAAAAAATTCGTATTTTCGATGAAAATCTGGATTTTATTTCAATGACAAAATGAAAAAAATTACATTATTGAAAATATTATTTATTGCTAGCTATGGTTTTTACCTACAATTCAGGTAATTTCTTGATTTCGTCCTCAAAAAGTTTCACATCTTTTTAAACCAAGAATGAGTCAAACCAATTTTTAATACTTTCAAGTTATGTATAATGTTGTCCGGTGAGTACATTGTGCATCGAACAAAACAAGTAGTAGTTAAAAGAGACAAAATATGCTCTCTAAGGCGATTGAGGTAGAATTTCGAATCTACTGTGTTTCAAATAATTTTTGACAGAATAATGAGCGTGTGACCAAACATTGTCATGATGGAAAACTAATAACTCGTATCAGATTTTCTCTTCTCGTAGTTTTTTTCGCAATGCTTGTTTCAAACGCATTAATTATGTTCTATAGTTTATAGTAGACTTTATCTTATTGACATATATTTCTTGTTTTGTCTGCGATAATCTTTGTATTTTATGCTTTGGCCTATCGTAATAGACCCACTATTCATTTCCACTAATAATTCGATACAAAAATGATTAAAATTGATACCGAAACTCGAACTATAATAAATATACGCCTAATATTCCGTTGGAAGATTATGCGAATGCGCGATGTCATGAAGATGCAATTTTTAGACGCTATTCTCCTCGCGCTTCCGTCAAAGATTATCATTGTGTTTTGGTATCTAAAGTTACGCCATAACATCTATGAATTACTAATATATATTCAGAAGAGTATTTATTATTTTTTTATTGTATTATGTTCGTTAACTTTCTGATTACTTACAGGGCAGCTAGTTTATTGATTGAGCATATAGAGAAAATATAATATTTAATTTATTTTATCTTTGCCGAAACTGTGCAAGCTTCGGCTGAACTGCGACGATTTATAACAAATATAATATAATCCAGAATTGCGATGAATACGTATTATAAAATCAAAATAAGACTATTTACTATTGTAAATATTGCGGTACACGGACGATATATTAATGATTGTGTTTGTCCATTTGTTTATTTTGTCCTTTTACTTGTTATATTTAAATTATATTATACATTTCGTTATTTTGTTTTCTGAGATTTTGATGTCTTTTAAACAATATTAAAATAGAAAAAAACAGCGAATGAATTATATCCGAGTCTACTCACATATAAAAACCTATTATCTTTACAAAATCTTTAGCTTATATTAGTTCTGCAAACTTTGAGAGTTGGGAAAAATGCTTTTTTGCATACTATTAGAAGGTGAACTTAGTTTCCGACATTTTTTAACGGAAAAAGACTGTTATGATGGAAAATGGGTACACTTTAGCTTAATTTAAATATTTTTCGTCATTTTCTACTACTTTTTCCCATTTTTCTGGCAATGTGGCGATACCGTGGCGAAAGAACGATGGCGATTTCGAGGCGATCCAATCATCCACAAATTCTCGCCCTTCTTGAACATGTCGGAAGTGCGTATCAACGATGTCATGCTGCATCGATCTGAATAGGTGGTAATCAGAAGACGGTATGTCTGGCGCGTACGCTAGGTGCGGCAACACTACCCATTCGAATAATAAAAAAATTATAATATTTACACAAAGAATGGCGCCTGTTAACCGAATTTTATTCATAAAAGGCGGAAACTAACAAATAAGTAGTAGATTTGACATATCTGACTTTTTGTACTAAATACTTATATTGCCGTCTAAACATGAAGATCGGAAACTAAGTTCGTTTCCTAATATATATAAAATAATGTGAACTGAGCGATAAAGTTTATGTTTTCCTTACATTAATGAAAATTATCCATTTTATGATGCCTATAAAGCTAGGATATAGAGGTAAACGTTAACAAATTTTAATATACTCCTCGACTTTTTGAGAAAACCATAGACAACATGTATAAATATGATATCTACAATTTCTATTGGCGTTCCAGCATCATTAGTAAAAAGTAAAAAGATGCAGTACTCAAGTAATTGATCTTTAGGAAACTTCGCTAGTTCTGAAACAGGTTGTTGAGATATTTGCACTAGAAGTGCTGATAACTTTTGAATCATGATTTAAAGAAAATTATACTTATTTATTTGCCGAGTCCGAAAAATTAATAATTTTCAGCTGTTTAACTAAAATGGATATATTCACTACATCACGGAATCAAAAAAAGTCAATAGTAATATTCGCGTGATCAATCCCATATTGAAAAAAATATGGGCAAAAATCAGTGAAGTATAGTGTTCTCAAAATATATTTGATGTCAACGTAAATAAACAAATTGGTTTTCAGAGAAATGCGACGGAGTTATATAGAAAAAAATGTACTAGACAAACGTCATATCGTGTAACATTATTTATCACTGGAAATTTTCTTTTATAGTAAAAATTTGATAAATGATGCTTCCTTCTGACTTTTGAAAAATAATCTTTTACTAGTTATATTGGATAATATTTAATTGTATGATCTATTAAGCTGCTATTAACAAGAATTCGTTATATATAATAACGTTCATGTATTTTATCGCCTTGTTAAAATATATTGTATCAAATTTCAATTTTGAGTGTCTTTAAAGAATAACACAAGACAACAAATTTTGCCAAATTTTAAGATCGAACTTTGAAAAATAAATTTATTTCTTAAAAATAATGAGTCCGGCAGATCACTGTGGGCGAAAAGTACCATTTAATTTACCTTTTTAAATTCTTGTGTAAATTCCTTTGATTAAAATTAAAAGATTCTGTTTTATTAATTTATTTATATTAATTGAGGATCACAATCGTTTTAACAACTTAAAGACCATCAGATTCTATATGAAGTTTCTGCACATGGTTGGATTATTATGAATTAAAATTATTCTTCAAAATTCAATCTTTAAATTTTGGAAATATTTTGTTAATATACTATTTCATACTCATTTTTTACTGTTCTCTAATTTTTTTTTATTTCAGTTTTTGTTTTCCTGTTCACACAATCACTCAACTTTTTTATTATAGTTTTTTTTTGGAAATTTGAATAGAAGTTAAAAGTTAATATAAAAAATCAATTATTAAAGAAAATGTTACAATCTAAATAAATAAAATCCTTAATAAGTTTTTTTAAAAATTATTAAGAAATAATTCAATAATTAAAATATATTATAATAAACATAATGAAAAATACAACTAATTAGAAAAATTAAATGAGATAATTATTACAAATAAACGATCAAAAACTGTAGTACAACGATGTAAGATAATAAAATGCACATTATAGGAGCTAGTATACATGAATCGCATGGACCTACTTAAAGTTGAAATACTGCTATTGAGATTGCGGGTGACATTATAACAAATCACCATAGTTTCTGTGCCCGGCTTGGCTAAGCCCTGAATAAATCTGGCGAGGGAGAGGTGCGATTCGCGAGGGGCGAACTATCGCATGCAAAGGAAGTGGGAATGAATAAGGTGAAATGAATATGCAGCATTTAAAAATAAACGTTTAATTTCATAAAACGGAGATACACTAGTACGCACAACTGTAAGGTGCGGATCGTAGGCCGAGGTACGTCGGAGCGACGGCGGGCTCTAAGTCGGGGAAGAGAGAGAGAGAGAGAGAGAGAGAGAGAGAGAGAGAGAGAGAGATAGAGAGAGAATGAAAGGGGCTGCCACTTATAGCATGTACGCCGGTGTCGGCCCGATCCGTTGGCGACGGGAACACAGCGGCGGCACATCCTTGCAGTGCAGCAGGTGGCTCTTAAAACCACCGAAGAAGGCAGTGTTCACGCAGTCTCTAGCCCCGAGATGGGACGGTTGATTTGCACTGGATGGGAGCGGGTGGCAGGTTCGTTCGGGCTCGGTCATCCGGGTCACGTCCGCGCAGAAAGCTCGCGAACTCTCGTCCATGAAGAGGGTTATTAGCAAGCCAAAAATACCTCGCGTTGTTTAAGCGGCAGCCGAACACAAAGTTCGTTTTCGGATATTTATTCGATCTCGCGCGCGGCGCCTAATTCACCCCCTCTCTCGCTCTATCCCTCACTTACCTTTTTGTAGTTTGTCAGTCCGTCGGCCTGTAACAAATTCTCCAACGTACACACACCCATGTATATATATATATATATATAAGTATCATGAATAAATATCGATAGCATGAATATATACATATATAGATATATATATATATACAGGCTACTACTGGAGAGAGAGCCGCGAGACGTGAAATAGCAAACGCAAGCGACGTTGGAGGCGTACTCCTTGTAGTCGCGGTGGTTATGCTGATTGGGGCACTCCCGACCCCGGCGAACGCCCCCAGCTTGCATTGACTGCAGTTCGGTAGCCAAATGGGCGTGAACTGCGGTGAGTCGACCGTAGCTTCCTCACGCCGGGCTTCCGCCGACTTCGGTAGGGCGAACGTCCTATTGATATTCGTCCTGTACTTCTGAGGCAGTATTAGTTTAAAATGCCTCGAGGGTCTGGGCTAGTACGACAGACCGCTGTGACCGCCTTGCTATTGACGGGTTGGCCGGTAGGGTGGCCTGCATTACCGCGTTACACAGGCGATGTACCTCCAGGCGACACGCCACTTATAATTATTATTACGGTAGCAGTGCGTTCGTTGCCCGACGACTTTCATCCATGGTTGGTCGATTGGATCGCTCACCATTTTCTTACAAAGGCGCAGATACCAAGGAGCTTGCTCATCGGTAACATTGAGGGAGGCGACTTCGCTGGTTGGCTCATCTTCGTACAAACGAGATAGGACGTCTAGTACGCAATTCAAGGCACCTTTCTGGTAGATGACCTCAGAATCATATCCCTGTAATTCCAAGGCCCAATGGAAAAGTCTACCCGTAGGAGTACGCAATGAGTGCAGTCAACGAAGACTGCAAAACGATCATTTCACTGTGATCCTTTGTCACCTGAAAGTGATAGCCCTCGACGTTTGGGCGAAATTTACACACAGTCCATACGATGGCGAAACACTCACGTTCAATTGCATAGTGACGAATAGTGACCGAATAGTGACGCTCAGCCGTAGTCATTGTGTGACTAGCGTAGGAAAGCACGCGATCCACGCCATCAACTGTTCACGTGAGTACGGCGCCTAGTCCCGAGTCGCTGGCTTCCATTAGTATAGCGAACGTTTCTCCAAATGACGATCGAAAGAAGACTGGTGTAGATGCGATAAGCGCCCAGATTTGTTCAGAGGCTTTCTGCAGCTCTTCTCCCAAATGACACTTAATATTCTTCTTTATCAGTCAGATGAGAGGCTCCGCCAGCGTCACAAAGTTCTTCAAGAACTTGCGGTACCAAGATGCAAGGCCTAAAAACCTACGAAGCTGCTTCAGGTTCTTTGGTGCGACGTAAGTTAAGATTGGTGCAATCTTATTCGGATCAGGTCGAAGACCATCATTATCCACGAGGACGCCATGAAACCGTACTTCTGCGAGTTCGAATTTCTTTTTCTGTCTATTAATAGTTAAGCCAGCTTCGAAAATTTGCCACCGAATGCGCTAGAGCCACCCAAGGTGCTCGTCAAAGCTCTCTGTAGTGATAATCACATCATCGAGGTAGGCGAAGGCTACCGGCTCTATTTCAGGGCCAATCAGCTTGTCGCATAACTGCCGGAAGATTGCAGGCCCACCGGCGACACCATACGGCATACGGATCCATTCAAATAACCCTATGTCTAGGACCATAAAGGCAGTGAGGTCCCGTGAGTTCTCCCGAAGAGAGACCAGGTAGTAGTGGCTGCTGAGATCCAATGCGGATATATATCGATCATTTCTCAACTTCCGTAAAATTACGTCCATGTAAGGGAGCGCATACGCGCTCAACTAGGGTACGGAATTCAATTTGCGATCATCCACGCAGAATCGGTAGCGCCGGTCACTTTTGCAAACCATTACGACGGAGCTCGATATGCATTTCCAGCTCTATCTTCTAAGAGACCGGATAGTAACGCGGCTTGATCGGCCGTACATCGTCGACATCTATCACGTGGTCGCTCAGATACATACAACCTAGAGGCTGATCAGTAGGTGATAGCATCTGGTCGAGGAATTCCTTGAGGGCTCGACGTTGCCTGCTGTCGATGTCAGCTAGGCTTGTCGAAACAAACGAATACGCTGAAGTATCAGAGACGATGCAGAATTGTAGGAGAACGAGATCCGCTGCACCTTCGATCGACATAGTATTGTCATGTGGGTGGATAACCGCGCGGAAAGTGCGATAGAAATCCGCACCGAGCAGACAGTTATTCCTTTAAGTCGGGAATTAAGATCACGTCTAATTCCACTTCGAAGCCTGCAATTGTAAACGGAACGACCAGCTGGCCTACTATCAGCTCAATTTTTTGTGGCGAGTCGAGCGCCAGATCCGAGAAAGGGTCAAACTAAACGACCGTGGGCAGATGCAATCTGCAAGCTGATTGGTACGAGAGCTGTGTGAGCAGCCTCTGCATCGAGCAGTGCATGTATACGAAATTCACCTATGCCCATCGATCGAGAATACCGATCGGGATTGACATTTGTGCTTGAGTCAGCGGAGTCACGGTCGTGATATTTCTCCTTTATAAACAGGAGGGGGCAACCATCGTTACTCTGGGTCCTTGCAGCTGCATAGTAATTCTCAGAGGTCTCACAGAGTGTAGTAACGAGTTGGACCTCTTTTACTGGCCCTTTTTTGCTTTTTCCAAAGACTCCGGACAACTGCGCAAGGTGATACCTGGTCAACTCCAATCTCAGCACAGAAACCGTGTATCAGGACCTGTTGTCTGACCTGTATTTCGGTTGCTGAGGGGCTTACGCACAAACTTTCCCCGAAAGAGAGGCTTTCTCGTTTATTTAGGCGAGATCAACGCTCTGTTCTTCCCCGCACGCGGCGACCTCGGGCGACAGCCACGAATGCTCTTTTTCACCGTAAGAGCTGTGACCCCTGGTGCTTGTAAATTAGGCAAAGCGAATCCAAGTCCAGCCTTTTGTAAGACTTCTCACATTATAGCTTTGAAGACTCACGGTCTAACGTCCATGGCCGCAATTTTCGGCTTCGGACGCGTGAGAGACGTGTCCGCCAAACGAAAGGCCACTTCGGGGATTATGCAGTCCTCAAGTGACGGCGGCGTCTTGTAGTTGCGCTCTACATTGAGAACACATTCAGCTCTCGAGCGAGCTCGATTCGCCGACTTACACTCGTAATCTTCTCCCGCGAAACTCATCTCTGTATTTCCAGGAGTAGATTACGGTATATAAGGGCAAGCTGCTTGTCGTTCAACCATGGCTCTTCGTATCTATTCGGGATCGTCAAAAAGTCAAACACGTAACCATCGCATTTGGCCTACGCGCCTTGTTGTGCTTAGCCGATCAGTTCGACTTGGAAGCGCCTATTAGCAGCTGTAGTAGCTCCCTGCTGCGTGGTAGAACTCTTGCCACATGTTCCAATCTTTCTGGGAAAGACAGTACCAATGCAAAGCGACGCCGTTGAATAACTCCGTCATCACATAGAGGATATCCTCATCTGTGAGCGACATTAGGCTGCGGCCTTTCGCGATTCTCTAGAGGAATTCCTCAACGCTGTTACCTTTGGCACAATTGAAGCGGATTTTCCATTGGTACACGGTCTTTCCAATGTCCGTGCGCTGAACCATGGTACTTGAGAGAGTCGACCGTATTGTATTTATTTACGGGCGAACTGTTCACATCTCGTGGACCGATATGATATCCCCCCTTCCTAGCTCTTGGTACCGTGTGCCAGCAATGTAACGTACAGCAGGTTGCACCAACTGGTCTAATGGGTCATCGAACGGTCACCCGTCTTTGGGCATTAGTTAATCCTTGCTAAATAACCTCTTTATATTCAGCGTATACAGTAATAAAAAACTTTAACAATGTAAAAAAGTAAGTACGCTTCGTTGATAAATTATCTTGCTAAGCACCAGTAATATGAAATTTGATTTTTATTTTTAAGAACCTATTTTTATGCATTGTTACAAAAACCACTTAACTTTAAAAATGATAATGAATAGGTTCTTAGCAATAAAAATCAAATTTCATATTATTGATTTTTGACAAAAATAAATTATCAGCAAAACTTATTTAGCTTTTTTTACTTTTTTGAAAGTTTTTTTTGATAAGAATTCATAAATTTTCAAGAATAAAGAAATTAGTAGGGTACGATAGATAAATATTTATAGTATGAGTAAATGTATACTATAAATGGATATCGGAAATTATTATAGTGAAAGTTATATAGTTTAAATTATATTGATTTATTGATTTTTTTATACGTAGACTGACTATTTAAAGTAGATTGCTATTGGAAAACATATTATATTCTTACTCTTTTTATATATATTTAATTCATGATATTATAGATGAAAAATATATATTTGTGGGTATCTTATTTAACAACATAATTTGTGACTTTCTTAGAAGTCTTTTGATTTGATTTTACAACTTTTAAGAGAATAGGTACAAAGATATTCTCAGCTACATCTATTGAAGATGTTATAATGTTTTATAATATTAGATACGAAATATATTAAGAAGATACAATGACGTGTATGGATATATATTTAAAACCTTAAAATTTTATGCTATTTGCAGCTTTAGCCTCTAAAATTTCAAAAAGAAAATATACTTCCTATTGATAAAAAATTGCTTTCTAAATCTTTTATTTTTTCATGAGTAAGAAATGGTAAAAATATAACGAAAACCGAGTTTTTTATTATGTTGGATGGTTCTTCTATTCAAAATTGCTTGCACAAAAAGGTTATAAAGTCACGAAAAATGTATAAAATACATCATAATGCATTTACATTACTCTAACTTCTAAATTACAACTTTAGTACGAGTTTTCGGCTGTTTTGATGTATAATATCATTCAATATTAATATACCAATTTATTCTTGATCTTTTAAACTTACCCTCGGGCGTAATTTCTTTTACGAAGTAATCATCACTTTTCATCCCAATGTTCAAATATACTTTTTTTTTATTCAGAAATTTAATTTCAAACATTTTTTTATAATCCAAACAAGAAGTTTTTCTCTAAGCACAGAAATCGCCATAGAAGTGGTCCGAATATATTTAGTCATTGTATATCGCTATCGTAACACGAAACTTACGCTTTTGTAAAAATAATATATATCTTGTAGTAATAGCATTTAAATTTTTTCCTTAATCAAATAAGAAAAAAATATTATTTACGACAGAAAATAAATGCGATTTCAGAATATAAATATACTAGATATAACTTTCAAAAATTTGTAAAATCTCTTTAAAATTACTTTAAAATTACGAATTCCTTATCATTTGAAACTTCTCTTTAATGTAATACATTTATCATTATAATCAATGTATTGTATTTATTTATATTAATGAAATATTTTTCTAATTAGACTTCTCAGTGGACTACACATAAATATGCTGTGCTTAAAAACAACTTATAGATTTATTGTTTCTAAATATTTTTAATTTAAACAAAAGAAAGTATTGAAATCAAGTTATAGATAGTCAAGTATATGTAAATATGTACCAATATGTACACATTCGTGTAAGTTTCGAAATTCTTACTTATTACTATTCAATAAAAAAGGTGCTTATGAATAGTGTGCCCATGATCTCACTTATTTATAACGTGGGAATACAGTACTATGAAAATATATTAAAAATTATTTTGACATGCACTTGCAGGCCCGCCTTTGAAAAGTTTTTTGGTAAACAAGGGAATTGTAGATACTAAATTATTTCATTTTTGTTTATTTCTAAAATACCTACCTATATAAAATTACATCGAGGATCTGTTCACACTGTGAAATCATTCGTCTCTTTCACACGACTCACTTGAAAACCGTGTTAAATCTGTTGAAATCTATTACAATAATGGAAATCATCTATGAAGAAAATTATTTGAAATCATTTTAAAATCAGTTGATAACCAGTTTTCAGTTGATAATCATTTTTATATGTTATAAAAATGTAATTGAGAATCTGGGAAATGATGATTTTTCAAATATTGATGTTTTTGTTATCCAGCAAAGATCATAGTGATCTTAGAAGTGATAGATTACATCAAGTACAAGATACTGAAATACAAAAATTTAAGAAAAATAATGTAAATTTATTTACTGACAATATAAATGATTTTATAAAAAACATATATCGAAATATATGTTAAAAGTCGATGTATATTGAATAATCATGATGACAACAAACATTACAGAAGTATTTTTTGATTGTAATTTAACTGGGCTTACTTATAAAAGTTTGCAATATTTAAACAATTATGTATTGATAGGTAGAAATTCTAAAGACATCGATGTTATACTAGTCGTATGTTATATCGACCGTGGATACATCTAATAATTTTATGCTACTGAATTTTGAGCCATTCATCTATTATTTATTAACTCCAAATCCAGATTGATGGTGTTGTAGTAGATTTAAGTTTCATCGAGAAAATAAAGCATTTACGTTGATAAAAATAAATTAATTTATTCAATATTTTTTATAAACATTCGTAAATATTCAACCTACAATTCATTAATTTTAATTTATTCGATGGACTGGGAACTATAGTTTATTTTGCGTACTGTTCTGAAAACATATTATTCCTCAATATTTCTTATCCATTTAAATTACCATAAGCTTTTCAAAGGCGGGCCCGCAAGAAAATATCAAAATAATTTTGAAAATGGGCATACTATAAATAAGCAACTTTTTTTATTGAATAATAATAAGTAAGACTTTTGGATCTTACACTGATTGGTACTCATACATATTTAAATATACTTGATAAAGTAAAAATTAATTTCAGTACTTTCTTTTATTTAAATTAGAAAGAATTTAAAATAATTTTGGAATATTATTTTATTCTTAGGAAATCTATATATATATATATATATATATATATATATATATTTACTTTTTTCTGTTATTTAATTAATAAAATAAACTTTGGACAAAAACTGTTAAGCCAACCTACATTCTGAAACTTACACGAATTGGTACTCATGCATATTTACATATATTTGACTATGTAAAAATTGATTTCAATACTGTCTTTTATTTAAATTAGAAATAATTTAAAATAATTTTGAAATATCATTTTATTCTTAGGAAATCCATATATATTTACTTTTTTCTGTCATTTAATTAATAAAATAAACTTTGGACAAAAACTGTTAAGCCAACCTACATTCTGAAACTTACACGAATTGGTACTCATGCATCTTTACATATATTTGACTATGTAAAAATTGAGTTCAATACTTTCTTTTATTTAAATTAGAAATATTTAGAAACAATAAAACTATAAGTTGTTCTCTAAGCTACAGCACATTTATGTGTAGTTGGCTGAGAAGTTTAATTAGACAAACATTTCATTAATATAAATAAATACCGTACATTGATTATAATGATAAATGTATTACATTAAAGAGAAGATTCAAATGATAAGAAATTTGAATACACCATACTTGCCTTATTTTATACTATCATAGAAAGTAATTTTAAAGTTAATATATATTAGTATATATATACTAGCATCTCCCGTCTCGATTTCGCCCGAGATAATAATTTAAAAGATTTCATAAACAGTTCAAAAGCTGATATTTCGATCATTATTTTATACAATATGTATGTGTGTATATATGTACACACACACACACACACACACACACACACACGCCAGTGTGGAGTTTTGTTGCTTTCTCCCATCTGGCGCCTCCCCAGGTTGCGGATAGGGGATGGCTCGCTACAATTTGTAGAGGGCACTGAGGAAATAAAATACTCAGGGCGGACAGAAAAAGCTAATCGGGAGGGCCTCCCGAATTTAAGGCCAATTATGATTAATGTTTGGTATAAACAAGGATACATCCCAGGGAGTAACTCCGGCACGACCGGTCAATCGCCTCACCGATTCCAATAGAGTGCAAGCCACTATGGTCGGTGATAGCCCCTCGGGTTCTGGGAATGGCAAATCAAACATCATCATTGAAAGTACATTGAGTACTAAGGGAGATGTCATGACGGATCAAGATATGACGGATCGAGAAATTTCCATCACCCGCAGAAACAATCATCTGGAGCGACTTGGTGAGAAGATCAGCCAACTGTTGGATTTTGTGAAAGATAGGCATAACGTGCACAAGACCATTAAATATCTTGCTCGTTCTATTAATGCCTCATACAAATGCATCAGTATGGCAGAGCATGATATGTTGCAGTATCACCGTCCCGGTACTTATGAAGTGGTGACTACGCCGAGTCTACGCTCTGATACCAAACGAAGCGCAGCCGAAGGGATAGATTCCACGCCTAAAACAGTAGGTAGCGAAAGGACGAAAGAACCATCACTGGGCTTAAGGAGACCATCAGAATCAGTTGGAGTACCTACAAGAAAGTCTGAGGCCAAGGAAAATCAATGGCAGACCATCAAGCGCAAGAAGCCCGAAGGTAAAGATAAAGAATTACCTAGTGCATGCAGGCTTAGTGGACGAAATAGACCTAATTCCATCTTGATTAAGGCCAATGAAGGAGTTACATACACGGTGGAACTGCGTGAAATAAAGAATAACCCGAACTTATCTCATGTGAAGAATGAAGTTAAGAGGATACGCAGAAATGCAAGCGGTGCCCTGGTCCTTCAGTTAGAACGGACAGTCAAAGATGCACATAAGTTGGCTCGCATTGTTCAAACTAAGATTGGCCATAGCGCATCTACTTCGTTCCTGAATAATCTTATTACTTTGGAGATTAAAGATATAGATGAGGTTACTACAAAGGATGAAGTCTTAGAGGCTCTGAAATCACATCTCGAACTAAAGGAGACTAACATGCTCATCGCTCGTTCCTTGCGGCAAGCTTATAGGGGTACTCAGACGCCGGTGGTGTCTGTACCATGTAGCCACGTAGCTGAGTTACTACGTGCAGGGCATGTTCGCATCGGATGGGTCAGCTGCAGAGTTCGAAAAAAAACAAAAATAAGGCGTTGCTTCAGGTGTTGGCAGACTGGCCATTTAGCGGCCGTGTGCTCGGGCCCTGACAGAACTAATCTTTGCAGGCATTGTGGTGGAATAGACCATCTATTCAAGCTGTGTGTAAATGAGCCCTGCTGTTTACTTTGTAAATATGAAGGAAAAAAGGAGATTAACCATCCAGCATACAGCGATAAGTGCCCGATCACTGTGGAGTTTTTAAACAGACATAAAACATGAGAATACTCCAACTGAATACTAACCATTGCATAGCGGCCCTTGACCTGCTGAAACAGACAATAAAGGAGCTAAGAATAGATATTGCTGTAATCTCCGAACCATATTGTGACAGGGGCAGACCATAGTGCTGGATAAGTGATACAAGCAATAGCGTGGTCCTCTGGATTGGTCAAAAAAGGCAGGTACTAAAGCAATCTAGCCATCCGAGCGAATTGATATCCTGGTCTAAAGAAATATACGTCTTTAGTGTATATGCTCCTCCAAGTTTGACGGACAAGCAATTTCAAATTCTTGTAGCTAAATTAGTTGATGAGGTCATGGCCGAGAAACCATTATTAATCGCTGGCGATATTAACGCGTGGTCCACAGCCTGGTGAAGCGGTTCAACAAATAACAGAGGTAGTATGCTGCTTTATGGCCTTAATTCTCTTCAACTCCACGTGGTTAATAAAGGGATTTGAATCCACTTTCATTAGGGGAGATAAACAATCAGTCATTGATGTAACATTCGCCAGTGATGACCTGATTCAACGGACCATTAATTGGAGAGTAAGCGACCTCTACACTCACAGTGACCACAGGACGATCTTGTACGAGATTGCAGTGTAGTAAAAAACAAGTGCAATGAGTGGATGCGCATACGGAAATTGAACATCAGATCGCTAGACCGTGAAGTGTTCGCCACTATCACATCAGAAGAGCGTTTATAATATGCTGCACCAGGCCATCTGACAAATGCACTTATGAAGCATATCTCTGAAGCATGTGATGCGTCGATAACTAGGTCTAAGAGCGGATTTAAACATCGTCAATCTGTCTACTGGTGGACAAATTAAATTGCAGAATTGCGCAAGCAATGTTATCGCGCACGTAGACTTGCTCAAAGAGCCCGCACCCATCGTGATACGTTTAATAGATTATTTAAAGAAGCACAAAGAGCGCTTGTCAAGGCTATTAAGGCAAGGAAGCGTCGATGCTGGCTTGAACTGTGCGTAGAGGCCAACAATGACTTATGGGGACGACCATACAAAACAGTCATGGCACGATTGAGTAGGGCACCAATGCAACCCACTAGCACGGTATTCATTGATAAGATTGTTTCGGCTCTCTTTCCCAATGACACCCAAGGGACTGTACTGCGCACGCAACACTCGGACGATATACCTCCTATAACAGAAATGGAGCCATGTAATGCTTACGCCAAGATTAGAGACAATGCTGCCCCTGGCCCTGATAGTATCCCTAATGCTGCAATTAAGTTGGCGATACAGAAGAACCCATCTATATTTTTAAAAGTATATAATGCTTGTGTTCTTGAGGGTATTTTTCCTGATTGTTAGAAAACTCAAAGGTTAGTTCTGTTACCTAAGGGCAATAAGCCACTTGATGATCCGTCATCATACAGGCGATTGTGTATGTTTGATTCGGTAGGTAAATATTTGAAAGAATAATATGTAGCCGACTGGAAGCATTCACTGAAGGATTGCACGGCTTATCCTTACGCCAATTTGGATTTCGGAAATCAAAATCAACAGTCGATGCTATGAAACTGGTAGTGTATACCGCAAGAAATGCAATCAGTGATAAGAGATGGAGAAGTGGCACTAAATAGTATTGTGCCATTGTCGCTCTAGATGTCAAGAATGCCTTCAACTCAGCGCGTTGGTCTTTTATTATGAATTCTCTTAATGAGTTCGGTGTACCAGGCTATCTACAGAATGTTTTGGCCAACTAATTTGAGAATAGGATAATATTATACCGAACGGATGAAGGCATTGTATCGCATAAAATTACTGCAGGAGTCCCCCAGGGCTCGGTTATGGGACCTATGTTGTGGAATATTATGTATGATGGCGTGTTGCGGATTCCACAACCGCCTGGTTCAATAACAGTAGGCTACGCCAACGATATCGCACTAGTAGTGACGGCTAGGACCATTGATGATCTCACTGAAAATGCCAATGAGGCAATCAGCAACATCACTAGATGGATTAAGTCGGCTGGTCTACAATTAGCGGAGCACAAGACAGAAGTAGTTCTTGTCAGCAGTCGTAAGAAGGTAGATAGTATTACTCTTAAACTTGGTAGGTGCCGCATTAGTTCTGCGCCATCTTTACGATACTTGGGTGTACAACTTGATACCAGGTTAAACTTCAAAGAGCATCTAAAGATATCTGGTGAAAAAGCGCAACAAGTTGCAGCTGCCTTGTGTCGGCTCATGCCTAACATTGGTGGCCCACGCCCACCCCAGAGGTCAGCATGTATGCAGCGCCAATCTGGCATCATGCATGTGGAATTAAATCGTATCGTGAGCTGGCTATTGCGACCCGTCGCCGTTCCTGTATACGAATTATTAGTGGTTACAGGACAGTATTCACTGACAATACTGAGGTACTTGCCGGAATTCTTCCTTTCGATTTAGCTGCAGATGAACCGGCTAGGCTGCACAACATATGTAAGGCTGCAATGGATTCTCTACAAGGTGCTAAAAACGTGGAACGTCATCGGTCTATAGAAATATGGCAAAAATGATAGAACGATGCTAACAAAGGCCGATGGACTTATCGTATCCTTTCAGACATACAAAGATGGATCAACAGGAAACACGGGGAACTGGATTTCCACCTAACCCAGTTGCTGACTGGACATGGTTGTTTTAGGTTCTATTTCCACTGTTTTCACCTGAATAATAATGATTTCTGCCCCATCTATCCGACATTGGTTGAGGATGTCGAGCACATATTAGTGAGCTGCCCCCGTTTTAGGACACAACGTGCGCAATTGATGAACACCGTTAATAAGCCGATATGACCAGAGAGCATTAGATCAAGAATGCTGGAATCTTCTGAAAACTGGAAGGCAGTAGCCAGTTTCGCAAAAGTGGTGATGACCAAACTAGAAATGCCGATAGAATTAGGCGAATGGTCCAGGATGAATTAGGCTAGCTAATTCTATTTTAAGTTGTAGATGACGAACACCGAACCCCAGATTACTTGTGTGGATGGGGGATGTAGGATAATGTCATAAGATGAGGAGCCGTATTGGCTAACTAACCGCCCCGCCGAAGTACTATTCCCGGATAGTTCCGGCGGGATGCTGGTTTCGAGAGGCCACTAGTGCAGAGCTTGCTCTGCCTACGCCTATAAAACACACACACACACACACACGCACGCACGTATATATACACTAGCATCTCCGTCTCGGCTTCGTCCGAGATAATAATTTAATCGATTTCATAAACAATAATAATATCTAAGTAAAAAGTACTCTATATATACAAATCTATACGTCTATAAATAATTGACCGTAATTTGCCTATTACATCAAAAAGTTGATATTTTGCTGACCATTTTATACAATATATATGTACATTAAATGGAGAAAATTGTACTTTCAAGTTCAAGCGGTAGAAAAAAATGTCCAAGTGTCTCGAGACGACGTTTACAGAGAGCATCATGTTCGGACTATAGGAAAATCTCGGGACGACTGCTATTGAGAGTTTTGTGTTGGGGAGGTAGAATACAATCTCCAGTTATCCCAGAACGACCCTTACTGGGAATGAGCGTTTTCGAATCATAGAATACGAATATTTATACATATATAGCATAGAAGTCGTACTAAGATCTTGGACATTATTTCCCGACAACTATACATGAAATTCCCCGTAGAAGTCGTTCAAAATACCCTGGACATCGCATTCTATCATCTGAACACGAAAGTCCCCATAGAAGTTTGTAACGCGAAAAAAAGCAGGATAGATTAGGTTTAGCATTCTCTAATAAAAACCGATTATACTAAATTTAATTGAGAGTTATAAATTTTGTAAACTGGATAAGGCGCACCTTGACTGTTACAGAATGTATAACAATCAATAAATAGACATGACAGCGGTCAACAGGAAAATAATAAATAAAGTAGAATAGATAGAATAAATTAATCGTATATTAGTTTAACTTGACTAATACAATAATAGGTTATTAAAACTAATATAATAACCTTGACTGTTACAGAATGTATAACAATCAATAAATAGACATGGCAGCGGTCAACAGGAAAATAATAAATAAAGTAGAATAGATAGAATAAATTAATCGTATATTATTTTAACCAATAGAAATAATATTACCTTATTTTAAAACAAACGCTAGCCAATCAGATTTATATTAACGTACTTTTACCATGTATAAAAGTGCTCTAAATTTTGCCAAGAGCACGATGCGTTTTCGGCACTCGTCGAGGAAGGATACCTCCCAAGTGACGAAGGAATTGTCTTCTACCGACCGACAAACTCTGTATTTCCTGGGTGAAAACTCTTTCACGAGGCCAAAGGAAAGCACCTTTACTCGTAAGAAAAGAGTAAAAAAAAAATTACCGACCCAGAAGAACGGGCGCTTCCGACTTCTGAAAAAGTAATTCTTTTTCACCTAGAAAATAATCCAAAAAGCCGCCGGGAGACAAAATTATAATCGATTTAATTGAATTCGGAGAAAAGGCGCCCCTTTTCATCGAATTAAACTACCAGACGGATATTAATCACGAGGCGCACCTCGGATTAATACAGACCGACCCACGACCGAAAATTTGCAAGTCATCATAACGCTGATCGACTTACTATTATAAATATAGAAATTAAATTCTGTAAAATAAATCTAAAGGAAACGAAGTCTTGCTAAGGAATAATAAACGCTTATTCCTAAGTAAAACATCGAACTCTTTTATATCACCGGCTAAGGTGCAACTTGGCGCGATATTAAAGAGAGAAAAAGATTTATTGCGATAGTGCGAAAGAAACTCCGTGTAAATAGACGGGCTGCTTATGTAAGTATAAGAAATAGAAAGAGGAACCACTTAAGTAAATACAGTAAATAATGCGAAAAAATTACTGGCCAAGGCTGTGTGAATTCGTGGAAATTTAGATAATCCCATTAACTAATATACATAATATAAAATCAATTAAAGGCGCGAGTAATTAATTTGCGAATCAAACTTTTTTGTTTCAGAGTATCTACAGCGAGATCCCAATAAAATAATATATCCCAATAAAAAAAATTTTTTTTGTATAATTTATAAAGACAATACATTTATTTTGTTATTTATTGAAACGAGTCTCAAGTGATTCATCCGAAGACCTGTCCTGATACATTCCTCCCTCCGAATAACGTACCCTACACCTAAAAAATTCCCTGTATAAAAAATAAAAACTAAAATCTGAAAAAATAAGACGAAAGGAGACGGAACGTTACAAATTGTCCCGACATACCTGAACATCGTTTTCTGCCAACTAAACACGATATTCCCCGTGGAAATGTCTCGTCATACCTGGCCATCATTTTCTACTGTCCGAATATAAAACTCCCTGTAGAAGTCGTTCCATAACACCTGGAAATCGCATTCTATGATCCGAACATGAAACTCTCCGTAGAAGTTGTCCCAACATACCTACACATCGTTTCCTACTAACTAAATAGGATAGTCCCAGTAGAAGTCGTCCCGAGAAAGCTAGACATCACTTCCTAACGACTAAACACAATACTCCCCGTAGAAGTCGTTCGAAAAGACCTAGATATGGTATTTTACCGTCCCAACACGAATCTTCCCATAGAAGCTGATTTCCTCATACCTGGATCTCGTTTTCTATCAACTAAAAACAATATTCCCCGTAGAAATCGTCTTGAGGCAATGGAATATCGTAATCAACCGCCCATACACGCCAATACAATATTACTCAGTAGAAACCGTATTTAAAATATGTATATATAACATGTACAATATAATATACATACAATATATATATATATATATATATATATATATATATATATATATATATACTTTTTATATTTCCGTTTTTTCAATTAAATACCATGAATATTTTCATAGCGATGCCAACTGAAATTCAAGCAAAATGTTGGTATGCGCATAGCATATTGTTTAAGCAGACGATGCATATTGCCTTTTCATGCAGAAGTGATGATATATTTTATTTACATATACATAGTTTCGAGGTTGTTGATAATGAACCCTATTTTGCCATCATTTCTTTTCTTCAAACTAAAAAAAAACAGTCTCTTTTCACAATTCTGAAGTTAATAAGAATGTACAAAAACAAAACTATAATTTGTCGTCAGAAACTATATGCAGTATGATTTGGCATACAGAACCATTTTATAAGAGAAGGAGAAAGAAAGAAAGAGATAGAGAGGGAAAGATTTTCCCACGTAAGAGAAAATAAAATTTACAAAAATCAAACGATATTCATAAGGTGTGAGAGTAGTGTCAGATTAACTTGAAGGCCGAAAAGGGTTATACCGACTAACGTCACCCCTTATTTAGGATACGAATCCCAAAGTTGGATACGAACATTCGTTTGAACTGGCCTGGTATGAATACGTTAAGCGGACTACTTTGAGTGATATTCGAGATTCAAGATGCCACCTAATGGCCGCTGGTGAACCTGACTGTTAACTTAATTTATTGATGAAAGTAAGATTATTTTCAAAGCAAAACAAAACTTATGTCTTTCTGAAGATAATATAGAATATCTATTTCGAATTTCAGAGCAATCGGTTCAATATTTTTTTGATTTATCATGTACAAACAAAAGCACGCTTTGTTATAAATTAGTATGAATTATGATATTTACCGTTGTTTTTCTACTTCAAGGGGGACCACTTCTGGAAATGCAACTGAATTTATGAAAATAATATTTTCCATTATTTTAAAGAAGTTTTATCATCCATTACTGATGATCGTGCATGTTAATTTTCGGTCATTAAGGGAAACCATTAGTATATATAACGTTTATGTATATATATAAATATATATAACGTTTCGTTTAATTGCTCCTAGTATACATGTATACTGGCACACAGAAGAAATTGGTGAGCTATTATTATATAAGGAGCTAGCAAGCAATTATATCATGAGTAAATGATGAAACTGCTAATCCATTATTAACTTCAAATGCGCCACTAGTCCTAGAGCGAAGGACTAGTAACTTGGTGATCCGAGTTCTAATCCCGGTCTCGGCCGATTGACACAAGTACCGCTGTAATAATTTACATGTGCTTTGTTTACAAACAAATCATAGACCTCAGTCGCTGATTAGCACCAATATTTGGAAACATAAATAGAGCGACGTTAAATAATAATATAAAAAAAATGCGCTACTAAATCCTTTAAAAAATGGTTGAATTCTTTCAGAAGAATTTATTTTGTGAAATACATAGAAACCAAGGTAATAAAATTATTATGCTTTCTAAAATAAAGTATTTGTTATGCACACGGAGAGAAATTTCCTAGTAAATATTACAAATAGTTCAATAAATTATACCTAAAAGTATAGTAATTGTGTAATAGATTGACAAAACGAATGTTTTTACAAGATTCTTGGTAGAATTTACGTAAACTTTGCAACCTCCAATAGGAATAATTACTATCAAATATATGAAAAATCTTAATCTCCAAAAATCTTATCTTAAATGTAATTTAAGATAATATTAAATATATAATAATAATAAAAAATACCATAAAAAAGAGTGAAATAAATGACTTAACAATAATATTAACAATAATATACATTGAAATTATCAAAATAAATTTTCTTTCAGATTGAAAGTGATTTTTCGCGATGACATCCTGGTACTCAGGTAGTTAGTGAAGGTGAATGGAAAAAAATAAAACACTGCATATGTTTACATTGGCAGAAAGCAAAAATTTCTCCTGAAGAACAAGGCTTACTATATAGTTTAAAACTAAATACACTGAGCAAAGGTATGTTAATGAAAAATGATAATGATTATTAAATATAAATTTATTTTGTTTTTATAGATCAAAAAGATTTTATGATTTTTTACTTACTTCCATACGTCATCAGTTCTCAACGCCAAAAAAACGGATCAAGAGAAGTATAAACAATGATACCAATAATGACGACACACGGTTCGTCGACCATTTAAATTGTCAATGCAGGAAAGACGTGAAACTTTTATTTTACATTTGAATGTAAGAATAATAATGAATAAACATATTGGAATTCTATAGAATATTGGAATCTTATAATATTAATTATTCAAAATAATTATAGACAGTAACGGATTTAGAACCATCTCTGACTGAATTGCAAGAAAAGTTAAAACAAAATAATCAAACCTTCCAACCACTGATTGTTGCTATTGGGGAGCTATTTTCTATTTCTGAATATATAGTATAATTATAAATCGTCAATAATATAAAAGAAAAAAGTGCTTACAAGCGATAGCGTTAGCTTTCCAAGTCTTTTTTGCTTTCGACTGCCATTATCCAACCAATTCATTAACGATATGGTATTTTATTCAAAAGTGCTTGTTTCAACTCCATTCGCCTAATGATATAAATAACGTTTCATTAAATGTATTATTATGACATATTAATCAGTATTTATTACAAGAAACATCAAATTAAAATGAATAAATGTTCATTTTGTTTCTCTAATTATAAGGATAAAAACACTTTACTGAGTCATATAAAAAATGTTCATCAAGATGCTCATGATTATAAATGTATTTTTGAAAATTGTAGCAGATCATATTCGATAATGCATTCTTTTCTACAACATGTAAAATCAAAGCACGAAATTTTTGAAAACGCGGTAATTACAAAATTTAACTTACTACCAACTTAGCGAAATTCTACTTTGAGCAGAGGTTCAGTGTATTCTAAATTAAATAATTTTTGTATTTCTGATTTTTATGAAAATCAACAAACTCTGGCAGAAAATTCAATTCACGATAGTTATTATATACAAGACTATAAAAGCGATTCTGATGATATGAATTATAATATTTTATTGGAGAATAATTCAAAATGCAATGGAGCAGATGATAACAGTAATTTACTAGATAACTTAGGCCTTTCGTATATGAGCAAGCTATACCGATATAGTGATATTAACCGAAATAGAGTACAATTTATAGTAAATGATACAACAGATGTTTGCAAAACATTAACAAAAATAATTGCGGATGATGTCCAAAAAGTAGAAATCTAAAAAAAGGAGAAAGTAAAATTGAAATGAATTTTTGAAAATGCTTCTAATTTTCTCGGCTCCTTTGATACCGAATATAAGTGTTTAAAGTATTTTAAAAAACCAAAAACATTCGTAGAGCCAATAAGTATTGAAATTGGTGAAAGACGAGAATTTCGCAGGGAAGGAACTTCTTATGCCATGAAATTTGTACCAGTAAATATCAGGTTATTCCTTTGCAAACAGTATTAAAGAACTTCTTTGAACTAGATAATATTTTTTAGGAATCTGTAGAATTCGTTCCTCCACCAGGGGTTGACACCTTGTCGCGTGCCTCTTGTAGGCGAGTGTGGAGGCTCGTCTGGGGATCCGAGCGGCTGACCCGACAATGATCTGGAAGAGTGCGGTCTGGACATAGGACGGGCTGGGTTGCGAAAAGCTGGTGATGCAGCAAACTGCCTCTCGGACGCCAGAGTAACCACTTCTGCGGGATCCTTGAATAAGGAACCCGCGTAGGTCTCTCTCGCAGCTGCAGCTGGGCCTCGAGATTCTCGAGAACAGCCAGGCGGACACCCCAGAGGCCAAGAGCAACCCCCCATTGCGTTCGGAAGGAGGCGCAATGGGTATTATATCCAACCCCCAAATCCAAGGTGGGAGCCATCGTGCTGGATGGTACCGACTTGGCCGCTGGGGTATTAGCGGTCGCAAACAATGCCTCGGGAACACTGGGCGACATTCCCGAGTATTTAGCCTTACCGGCACATGCGGGGCTCTGTGTTGACGGACTTTTATATCCCTAGCTACTCGTGGGATTCTTATGGAGAAAACTATACCTAAGAATATTGAAGGCGAGGCCCGAGAGGATACAACGCACCCAAGGACCTCAGTAGGAGCTACTGGCCAAGTGGGTAAGGAGGACGTAGCTACAGGCAACTAGCCTGGAGTGGTCGTGACCCCTGCAACACTAACCAGTGTAGGGAGACTAGTGGGTGCCGGAATTATTACGGCTGCGCAAAGGTCAAACCCCCTTACATGTGCCGTGGTGCATGAAGGATACCCGGAGGCAACCATCACCTCGGAAATGTTTTCGCAATTCCGAGGGGCAGTGTCGAAGATTATGTATAGTGCACCACCTGACAGATGGCCCAAATTTGATGCCTCCTTCTGCAAGGGAGGGGCCATCATAATGGTGGCCAACAACCCGGAGGCGAAGGAGTGGCTAGCCGCTAGACTGGCTACTCTGGACTTACCCTGGGGAGGGGCTAATCTAAAAATGGGGGGTGTAGAGCTCCTACAGGCTAGAGTTAAAGCGGTGACGTAGATACCGGGGCCTCCGGAGAACCCGTTCACCGTCTTGGAAAGGCCTAGGGGCATAATGCATCCCTCAGGGGCAAAACAAGCCTATGGAGGGTCGTCAACACCAAGGACGGCGAGGAAGGAAGGGCTGACGGAGAAGATAAACATCTCCTCGTACTGACCATGCCGGAATCGCACGCCAGGTTGTTGGCGGCGTTAGATCACAGACCCTGGTACCTCCTGGGCAGGATCGCCTTTAAGGTGAGCCGCCGGGAGGAACGGGTACCTGTGGAGAATGTTGAGGGCGGGAGCACGATGGAACAATAAATAGCTCCATCGGGCACCCCATTCCTCCAGATTAACTTACACCACTGAAAAGACGCCTCGGCCGTTATGCTGAGGAGTTTATTTTTATTTATACCTAAAGCAGGCAAATGTGGTTATACATCCCCGAAGGATTTTAGACCCATCAGCCTGATATCTTTTATTCTCAAGACTATCGAAAGGATGGTTGATAGATTCATCACAGATGACGCCTTGAGAAGAAATCAACTCCATAAGGAACAACATGCATATTGCACCGAAAGATCCATGGAGACGGCTCTATATAGAACCGAATCTGTGATGCGATCTCAGGTGGAGGCTAAACAGTTTGCTGTAGGTGTCCTTATGGACATCGAAGTAACCTTTAATCACACGTCACGTAAGGTTATCAAGGAGGCCTTAAATAGGCATCATATCCCTCCGGTCATCACAGAATGGATTGATCACATGTTGGGAAATCGCATGCTGGAAGCAAGCAAAGGGAGCACGACCCTACGAGGGGGAATAGGGTCAGGGTGCCAAAAGGGGGCGTTCTGTCTTCATTCCTATGGTGCCTCGTGATGGACGAGCTCCTAAATATGATGAATAGTATCGGATATCTGACGGTTGGTTATGCTGACGACATAATGCTAATTGCCCGAGGGCCCTTTTTGGATCCCCTTATGGGAGTACTACAGGGTGCCCTTGAAGTGGTCGACGGGTGGTGCAGACGGACCGGTCTCTCGGTGAACCCAGGGAAGACTGAGGTCATAGTCTGCACCAGGACATATAAATGGAATAGGAGATGTGGCTTGACTCTTGGAGGGTATTCTCTCACCTTCAAGAAGCAAGTGAAATACCTAGGTGTGACTATTGATAGCAAACTATTATGGAATAAACACCTAGATTGTGTATCTGGCAAACTGACGGCCTGTCTGTGGCAGATTAGGAGAGCCATAGGCAGGACGTGGGGCCTCAAGCCAGGTATCATGTAATGGATATACGAGGTTGTCCTGAAACCCAGAATAACCTGCGGGGCCCTGGTCGGGTGGGAAAGGACGGCTTTGGTGACTGCCAGAAACTCATTCGAAGGACTGAGAAGCATGATGGTGAGGAGCATCCCCGGAGCGATTAGATCTCCTCGAGATAGAGCCAATTAAACTGACCCTGGCGGGAGCGGCTCCAAAAGCCCTCCACAGAGTTAAAAGATCGCTCAAAGAGGTGAGCAGAAAGGGTCTATTACGGCTCCCCCGGGGACTGGACGAAAAGGTGACTTTGCGAATGAACCTCGACGCCACGAACAGGAGCTTCCTCTTTGACAAAAAATATAGGGTCAGTATCCCGTCCAGAAAGGAATGGGAGAATGGGCTGGTAAGCATCCCCAACATTAAAGAGCCGTGGTATACAGATGGATCTAAATGTGAAAGGGGTGCAGGTGCAGGAGTGTACCAAAGAAGTAACAGAAAGGGCACAAGTTTCCTTTTGGGGAAGTACCCTACTGTTTCTCAAGCCGAGCTAGTGGCAATTCTGCGGGGAGATGAGATGGCTGCGGAAGCGGCCCTTGACACCCACATATGCCTCTGCTCAGACAGTAAAGGCGGACTACAAGCTTTAAGCAGTTACACAACTAGATCCAATCTGGTAAGGGACTGTTACGAAGCCCTCAATAGGCTGGCGAATAAGACAAGGGTCACGCTACTATGGGTAACGGGCCATTGTGGAATTAAAGGGAAGATGGTAGCAGATGACCTTGCCAAAATGGGAGCTAGAACTCCCTGTAGCGGCCCTGAGCCGACTATAGGACTCTGTAACACCGTCATCAAGGGGGAGATATACAGGTGGATAACGGAAGAAAACAGCCGACTATGGGAGACAAATGGAGAATGCAGGCAGGTTAAAGCCTTCACTTCCACAAGTAACATAAAGGACTGGACCAGGGTAATCCTTGGCCTCAGCAGAAGAAAGGCAAAATTTCTCATCGAGATCCTCACGGATCACGGTAAGATTAACGCCCACATGTGCAGAATGGGTCTCGTGAGAGACCCCTTCTGCCGTTTTTGTTGCACAGAGGATGAAACCCCCGTATATCTTCTGTGCCACTGTCAAAATATATCTGAGAAAAGGCGGCAACATTTGGGGGCTGCCTACTGGAGATTGAGGACATTGAATCCAGTATGACGACCGGAATGATTTCATTGTGGGAGGCCTGCCGTTTATAGCGGCTGCTGGTCAAGGGAGGGACGCGAAGGGTTTACCCATGAGTCGGGAGGCCGGGAAGGCCCAACTCCTTAAAATAAAATAAAATAAAATAAATAAATAAAATAGAATTCGTTAATTTGTTAAAAAAAGATTCAGAAATTATTTCAAATTTAATACAAGGAAAATACTTGAAATGTAATTATTCTGATATAGATAAAATATTTTTTCCATTGGTATTGTATTTCGAGGATTACGAAAATAATAACCCTTTAGGAACACACAAAGTAATTTCTAAAACGGTAGCTTTGTATATAAGTATTCCTTGTTTACCAGAAAGATTTCAGTCAAAGCTGGACAATATATTCGTTTTTTCATTGTTTAATTCACTTGACAGAGAGTTTTTTAAAAATGAAATAGTTTTGAATCGAATAATAGATGAATTATGTTATTTGCAAGAAGTTGGAATTAAGCTCCAACTTAATGATAATCGAGAAAAACAATTGTGTTTTGAAATCGTAATAAGTGTAGGAAATAATCTCGGTCAGCACTCAATTTTGGGCTTTCTAGAGAGCTTTAAAGCGAATTATTTTTGTCATTTTTGCTTAATTCATAAAAACGAAATAAATAGAATTTTTAATAAAAATCAATGCATAATCTGGGATAAACAAAATTATGAATCACTATTAGCTTGTGGAAATTCTAAATTGTCGGGTTTAAAAGAAGACTGCATTTTTCATAAATTAAAAAGATTTCATGTCACAAGTAATATTGGCGTTGATGCTATGCATGATATACTTGAAGGTATAGCTCGATATGATCTGGCACTTATTATTAAACAATTTATTTATAAACATAAATTTTTCAATTTAGACGAATTAAACTATAGAATTATATCTTTTGATTATGGCTATAAATATAGCATTAATAAGCCCGTTGAAATTCAAGAGTCTCGTTTAAAAAATAATTACATTGTTATGTCCTCTGAAATGCGATGCTTCATTGATAATTTTTCGTTAATAATTGGTCATAAAATACCAGAAGGTAATGAAACTTGGCAACTATCTTTACACTTGAAGAAAATTACAAATGTTGTATTTAGTATGCATATTCTTTGCGACACACATAAGTATTTAACCGTATTAATTGAAGAATACATGTCATTCCTTGAAGAGATATTTCCGAATTCCATAAAACCGAAGCATCAATTTTTACTTTATTATCCTAGTATAATGGAATTCTTTGGACCTCTGTCAAGAATATGCTGTCTAAGATTTGAGGTAAAACATAAATGTGGAAAAGATATTTCTAAATCAACTGCAAGTAGAGTAAATATCAACAAGACTATGGCTATTAAATATCAAATTGAACAGCATTGCAGATTTTTTAATCACAAATTAGATTATACCTCTCATGAAATGGGTAAAAAAAAAGAAATGTCTATTTGCCATATAAAAAATTATGAAAAATATTCGAACATTTTCTTGACTAAAACTGAAATCACAATAACCAACTGGATGGACCAAGTTAATGGAAATAGAATAAGTAAACATATTATTTTAGTTCAATTTTCAGAAGAAGGCCCTGAATTTTTTATAGTTTCTGAAATTATAGTACAAGAAAATGATTTTTCTATTTTATGTAACCAATTTTTAGACTGTTTTTATGATACGCATTTTGCAGCATTTAGAATATACGACTACAATAATATAAGATACAATGTCTTAAACAAATTAGGAGTAGCAAGTTGTTCTGTTTCTACTATAAAACTTTTATCCAATGATTATTACTACATACTAAAAAATTGGTATTGAATTTATCTAATATTATATAAAAGCATACACGATGTTTTAAAAATATCATATTATTGAAAATAATAGAAGCTTCAAAATACAATTTTATTCAAAATATTATATTTCTTTAAATATGTATTATTTTATTTCTCTGCATTGTAAAGATAGTGTATTATACAGATATTGAAAAAATTTGCTCGTTGTTGTTATTAACTTTCCCTTTTTATACTATTATTATTAGAAAAAAATTTGATTATTTTCATTTCAAATTTTATTACTTTTAGTTTGTTAAATTTGAACTGCGAACATATTTTCTGTTAAGAATATCAAATTTTACTAGCAACAATAAAAATTTATTATATATATAATTATTAAATAGTAAATTTTAATTTGAATCAAAAATAAATAATTCAAACGAGCCCCTACTTAATAAGACTGTACGCTCATTTCACAGTCATGTTGAACGGGCCTCCCATCATATATATATCATAAATAGTAGGCACTAGGTGGCTGCCCTATAATTCGCAAGTGGCAAAAAACACATCTGATTTGTATATAAGGGTTTGAGCATCTTTTCTAACTATATTCATAAATATAAGTGTGCAAATTATCCTGCGAATAATGTATAATATGTGTATACCGACGTTTATATAGAGAAATGTGTATAGAGTGTATAATTATATATATTGATGTATGTATAAAAAGGTACATTAAAATGTACATTCGTTCGTCTGTGTGGCGTTTTATTCAAAAAATAAATTATACTAATTTAACGATTGAAAGTTCAAAATCAAAACACATCTCTACAATGTCTATTTATTTATCGGAGACACTTTTTTCTTTAATTTATTGATTCAGATTACTAATAAAATTTCAAATTGTCAACTGCAAAATTTATAATTGAAGTTAAGTAATGTAACAGTATAAAATTTACCATTCTATTCAGTAAATTATATAACACTATGATTTTTACCATACTGTTAATTGAAATTTATAAAACTGGCAGTCCGTGATTAAATCACTATAATTTCTCGTAAAATTTCCTGAAGTATTTTTAAAATTTACTCGGAAATTTCTCTCCGTGCAGAGCCATCTATCAAAATAAAAATAATGAATATTATTTTAGGTAGTGAAATTGAATTTTTACCTTCCAATAAAAAACTCATATCTATAATGGACAGACAAAGTAATATTTTAAAAATAGTTAAAACTATGTAAACAAATTCAAGTATTTGACAGATTAACAAGAGACCAATAAGGTTAGAATAGTTTTCTTAACTAGCAGTTATCATTAAAAAAAAATTGATCGTATATGCGCGTACCTGCAAAATTTGAAATATTTCAAAGTTTTAAAAATAATTTTATTGTAATTATAGTTTTCAAATTACATTGAACAGTATTTAGTTTTGTGTAAAAATTTTGATATTTTTTTGCAAAATCATTAATATTAAATTAATTTTATTTTATTTTTCTTTTATTTACTTCTGTATGGTAGGCGGAAAATTCTTATATTACAGACAATAAGTAAATAAAATAGGATATTCCTATACGAAACAATATTATCACTCCGGTGGAAACAGAGATAATAAGGAGAGATTGCCGATAACATATACGAAAGGCTCGACGATTTTCGAGCGCCGGGAGCGTGCGCCCTCAACAGGCTCAACTGCTACACTAACGCGCCAACGCGACGTCACAGCTACGTCAGCATAAATTAATGTGCGCATTTGTCTACGTCACGAGCTGTGACGTAGGCAATAAATATATATAGATATAGTTAAACGCTTTTGTCCAATGCGACGTTGTCGTTTTCGTTTATATCATCACAGAGGCTAAGCCAAAACGTCTAATATGTGCACGAGCATCTAAAAGCAATTCAGACCCAATTCCGATGCCAGCTTTATCATGCAGAAGAATTTTTGATTCTGCAGAAAATCAAGACTTTCCTTTCCTCCATTGTAGAAATTTCAAATTGAGTCTTATGATTTTATGCTAAAATGGATATTCCTTAATTAGCTTAAAAAATTTAATTTTAATTTTTAATGCTTATATTATATTGTAGTAAATAACGCGATAGGAACAAAAAGAGAAAATCCATTGATTGTCTCCAACATTAAACATATAAATAATAATATAAATCAAAAATAGAAAATGAAATTCTTGCTATTAAATGCTTGCTATTAAGGACAGTCTGACTGTCATTATAATTTTTCATTTTTATTTTTATTTTTATTATTTTTGTATATTGATGTATTAATATTGATATAAATATATATTGATATTATTTCGTATTATTTTCGATTGATTTAATTGGACTGTAAGACCAATGCAAATATTTATTAATTTATATATAAGCAGTCGACAAATGCACAATTAACTATTTTAAATAACTTAAATATATATACATTAAGGTGAAAGCATAGAATCATAACGTAAATTTTTACTTTTCATTAATTGTGTACTTTGAATTTTTTATGAGTCCATACGTGGACCAAATGATGTGAAAATCAACTCTGCTATTCGTAAATGATCTCATTACTCTATTAAGCTGCATTTCCATTAAAACTATTTATTTTTATTATTTTTTAGAGTTTTAGATATATTTGTGCAAACTATACATGCTGTTATTTATATAACATGTGTTATAAAATGTACTTAGCCATTTGTTTTAATGATTCAATGTTTTAAGACGTTATGGTATGTATTTTTGTCTGAATCTATTACTGAATTTAGAAAAATATTTTCTATAATTTTTTTTATAAAATACATGAGATGTATTTAAAATTCTTACAATACTAAAGCATATCCAACTCGCCTAACTATTTTACTTTTAAAGTTATATATTTATAATATATTTTTTTTAATAAAAATGCTGATTACACAAAATAAAATTTTTATTGAAGGAGATATTATATTATATATATATATATATATATATATATATATATATATATATATATATACAAATCATTATATATTAATTATACTTTTCTTAATACTTTTAGAAAAATCCATGAGGTATGCCATTTGTCCCAAATGTACAAATGATGTGAAAATGGATTCGGATTTTTAAATGATCTCGTTACTTTTTTAAGTGGTATTGTCGGTTAACTATTGATTTATTTATTTATTTCAGAGTTTAGATATATTATTGTTTACATGTCCACGCGTAGACACATAAAAAACAGAAATATAGCAATAAGAAAAAATAGCAGTAGAATGTTTACCTAAAAACATCTTTTTTATGAATCCACACGTGGACAAAATGATGTGAAAATAAACTCGGCTATTTGTAACTGATCTCATTACTTTATTAAGCTGCATTTCTATTGAAATAATTTATTTCTTATTATTTTTTTAGAGTTTTAGATATATTTGTATAAACTATGCAAGCTGTTATTTAAAGGAATGCATGTAAAATGCAGTTAGCCATTTGCTTTTCTTTCGTAAGATTTTAGAACAATTTTATTAGTAAATATTATTTTAGATCTATTTTACTCATATATTGCATAAAATAGTTTTTTACACGAAGAATGTTTACAATACAATTTTCAAGGACTATTTTTCACGAGTAGAATATTATTTTGTGACTCTCAATTATCATCTGCAATTCTCGAAAATCTCTTTACATAAATATATATTTCTTTTCCGTATTCCTTTGTAAATTCATGGCGGAAATTACAATCTTCCGCAATCAATGGATAACCGTATTCGCCTCATACAAGTTTGATAACGACATCTGGTATAACACAAATCTGAAGAAGATTACAATGACTCACCGAGGAGGTTAATGTAAATAATTAAAAATAAATTATGTTACATGCTAAAATAAAAATTATCGAAATATTTCTAGAACCATGGTTTGTACTCATAAATATCTAGGATAGAAAATATGTATTTTTATAATATTTAAAATATTAATTCTTAAAAATATTTTGTGAAATATTGTGTATTTTTTATGATATCCGCATGAAAATTCAATTTGCGCCAGAAGCCACTGCCTCATTTGTATAATTAAAGTCTTAGAAAAAATAAATATATACATTTTCAAACAAATTGATTGAAGAATTTAATATGAACCTTATTCGACTGTTTGAATTTCGCCGGTCTAAAGTGTAATTATGACAATGGGTTTTATTATATTCATTACGATAAGGATTAATTACGATACGGATTCAGGCCGTATTTATTGTATTACCTTACATACTATGTTTAGTGGTTGGGTCCTATGACTTTTTTTGTTCACAAGGTTGAAATGGACTATGAAAAAACAATGCTTTAAAAACATTGGACGCGATAAAAAAAGAATCGTTGAAGTGCTATATAAGAGCTATATTAAAAAGTAATTTTGAAAAATGAAAGTTTGAAAAAAAAGTAAAGTTGAAATTCGAAGGGTATGGAATTAGGAAACTTATTCCCATTTTCAAAATCGTTATAATTCTCTTTCTCTTTGTTTTTTTTATTTTTCCCGGTTAATATTCAACTTGTCAGCCAATAAGTCGAGCCAACTTTTATCACCAGTAATAACTTGATCGAAAAGAGTAAGATCACTTTCAACCTGCTCGAGACAATCTTCAGAGACATTTATTCGGTAGACTTTTTGGAAGGTTCTTCAGTACCATCTTCGCGCACAGCTTTTTCATGGCAAAATCTTCGGTTAAAATCTTTCTAACTGTTTCCCGGTTAATATTCAACTCGTCAGCCAACATTCGAACGGTTAGTCGCCGGTCTTGACGAACAAGGGCGCGGACGCGCTACGCATTCGCGTTAGTTCGCGCTTGAATTGGCCTTCCGCTCCGCGCCTCGTCTTTGACGCTCTTACAGCCTTTTTTAAAATCGGCCTTTTTTAAAATCGAAACACCTGACTACGACTGAGCATCACTATCATACACTTTAATCACTTTTTCATAAGTTTCTGTTGTGGTTTCGCCGAATTTCACACAAAATTTTATCGCGCGCCATTGCTCTAAATTTCTCTGTTCGATTTTCGTGACATGCACTACTCGCGTGTTGTTATAAAACACTATTACGGTATTACGTTGGCGAAATTACAGGTTCGCAGTGTTACCGAAGGTCGAGAAATAAAATCAATCGCATTACTTAATTGTCTGATCTCATATATATATATATATATATATATATATATATATATATATATATATGTGTGTGTGTGTGTATATGTATATAAAATAGCTGGAAATGGAACTGAAAGTAGAAAGTTATATTTTCTAAACTATTGAAATATATTATACTGATCTAATTCATTCATTCAAATATATAATCAATATTTTTTTTTTATTAAGCTTTATTGAAACCTTTACAGGCTTATTTAAGCTACACAATAAATATGTACATAGATTTTCGATATTGATATGTTATTAGTCTTTACATCGTAGCTATATATAATTTTATACTGTGATTTCACATGCGTTTAAGAGGGTTAGAATGTTCACACAGGCTTTTATATTTGGTTTCGCAATTAGCGCTTCAATATTTATTGGAAATTGTAGTGAAGTGTAATGAGTGTTGAGGGATCACAGCCCCACCATGTACCACACAAAAATTTTAAAATCGATAGCGCTTTCATACATTTCTTTTTAATAGTCTCTATGTGAGAATCAAATGTTAATTTGTAGTCAAATATAATTCCGAGAAAACGAGCTGAATTTTGCGATTTTATAGTGAAATTGTCGATTTTTATCTGCATATTTCCAGGTGTTATTCCTTTCTTATTGAAGTGTAGTAATACAGTTTTAGTAGGAGACAAGCTGAGGCCTAAATCAGTCAAATTTTTAGAAATAGTTTCTATAGCATTTTCAAGTAATCTTTTTCCCTTGTTGGCGGATTTACATTTTACATAAAGCGCAACGTCATCTGCGAACTGTGAAATACATATACGTTTTTTAATGTTCTTTGTTATGTTTGAAATGTATATTAAGAAGAGTAAGGGACTGAGAACCCCTCCTTGCGGAACTCCCTTATAGGAAAATGTGTACTCGTTTCCTGTGTAGTCAGTATATACTTGTCTTTTGTGAGTTAAAAATTTAACGATTATTTTTTTGGAATTTTTGGACTAATTTTTCAGAACAACCTATATCTGCTAATCTGTCTAATAATATATCAATATTTACATTATCAAACGCTGCTTCCATATCTAGAAAAGCACTAAGTACTTCCTGTTTTTCAACAAATGCTTCCTCAATTTTAAGCCTTAAATTTACTAGGTTATCTACACTTGATCTACCTTTTCTAAATCCGTATTGTGAATTTGGGATAGTTTCATTGTGCTCGACCCACCACTGTAATCGATTTTTAATTAAACTCTCGAATAATTTACACAGACTTGATGTTAGCGCTATTGGCCTGAGACCGACTCCGTCGCTTTTGGAGATAAGATGAACAAATGATTTTTTCCAGGAAGGAGGATAGTCGTTAATTGTGTAAATATCATTATATATGTCGAGTAATATTAATTTGTATTTTATAGGTAACGTTTTTATTATTTCGAAATCAATTCCGTCTAACCCTGGAGCAGATTTACTCTTTTTATTTTCTAATACTATATTGAACTCTGAAATACTGAATAGTTTGTCGAAGAACACATTTATTTTACAATTTGGAACAGTAAAAGGGTTTGTTTCTACCCATGGAGAACTTATTTTGCTTAACGTTTCTTGGACTTTGCTATTATATTGTAGGTTTTCTGTGGTAGATTTTACTTGAGCTTTTACATAGGCATTTTTTAATACTTTGCATTTATTCCAAATAAAATTTGGATCAGATCTAGAATTAAGGCTTTCAGCAAATTTTTTAAAATAAGTCTTTTTTTATGTTTAAAAAGTTTTTTAGCAATAGCGCAAGCTCGCTTGTAACCAATTAAATTTTCCATGTTTTTATTAAAATCCCATTTTTTGTAAGCAGCGGTGCGTTGTCTTTTTATTTTATTACATTCATCATCCCACCACGGCGTGGGATTTTTGTATATTTTAGAATTGTTGTTTTTTTCTTATTCGGAGTGAATTTTTTTATTGTTTCTGTGATTTTTTTAACAAAAAAATTGTACTTTTCAACAGGTGATAATTGTGTATAGTTACTATTATAGAATTCAGTGACATTATTTTCGAGACTAACTAAGAAGTTATTCCAATTCGTTCGTTTAGATTTTAAATTAAAAGATTTTTTTAAGTAACAATATTTCTCGACATTTACATTAAAGAATACAGGAAAATGGTCAGATCCCCAGGTTTCGTCTTGAACATGAATGCTGATCTTATCGGCTATATCTACAGTTGAAATAACTAAGTCTAAATTTGATTTAATGCCACGGTAAGTATCTACGTAAGTGTACGTGTTTGTATTGTGTACAAACAAATTGCGATTTTCGATTGCGTTTTCAAATCTAAGACCATTTAAATCTGTACGGCAACAATTCCACGATGTATTATGAGCATTAAAATCTCCAATAAGTATACAGTTACTTTTATTAATAGTATTCATTATTATTGAATTCCATTGCCTCTGTGATAAATTGAAACCTGGAGACCTATAACATGTAATAATATTAATCGGAGGATTAGTATTTGAAATGTGTATACCGCACATTTCTACGTTTGAATCGGGCACCTTGATGTCTCCAATTTTTGAGAAAGCTATGTTGTTCCGTAGTAATAAAAGGATACCACCTCCTCTACCATTGATTCTGTCCTTCCTGTATGATAGAAAACCAGGCAGTCGAAAGTTTTCTTCTGCAGATAACCATGATTCCGTGCAAATGATAATGTCGACTTTATTACTGATATTTTGTATTTCTATAATTCTCTGTTTAATGCTTCTGCAATTCCAAAGCAAGAGGTTTAGGTTTGATGATGTTCGTAATTTCGTGCAATACATTTTAGAAGTATAAATTAATGAAATTGATCAATTTTGCTTTTTATTGATAGTTTTCATTCGAAAAATCTCCTTTATCAGTAGAATTTGAACCATAGCTTGATGTTTCTTCTGAGTCTTCATTTTTAATGCGTTGCCGAATTCTTTTTATTCGATTTTTTAAAATGTTAGATGTTAGTTTTTGTTGCACTTGTGTAAGCATATAAGTCAGTCCAGTTAAGTCTTCGGTAAAATCTTTTGCAATCTCTTCAGCTTTTGGTTTGCCATGCTTAGTGAAAAGGAAATTGCAGAGCTGTGAAAAATCTAAAGGAAGATTTTCAGATTCATGATTAATATAAGTTTTGGCTGGAATTAATAATGTTTTTATTTCTTCGAGAGATGTTTCTCGAGTTTGCGCAATTTTTTGTTTTTTGGTGTTTGTTTTCTGGTTTGATTTCTATTTGCGTATG
This sequence comes from Sycobia sp. Sy_11, assembly GCA_018907035.1. Taxonomy (NCBI): domain Eukaryota; kingdom Metazoa; phylum Arthropoda; class Insecta; order Hymenoptera; family Epichrysomallidae; genus Sycobia; species Sycobia sp. Sy_11. Next base: position 617,818 of record JACCIC010000034.1, on the reverse strand, counting down.
CGCATTGTTTCCCTTTAAGCTACTAGTGGATGCTGTCGTAGATAGAAGGCGCTTTTTATTATTTGAAGGAGCTGGCATGAGTTTTAGATCTAGTTGATGTACGTCGTCAATTTCAGAAGTTAAAGGAACGGTTTTAAAATTGTTTTCTGTAAGAACATTTTCTACTTGCGTTGACTCTGCTGTAGAGGACAGCTTCTGATTATGCTAAATTTTCTGGCTTTGTGTTTGTATTTCAAGATTTTTGCAGTGTTTAGATGTGTGTCCCTCTTCATTGCAAGAGAAATAAGTTACTTTTTCAGCTGATAAATAGATGTAATATGTTGTGTTTTCTATTGTTATAGGGAGCACCGGAGGAAGTTGAGGATAATCTTCTAATTTAATATACATCTGCCTTCTAAAGCTTAAGAGATGTGCGAAACCAATGTCGTTTATATCTGCTCTAATGTACGTCAATCTTGATGTTGGAATTATATTTACTTTTGCAAGTTCCGTTAAGATTGTTTCATTATCTATTATCGGACAAACGTTTGAAAGGATTATACGTTTCGCTTTCGATATTAATGGTCTCACCTCAAGTATGTGGGGGCCAATGTTTATTTTGGTTCGGTCTTCTGTAAGTCACTCTGCGATTTCTCTTTTGCTTAAATATATACAAACTCTACCGTGTGAAATTCTAGATATGTATCTTATATCGATTGGAGCAATAATTTTACCCAGTGTTCTGGCATAATCGTGCACAGAAATTCCCTCTATTGCATCTAATATAATGGCTTGTTCTTTAGTTGGTACTTGTATATGTTGACTGATCTGAGCGTATGTTCCTTTAGAAGTAGCATTGTTATTTGTAGACGGTGCGGTTGCTGAACTTGGAGGGTTTAGTGACATGTTTGAGAGTTACGATGCTAGTGCGCCTGCAAGCAGAGGTACTTGATTCTCTCGGACACTTTATTTTGCAAAATAATTGATGTTTTTATTACTCACTGATTCTTGTAAACACTCGTGCGTAACACTAGAAATAATTTAAACTGTATTGCTACAAGAGCGCGTAAACACGTCTTACTCGTTCAAAGGTTCGGACGAGACTCCTATAATCAATATTCAATAAATAATACTTTATTTTAAAAATCATATATTACAAGCAAATCAACAATTAATAATACCAATCTGGTAAATTTATCATAGCAATATTAGATAAGATATTGAAACAAAAAATTTCAAAACGTTGTTTTGAAGTTCTGCTATTGTATAATTTTATTTATTAAAATTATATAAGGCTGAATATATATTTCACTTATTGATAATTCACTTTCATTATTCAGTATTAATATTTATTCTATTAAATCCTTGGTAAATACCGAACATTTTTCTCAAATTATAATGTTATTCTATTAATTATAAAATAGTAGGATTGCATTCTTATTTTATATTTGGTTGATCATTAAACTAAAATTCATAAGAGTATTATATTAAAAATTTTGAGAGACTTTATATAAATGCCAATGAATCTGTAAAAAATAGATCTAAATGTAAAAAAAGCTTTGTGTAACAATTGATTTATATATCCATTTTCGTCATCTTCTGCCTGTAAATTATATATGAGCAAATGCAAGAAGATTTTATTTTTAGGACGTAGTAGCTTTAGATCATACGAACAAAGTAAGACTAGTTATGTTTTTAGTGAACTTATTTTTTTTTGTTGAAAAAACGTTTTTCCTGTTAAATCAATACAAATTAACAGTACAAATTTTTAATAAAAAAATAATAGTAATCAAAGCGACCGATGAATGTGCTATAAATCGTAGCGATCGCCCGCTGCAATAATTAATTTAGATGTAGTAATGCCAGAGACCCAAAGATGTAAAAAAAAATTTCAGTTATTTATCCCCGGCTCAAATTAGGTCAGAATAAAGTTTATATTATGTATTAACGAAAACAAAATGTTCGCTAGTTGAAACCATTATACGCCGGCTGCTCACCTAAACGTAAAAAAGAATTTTAAACTTTTAAAAAAAGTCGACAAAAAATTTTGAAAAAAATCATACCTATATACTTTCAGATAAATATTACGAATATAATTGAGAAAATTAAGGAAATGAAACATTTAATTGTTAAAATATTAAACGAATTATAAAAACTAAGTTTTATGGAATAATTTTGACTTTAGACAAAAATTTTTCAAACAAAAGTTGTAGGTCTTATTGAAATAAATTTGTTATAGTCTATCCATTTTTTTTCTAAAGCTAATAATTGTCGAGAAAAATGCAATCAATTCTGAGCGTTTCGAGCTACTAATCAGCAAGTTGTGATCGATATGTCAGGAATCTACCACGCCGCTCAGATGATATAGCGTCAACCACGGTAAAAGTTTTTTCTACTTTTAAATTTTGCTGATAAAATTAGAGTTTCAAAGCAATAACTTATACAATATAAAAAATTTATTTTAGGTAGATCCACCAATGTTGTTTAAAACAATTTTTTCAAAGTTCTCAATTATATCACTTATCATTTATATATGTTATTATACACTACGTTTTTTATGCTTTTCGCCGTGAAAATCTTAATATGGAGAAGTTGGTATATAATATTTATTTATCAAATTTGAAAAATAAAAATAGTCTGTAAATTTTATTATAAATACATTTTCCTATTATGTTACCGTGTCTTGAACAGTATAGTATTTCAAATAGTTTAAAATTTACAACAATGTTTAACACTCGCATCAGAATCTATCAGATAATAACAAAGCAGATACATTTTACAAAAATTACAATAATGACAATCACATTCTGGAAAATGTATTAAGTGACTCGATGACAGTGTATGTATAAAAAAATTGTTAGATTTTTTGTAAATTAGTGAAGAATAGATATATTTTATCAAATTTAGGCGTAATAAATACAATTTCATCATAAAACATACATGTATTGCTGTCTATTAAATACTATATGATATAAGAATAAAAATATTACAAGTTAAAAATAGTCTTATAATTTAAAGAAAATCAAATCTCAGTTTCATAAAAGTAATATATTTTCTGGATTTTTTGAATTTTCTGAACACACGCACACACACACGCACACACGCACACACGCACACACACGCGCGCGCGCACATACACACACACACACACACACACACACGTCGATGCGCATAATTGTCTCATTCTTATAAGAAGTTACATAAGCGTAGCGGCTGAAAGAATAAAGAAATTTCGTGTTTTTCTTAGTGTAATGAAAAGATCAATAGAAATTCTGTTAAAAATGATTTTTATTAATATTAAAAATGTACGAAACATTATTTCTAGTATGAAAAGGAAGCGGCTGATGCACAGGAGTTTAAAGGACAGGAGTCCGTCTTTTCTTTAAAAAGCTCAAGGCCTACGGTGTCAACTTATAGTTGCGAAAATTATGTAGCTGCAAAAAAACAAAGTGCTACCAACAAATTCTATAGCTTAGTTGTAAGAGACGTATAGAATATTATACGAACAATAGAGATTATACGTATAGAGTATTTTTATTTTCTTTTTTCTGATAGATTCTGCATTTTGATAAACAAATTTAAAATTTAATGAATAACATAACCACGAAATTGTTTGTTAGAGAAAAGGTATACTATATATAATATATATTCAATTTAGGTTACTGTTTCGTTTCTATGTACTGTCCTTATAAAGTACATCAGTAATGAGATCTGGAAATAGGTAGATCTATATCATTGAACTAAATAGTTTTTACACGATTCAGAATTATAAATTAATTCATACATATCTAAAACTATATGTTATTTTAAAAAGAAAGCAAATGGCTTTATATATGTTCTATAGCTACTACCAGTAGATGCAGATGTAATCAATGTCAGTCTGATTGCTTCACTACAACGTGTACGAGAATAATTCACAATCATTGTTTGCGAATCTCTACCTATACATATTTACACAACGAATACAATATTTTCATCTATAATAAGCTACTCTTTAGTCTAGAAAATCGATAAAAATCAATACTGTATTAAATCTCAAAGGAAATACATTTAAATAAACGAATAAAACATTTAGAATTTTAATACATTTAAAAAAATAAGACAATATTTCTTTTGAAATATTCTCAACCATACGGATCAGACAATGCAGTGATCCACTATTCAATACTTTAAATAAAACAAGATCATTTGATATCGTTTCAACGGTTTCATTAAATTGCTAATTACATGTGAAATGTCTAATATCGATCCAGTAAATTATTACAAAGATATGAAATATAATTTAATAAGTGGAAGTAATTGATTTGACAAGTAAAGTAATTTATTTACTTCTGATTGCATCTCTCGTATCACGATTTTGAAGGGTAAATCATTGCAAAATTGAAAAATTAAATATTTGATTTCAATAAATTAAAAGGTTACATCATTATAGAATGATAATATAACTGGTTCTATAACAAAGAGAAATTGTTTTGAAGTTATACTATTCTCTCGAAAACCTCTCGACTATTCAAATGCATTTTTAAGAAACAGTTCGATTCAAATTAGTATATAGCTTACGCAATTTTCGAATGACGTCAAATGTTTACATTATTTTTTTCTCGAATTAAGAAGAGAAATATATATATATATATATATATATATATATATATATATATATATATATATGTACACACACACACACGCGCGCGCGCGCACGCACACACACACACAACACTAACTAACTTTACAAGTATTTTATATTATTCTTCAACAAATCAATACTTTTAAAATTCCATAAATATTTTTCTGGATTTTTATGCATATTAACGAAATTGCTTTTGCTTTAAGAAATAAGCTCGCTTCAATTTTCGTAGTCCGTAATTTTTAAGAAAAAAATAAGAAATAAAAAAATATATATAAATAAAAATATATATAAAATATTTTAATATTGTATTTAAACAGATGTATAAATTTTCTTTATAAGTATAATTCCATACAAAAAGAATATATATAGTTCTTTACCGTAATCATACTATTACGTAGTATCAATTTGATGAACTCTAAATACAATACAAGTATCTATTATATATATATATCTGTACATTATACTTCAGACTAAAATAATATAAAAAAACTTTTACAATTATAAGCCAAAATATGAAACAGAAAAGTGTCTGGATCATATACATGTAGCTACTAACAAATGGTTAATATACGAGATACCAAAGTTAAATGATAAAATAAAAGATATAAAAGGTGTGTGTGTGTGTGTGTGTGTGTGTGTGTGTGTGTGTGTGTGTGTGTGTGTGTGTACAGCGACAGAATACATCATCTTCTATAAAATTCGATCTCGATCGGTCCCTTTCATATGGCCTGTCGTGACTCGGCAGCTCATTAGTATTTCCCTTGTATATATGTATACGGGCATCATATATAAGCTATTATATGCCTCCCACGTCATTTGCATTCACATTTTCAACGCGCACAATGCGCTCTCGAGCCGCACCGCGCTCTACGATCTAACACATCAGGTATGAAGGTATGAACATTATCAGATATCGAGACCCGACTCTGCACGTGGAAGCTTTTCTTCTCAAGTGCTCGCATATATATATGCTAATGCATCGGAACAGGGCTGGACCCTTTGGCCGAGAGGCACCTCTCGTTGGCTCCCTCTCTCTCTCTCTCTCTCTCTCTCTCTTTCTCATTCTACTCTTCGTATATTATATGCAAACGGTAGTTTTTCTTACGAGGAATTGAACGAAATATATGTGTATAAGTATGAACAACGTATACATTCTATGACTATAAGTTAAGGGCCAAATGTACCAAATGTAGTCGTATAATTGGATAATTTACTTTAATTTTATAATTAATGCTTAGAAACAGAGGTTTCGCTTCAACCGACATCGGACTCATTGCGCGGCTCGGCGTATATATATATATATATATATATATATATATATATTGTCGATCATTCGCACCCGAGGCCCGCGGGTCGGGAAAAAGCCCTCATACGGCCCTGGTCGCTTTAGTTCTCGCCTCCCCCTTCTCCTGGTGCGGGGCGCTGTTTGAACACCTGAATACTTAATAAAATGGATAAAATGAGCATTAATAACGGGGGCCTGCACTTTAATCTACATTTTTCTGATGACAAATATCTTCTAGTCGTCCAGGATACCTCGGGGAGAGCGCATATATGTGAGATCCCAAACTCTGGCCAGTGGAGAACGTCGCAGCGGCACATCTTTCCCAGGCAGTTTTTTAGCTGTTTCTTCTTCAATTTCCTCTTTCTCTCTCTCTCTCTCTCTCTCTCTCTCTCATCTTTTTTTGGTTTTTATTCAATCAACGCAGTACGCATTCTCGTCGACAAATTTAACATTCAAACTATGGAACGAAAATCCAAGGAGTACCACAATGGATTCTTAAGCAAAACGGAGGTAATTGCAGATCAAGCGCGATAAAAATAGTACAGTATCGCTAAATTGTTAAGGTAAAAAAACGAAAAAACAAAAGAAACAAGAAACGTCATAGTAACGGAACGCGTTGGATTTATGGGAAAAATCGGGGAAAAAATGGAGACGACACTTATGAAAAAGGATTGTACGAAATGATGTATCATGTGTAACGGCAATTCTTTTATACTCACTGACATATGGAATATTTTTTTAGCTTGCGTGTAAGGTTAGTTTATATATATATATATATATATATATATATATATAGACAATATGTCATTTAGCAAAAAAAAATTTATATCGGTTTTGGAAAATAATACAGCAGTTCAATTGTGAAAGTTGTATGAATATTATTACCGTTTTCAGTAATACTATTTAGATTTTTACAATATGCAAAAGGTATAATGATCCATTTCATTCCAGGTAATTCTTCAATTTTCAGTATTCTTTAATTTTCAATTTTCATACCTCGAAAATTTTCTGCTCTTTACATAGTTTTTGATTCTATACGCCATAAATTAATCATAATGTACTTTATAACATTTACGAAAAGCCTGAAAACAATAGCTAAATATTAAGCTATTGAGTATAATGAACATGTATACATAATAAAATATAAAAATTAGAACTACGAGACGAACTATAGTGATCTTTTTTTTCAAATAATCTATATATACATATATATATATATATATATATATATATATATATATATATATATATATATATATATATAAGAGTAAACACTAAATAAACGATTATAGTATTACGATAAAACACTCGTATATGGGACTCAAGGTTTTATTCAACCAAAGTGCAAGTATGTAAAATGATATTTTCACCGCACGTCGTCCATAATTTGCTAGATATCATTTGAAAGGTGACTTTAAAATAGTATATATAGACTAGCTATATATATATATATATATATATATATATATATATATATATATATATATAGCAAGTAACGAGCTTTCACAGGCACGTAGACAAAGTTAGTTTTATAATTGTTTTTTTTCCTTTGAATTCCATAGTCTGATAATGAAAGTAACGAGGAGCGATATTCCCAATCGCCGGTTATACTGGATCTAGACGAAAATTCGAAACAACAGCAGCATCGGCTCCCGCATCAGGAAACCGTTTACAATCTCGCAAACGGTACGAATAATGTGATTCAACATGCTCCAGGTATATATTTTAAATTATTGTAATAATGTGTGTGTGTGTGTGTGTGTGTGTGTGTGTGTGTGTGTGTGTGTGTGTGTGTGTGTGTGTGTGTGTGTGTGTGTGTGTGTTGGACGCGCATAGCTACTCCGACTGAAATGGCACGTGGAGCTATAAATATATAAGTACATTTCTTTTTCTTTTTGACATTCTTTATACTTCATGATTCGATGATAATTTATGAAATAGTTAAAAGTAATTGACTCACTTATTTTCGCATATTCAGAAGAAACCGAATGGTATATGCGTACAATTATATATTATATTTAAGAATTTGCAAAAAAAAATAGCTTGTGTATTTAAGAATTTGCAAAAAAAAAAAATCCTGACCGTGTAGAATACATGGTTAAAATTTGAAGGCGATCGGTGCAGTAGTTACGGTGCCTAGAAAGGACATACATGCAGACATACATTCTCTTTTATATATATAAAAAACAGGAATTATTTGGAAAAACCGAATTTGAACTATATTAACAACTATTTAATACTTCTATTACTATCTAATATTTCTTGCAAGAATAAAAATGATTAAAATATCATTTAGTAAATAGTGTTTACAGTAAACGATATCATAGGATACCAATTTATATAAATACTTGTAGCAAATCAATATGAATTGGTAAATAATGTCCTTTGTTGATATTCTATGTCCTCTGTTATATAATTTATATATATATATATATATATATATATATATATATATATATATAACTATAATAACGGTGACAAAATTGAATCCGATTAGTTACATTTTCAGATTTGACCGATGAGGAACTAGCGATGCGCCGGCAGAATTTGCGAAAACGGTGGCAGGACGCCGCGGCGTACGATCGACGATCTCATCATCAGGCATCGGATGGATTCGTGGTGATAAGGATGCCAGAGCCGTCGAATATCACGGGGCCGCCATCGCATTTGGAACCGGGCCATTCGCATCAGGAGTTGTGCAGCGCGAGACAGCCGCAGCGCGAGCCCTCACAGACAGAGAAGGGTCTGTATTATATATATATATATATATATATATATATATATATATATATATATACACACATATAAAGTAACATATGAATATAAATTTGGAAAAGTTTTGGCGTTGAATAGGTGTTTAGCAGTTTAATAGGACGGAATATTTGGTATATTGATTCGCAGTAGAAAAGCCTATAGTAACAGCCCGGTAGAGTTGTTTGGTTAAATATCGATATACCCAAATGCATCCAAGGTCGTCTTTGTAGAGAGGCTCAGGTCTGGACCTGAGGCACAAGTCTTATTGGTGTAAAATATCAATTTATACGACGAAAAATGAATCACTATCAAATTTTTCATCGATCTTAATAAGAATGAAAGTGAGACTGCCCTTATGTAGTATCATTCCTTAATAAAATTCTAATAATAAAATGGTATATATCCTTCCCCTGAAATTAATTATTAGTATGTCCTGGAAAAATATTCGATTCCTTGCACTCTAACAGAAAAATTAAATGTAATGTCAAAGCTACAATTTCAAGACCCTTTTTATCCATTTTGAACATGTATTCTTAATAATCTTCTCGTATTTCATGTAAATCTCAGAATGAACCACGTAACATAAATTTTAGATTAATATTTTTTTTCTAGCTTTTTAATCGTTGAATAATTTTTTTTGAAGATATTCTATCAGTTGTGCAACTCTATTGAAATAAATTTCAAACGTCGTTTAATTCGTTCATTTATATTTATGTTTAAATTTATATTTGTATAAAACGTTCACTCAAAGTTAACCGAGTTCTGTGAGATTGATTATAGGTGTTGCATTTACAAAAATAGAATAGTATGTAGTTACAATTCATTCACTATTCGGCAAAGTGCTATATTTCTATTACATTCTATTCGTATGTTTTATATTGTATATTTTCATAAATTCTATTCATATATTTGTTAATAAATATTATGTAAATCCACGACCCTTATTTTCATACAATGAATAATTAATCAAACTCATTAACTAATTTTAAAGACTAATCATTTTTATTTGATTAAAACGTTTCATGTTGTGCTCGAAAAGTAATTCTGCTATATCTAATAATGTTAACAACTATATACTTATATATAAGTAGAAATTGGTTTCTATAACTTCATTTCTATTTAAATTCATTAAATAAATTATTTAAACCACTTATTAATTATTAACCTGTGCGTTTTATCACATAAATAAAATAGTCCAAGATTTATTTAGTTAATTTCGCTTATAAATAGATGCAAGGATTAAATTATTACTCCATATTCCCTAAATAATTTGCATCTTCTTTTAATTTTATATTGAATTTTATTCGTACTTCCAACTGCATTCGTATATTATAAACCACGCGTGTGTGCACCGTTTCCTGCTTAAATGCGTGTGTGCACCGTTCCTGCTTAAATACAATCAGGTAGCATGAAAAAATAATCTAGGTAACATAAGGTGAAAATATTTTAACTTTTCATTACGTTTACATATATATGCCTATAAATTTCACGAGGTAAATATTATTACACATATACAGAAAAAAATTTTAACAAGCAGACTTCCAATAAGCACTAAACGCTACACGTCAGTGGACAGCTCGTTCGACGATTTTGCGTGCCTATTTGTAAAGCTTCCCTGCAGTCGTGATTCTTCTTAACCTCCAGCTTTCTCGTCCTAATCGCGTTCTTCATATAGGTAGTCCTCAGGCAGTCATACTTCGCAAACTCCTGACGTTTCTTCGCTGACAGACTCGTCCCGTCATTGCCGACCGGCAGTGACTTGACGCCACGTCGCGCCGAAATATTGTTTGCAGCCATCTTCAGTTCCGTAACCTTGCCCGCGGAGTCGGCACTGTTACGTGAATAAGACTTGCCGGTGATGCCCAGTACACGCTGCAGGAACTCGAGCAACGTCCGGCGCAGGTTGCTCCACGACCAAGAGGACCGGTTACGCTTCTTCTCCTCCGATAAATCCTCAACCATTATCTCTTCCTCTTCCTCGGACTCAACCTCACCAGTCACGTACGTGCTAGACATTTTACAGAGCTCAATGGTCGTTTCGGTGTTGCTCGTTTTGCAGATCTGCTGCAAACTCATTTTCAGCTTTTTCTCCTCATCTTTAAACTCGTCCTCCTCCACTTGGGTCTGGAGGTTTTGCTTGAGAATCTCGACTGGCTCATTCTGATCGTAAGTTACTATGGCTAGCTCGACCGACGGTTGATTTAAATGAATTTTTAGGTCTGTCTTTTCCGTCTTAACCGCATACTCGGCGGGAAGAACTCGGAGACACGTCATTCTTTGACGTGTGTGAGGGGCATGCTGTCGAAAGTATTGGAGATCATTTAGTCGAGTACCTACGAGAAGAAAATAAAAATACTTTGTTATAACACGAGAACAGCCTCTGCTCTTTGCGAAAGTTTTATAAGGGAGAGACACTGATTTAGATTGATCAGATAATTTCGATTTGTAAAATATATATCACATCGAAAAACATCCATCAATACTTCTTAAACTTGATGGATTATTTGGGAGATTAGATCTGCAAATGAACAATTAACTATCTCATTAGTATTACAACATACCTTAAAAAAACTCAATCTGCATATAAACAAAATTTTAAATGTTTTAGATGTCTTATCGTATTTATATTTTAAGTTAACTTATAGTACTGCTAATGTACCCAGCTGTATCATGCTTTTTATTAATATACGTTAAATTTAACCATATCAAATATTCTAGAATAATAACTGTGTATATTGAAAATGAATTGCAAACAATCCTGAATTTTCTGTCAACTATGATTTCTAGTACGTTGTAACAAGCTTGATCGAGCTAATTGTAATTATAAATTCAAGTGGTAACTAACCTTTTCGACTTTTCATATTTCCAAATCGCACGATGAATAATAAATATTCATCTTTATAGAATAAGCTTGAATAGTAGACTTAAATTTTATCTTTATTTGCATATTATGTACTACATTTCTATAACATAATTTCACATAACATTTTAAATATATTTTCGACTTTAAATGATGATTACAGTTTACATCTTGCAACGATTTTCTTTTTTTATTTATTGACCTGTCAACATATCTGTGAAGTATATATTATATTAAAAAAAATATATTATAAATATATTATAAATATATAACTTTTAACAAAAGTAAAATAGTTAGGTGAGTTTGATATGCCTTAGCATAGTAAGAATTTTAAATACATCTCATGTATTTTATCAAAAAATTATAGAAATATTTTTCTAAATTCTGTAAGAGATTAAGACAAAAATATATACAATAACGTCTTAAAACAATGGATCATCAAAACAAATGGCTAAGTACATTTTATAACACATGTTACATATATAACAGCATGTACAGTTTACATAAATATATCTAAAACTCTAAAAAATAATAATAAATAAATAGTTTTAATGGAAATGCAGCTTAATAAAGTAATGAGATCATTTACGAATAGCCGAGTTTATTTTCACATCATTTGGTTCACGTATGGACTCATAAAAAAGAGTTAATTATTTTGCATCATCGATGTTTTTAGGTGAACATTCTTCTGCTATTTTTCCTGATAATTCATTCTAATTAAAAAAAGCAGATATGAACTTATCAGGCCCGTTGCCACAAAACTTATGCTGTTTTTTTTAATAATTAATTTTTTTCATGAAAAAAATTTATAGCATATACAGTAATTTGAATAAATAAAGCTTTATTGATAAATAACTTTCAATTTTGTCACTATATACGATCGAAATAGCTAAAAATTAAAAGATTTCGAAAAATTCGGTTGACAGGAATCCAACTTGGACCATTGACAAACTTCAATTTATCCAGGAAGTCCGGTACTTAACGACAGTAAACAATCAGATTCCCTTATTACCTGAGCCCAATACATAAGCGAAAATCGGACTTTTACACAAATTGAAAATAGTAATCTGTCATTAAAAGGAACTTCAAGACATAATAAAGTGGAGCATTTGATTGATTAAGTAGTATATATATGATTTAATCTTGTGTATAAATTTCTATTATATTTATTCTTGTGGACAAGGTTTTGTAAACACAATTCTGTTATTATGGAAGTTTTTCTATTTGTTCGGTTCGTACAAGAAATTATATCATACTTTAAGTACTTTTCAAGGTTCATATATTAATTTTTTTTGCACATTCTTTCTGAAGATTTGACTAATCTTTCAAATGAATTCTAATTCAAAGTAAACAATTAATGAAAAGTAAAAATTTACGTTATGATTCTATGCTTTCACCTTAATGTATATATATTTAAGTTAATTAAGTGATTTAAAAGTATATCGTTTCAGACTTCGAGTATGTATATTTACGATTAACAGAATTTTCGATAAACACTTGGTGAAACATGTTTGAATATTATATAAAATAATAAAATAGACACTTGGTTAGTTTCACAAAATTATTTTATTCAATCGACGGCTGTTTCGGCAGTTAAGCCATTTTCAAGATCTTATACAGATGTGATACAGATCTTATACATCTGTATAAGATCTTGAAAATGGCTTAACCGCCGAAACAGCTGTCGATTGAATAAAATAATTTTGTGAAACTAACCAAGTGTCTATTTGATTATTTTATATAATATGTATATTTAAGTTCAATATTAGATTTGTTCACCTATCAACTTTGTGAGAACGGGCCTGGTAAGTTCATACCTGCTTTTTTTTAATAAGAATGAATTATCAGAAAAAATAGCAGAAGAATGTTCACCTTAGAACATCGATGATTCAAGATGATTAACTCTTTTTTATGAGTCCATACGTGGACCAAATGATGTGAAAATAAACTCGGCTATGGGTAAATGATCTCATTACTTTATTAAGCTGCATCTCCGTTAAAACTATTTATTTATTTTTTTTTTTTTTTTAGAGTTTTAGATATATTTGTACAAACTATACATGCTGTTATATATATATATATATATATATATATATATATATATATATATAACAGATGTTATAAAATGTACTTAGCTGTTTGTTTTAATGATCCATTGTTTTAAGACGTCATTGTATGTATGTTTGTCTTAACCTATGACTGAATTTAGAAAAATATTTTCTATAATTTTTTTATAAAATATTTGAGATTTATTTAAAATTCTTACTATGCTAAGGCATATCAAACTCGCCTAACTATTTTACTTTTAAAGTTATATATTATAATATATTTTTTTAATAAAAATGATGATTACACAAAATAAAATTTTTATTCAAGGATATATTATGTAAAATATAAATATATTATGTAATAAATTATATATTTTTTTACATTATATATATATATATATATATATATATATATATATATATATATATATATATATATACTAGCATCCCCCGTCTCGGCTTCGCCCAAGATAATAATTTAAAAGATTTCATAAATAGTTCAATAATATCTAAGTAAAAATTACTCTTATATATATAAATCTATATTTCTATAAATAATTGACCGTAATTTACCTATCGTCGCTTCTGTATAAAAAGCTGCTTCAATGTAGCGTCCACTTCAAAAAGTTAATATTTTGCGCCCACCATTTTATACTATATATATATGCATATTAAATACAGCTTCAATGGAAAAAATTGTAATTTCGAGTTCGAGGGGTAGAAAAAGATGTGCAAGTGTCTCGAGACGACGTTTACAGAGAGCATCATGTTCGGACTATAGGAAATGTCTCGGGACGACTGCTATAGAGAGTTTTGGGTTGGGGAGGTAGAATACAATGTCTAGTTATCCCGGGACGACTCTTACTGGGGTGGGCGTGTTCGAATGATAGAATACGAATCTCTTCATAGAAGACGTAATAAGATACCTGGAGATCGTTTCCCACTAACTATATATGACACTCCCCGTAGAAGCCGTTCCAAAACATCTGGAAATCGCATTCTATCATCCGCACACGAAACTCCCCGTAGAAGTTGATCCGATATACCTGAACTTCGTTTCCTATCAACTAAACACGATACTCTCCGTAGAACTTGTCCCATTATGCCTGGACATCATCTTCTACCGTCTGAATACGAAATTCCCTGCAGAAGTCGTTCTAAAACACCCGGAAATCGCATTCTATCATCCGAACACGCAACCCCCCGTAGAAGTCGTTCGGAAAGAGTAACGTCTCAACACAAAGCTTCCAATAGAAGTTGATTTCCTCATACCTGGATGTCGTTTTCTATCAACTAAATATAATATTCCCCGTAGAAATCGCTCAGAGACACCTGGACATCGCATTCTATCATCGAAACACACAATTGCATATATAAATCGTCTTAAGGCAACTGAATATCGTAATCAACCGCCCGTACATGCGAATACAATATTCTTAGTAGAAAATGTCAAATGTGTATATAGAGACGGAGAGAGAAAGAGATTTTCTCGTGTAGGAGAAAATAAAATTTACAAAAATCAAAAGATATCCATAAGGTGTGAGTTAGTGTCACGTAATACCGACTAACGCCAAACCTTCTTTAGGATACGAATCCCAAAGTTCGATATGAACGTTCTTTTGAGCTGGCCTGGTAATAATACTTTAAGCGGACTACGTTGAGTTAATGTTCGTGATTCAAGACGCCACCTAGTGGCCGCTGGTGAAACTGACCACTAAAACTGTTAACTTAATTTATTGTTAAAAGTAAAATGATTTTCAAAAAAAAACATAGCCTATGTCCTTCCCAAGATAATGTAGAATCTATATGTCAAATTTCAGAACAATCGGTTCAGTAGTTTTTTCGGTTATCGCGTACAAACAAAAACACGCTTTGTCTTTCTAAATTAGTATGATATGATATGATATGATATGATATGATGGTATGATATGATATGATATGATATGATGATATGATATGATATGATATGATGATATGATATGATATGATATATATATATATATATATATATATATATATATAAATCATTATATATTAATAATACTTTTCTTAACACTTTTAAAAGTGTTTTTTTTGTCATTTGTCCCGAATGTACAAAATGATGTGAAAATGGATTCGGATTTCTAAATGATCTCGTTACTTTTTTAAGCGGTATTGTCGTTACACTATTGATTTATTTCTTTGTTTCAGAGTTTAGATATATTGTATGTTCACATCATTTTGTCCACACGTAGACACATACAAAGCAGAAATATAGCAATCAGAAAAAATAGTAGTAGAATGTTTACCTAAAGACATCTTTTTTATGAATCCACACGTGGACAAAATGCTGTGAAAATAAACTCGGCTATTTGTAACTGATCTCATTACTTTATTAAGCTGCATTTCTATTGAAATAATTTATTTCTTATTATTTTTTTAGAGTTTTAGATATATTTGTATAAACTATGCAAGCTGTTATTTAAAAGAGTGCATGTAAAATGCAGTTAGCCATTTGTTTTATTTCGGAAGATTAAAAAAAATTTTATTAGTAAATATTATTCAATTATATGAAAATTTTTTTGTTTTACTATGAAAAGAGTTACAATATAATTAGATACATTAATATGTATGTATTTTTATCTTAACAAATTACTGAATTTAGAAAAATATTTTATATAAAGTTTCTTAAAATACATACAAGATTTATAAGTAGTCAATTTCTTAATATGCTAAGAACACAAATTATTATGTTTACCTTTATCATAATCTGTAGGATGTTTCACTATATTAGTGAACTAATTTATAATTTAATTATAGAATAATTTTTGTGTTAATATTTGGAACTTTTGGAAAGCCTAATATTATATAAATTTTTTATAAAATACATGAGAAGATGTATTTAATTTTATTATGCTTCCCTCTATCACTGTTAGTAGGACATTTGACTATATCGGTGAACTAATTTCTAATTTAATTATAGAATAATATTTAATAATAATAATAATTATAGAGATATTTTTAAACTTTCTATTCATAATGAAAATTACTTTATATTTTTTAATGAAATATATATTCAATAAACCATTATTTTCAATTATTAATGAAATTTAATTTTAATTCACCATTATTTTGAATAATCTAAGAGCCTCTATGGATTATTTCGATTAATATTACAGTCCACCGCCGTGTAAGCTGTGTATCATTGTGTTTATAGCTAACGTATTTATAAAAGCCAACACACAAAATTATACCGAGATCGTATAGCAAAGTAACGGCAACATTACATTATATTCGATTTGACAGACTGCATGCGAGCGCTTACTCTTTTATAAACGACGTGATTCGTCGGTTCAGGTGGCTCTTAATCCCAAAAATCTAAATCGAATCTCTTTGCAAATGTCGAATAGCTGATCCGAGATTATATATATATATATATATATATATATATATATATATATATATATATATGTGCGCATGTGTGCATGTTTATACATTTATATATGTTTGTATCAGCGCAATGACACCTGCTCTGCGGTGGTGGACTATGATACAGTTATTGGCTAATATATACAAATGATTCTTTTATTTCCTTGTAATTATTCTTATTTTTTACTTTATATATATAAAGAAACGTGAGGTTCATCAATGCTAAGGAAGGAATCAAAGGAATAATATGATATGCGTTGAATTATGATGATTAAAATATAAAACTAACATTTACAATTATTCTATACAAGTCTTAGAGTTTCTACAGTTTTCTAAGTGGCGTGAATGGATGAAACCCTGGATGAATGGAACGGCGGAATCATTCGTGTGATTGAATTTCTATTGTAATATATTGTCTTCGGGTTTGTCTTCTTGATATTTTTCATAAATTATTCTGGAATCTTTGTCAAATTCAAATAACGTTCATCAATTGCTGCCTTTATGTGATGCATATGATCTGTGTTGAATGAGAGCTCTCAAGATTAATTAGGTTCAATGCCAATGCTTTCTCTTTAATCACTAATGTATATAAAATATCTTTCGAGATCTAATCGTATTCAAATAAAATAATCTAGTTATATACTCTGTGATCTTCTTAGTAAGCCTCCCGGATAAACCCACAGTTTCGTCACAACTGCGATCTCTTTTGTGCTTCTTGCGATATACGAATGTGTTTCATCCACTCGATATCAAAACAAATATTCTATCGTCAACCGTCAGCTAATGCACAACTGTGCACATTTGTGCACACATCCACAGAATTTTAACTTAATTAAATGCTCATTAAAATTTCATGC